>CM053624.1:69047238-69062315 GCA_028646595.1 Phalanger gymnotis
ACACACACACACACACACACACACACACACACACACACACACAAACACATAGACAGAGGGCACAGGGTGAGCTGAATATGAAGGGATGATATCTAAAAAAATAAAATAAATTTAAGGGGTGAGAGGGGAATATATTGAGAGAAGGAGAAAGGGAGAGATAGAATGGGGTAAATTATCTCACATAAAAGTGGCAAGAAAAAGCAGTTTGTTGGAAGGGAAGAGGGGGCAGGTGAGGGGGAATGAGTGAATCCTGCTCTCATTGGATTTGACTTGAGGAAGGAATAACATACAAACTCAATTGGGTATCTTACTCCACAGAAAAGTAGGGGGAAGGGGATAAAAAAGGAGGGATGATAGAACGGAGGGCAGATACAGGGAGGAAGTAATCAAAAATAAACACTTTTGAAAAGAGACAGGGTCAAGGGAGAAAACTGAATAAAGGGGGACAGGATAGAATGGAGGGAAATATAGTTAGTCTTTCACAACATGAGTGTGGCCTATGTTGAATTGCTTGCCTTCTTAGGGATGGTGGGTGGGAAGGGAAGAGAAGGTGGGAGAGAATTTGGAACTCAAAGTTTTAAAATCAGATGCTCAAAAGAAAAAGTTGGTTTTGCATGCAACTAAGAAATAGGATATATAGGGAATGGGATATAGAAATCTATCCTGCCCTACAAGAATGTAAGTGGAAAGGGGATGGGGGAGGAGTGGGGTCAAAGAAGGGAGGGCTGACTGGGGAACAAGGTATATATGCCATCTTGGAGTGGGGGAGGGTAGAAATGGGGAGAAAATTTGTAACTCAAAATCTTGTGGAAATCAATGTTGAAAACTAAAATATTAAATAAATAATAAAATAATTTTTTAAAAGATTGTACTGTTTCATGTGATACAAATTCTGGATAGTTACTGCTGACTTTTAAAAAATTTCTTTCTTAAAAGAAATATCATAGCAGGATTTTATAAAGGCAAAACCAATAATCATAATCATGAAAATGAAAAGAACGAACTCATCCATAAATCAGCGTAGAGTGGCAGAACAAATTCAAAGGCAAAACCCAACAATTTGCTATATACAATATATGAAATGCACTAAAAGATTCACACAGAATTAAAATAAGAGGTTGAAATAGAATCTATTGTGTGTCAACTGAATCCAAAAAAAGCAGAAAACGCAATCACAATCTCAGATAAAATTATAGCAAAAATATAAATGATCACTATAAACAGGAAGCTGCATATACTTAAGATATCACAGATAATTAAACCATATCAATATTAAATATATATCTATTGCATGGCATCAAAATATACCAAAAAAATTTAATGAATTGCAAAAAGAGATATATAGTAAGACAATAATAGATGATGTCAACATGGCTATTAAACTCAGAAAAATCTAACAGAAAGATAAATCGGAAAGGCAAAAATAATGTCAGCTATTCCATTTTGCCTGTCATTATGATCATGTTGGATTCCTCACAAGAATGAAAGGTACTTCAAGATTTTATAAACTATAAATATAATTCATTATAATAAAAAGAAAAACAACATGATTGCATCAGTAGATGCAGAAAAAGTCAAAATATAGTATCTATGATTTAAAAAACAGTGAAAGCATAGAAATAAAAGGAAATTTTAACAGAATTACAAAAGTATCTATCTAAAATGAAGAACCAGCATTATTTATAGTGAAGAAACATTGGAAGCATTCTCAATCAATTTAGGGATAAATAAAGGATAAAGATGAACACAGTCTCTATTCAAAATGATATTAATATGCTAATTATAGTAGTAAATCAAGCAAAAGAAACTAATGCACTAAGCATAAGCAAAGAGCAATCAGTGCTATATTTGCAGAAGAAATGATGTTCTACTTGGAGAACTCTAGGGAATCAACAAAAATTCAGTGAGGTAATTAATAGCTTTTATAAAGTACCAGTATACAAAAAATACATGCACGATATTTTTTTTCCTGTATGTTACTAACAAAACTATGAAAAATAAGTAGGGAGAGAAATGTCATTTAAGGTCACTACAAAACATATAAAATTTCTGAGAATTAACCTGTTAGTACCTGCAGAGAATTTATATGAATACGACTAAAAATAATTTTTACAGAAATCAATCAAAGCTTACATAATTTGAGAAATATTTAATGTGCATGTCTGGGCTTCACCAATATGATAAAATTATTATGTTCCTCAAATTATTTTATAGAATTAAGGTTATGCTAATCTGGAGGAATAAGAGGTAAATAATATCAAGGGATATAATTAAAAATAAGAAGAAGAAGGGTCAGTGCTACTGGACCATAAACTATACTACAAAAGCAGTAATTATCGAAATTATCTAGAAATTATCTAGAAAAAATAGATCAATGAACAGATAAATAAGCAAGATCCAGAAATAAATGTGCACAGCAGTCTACTGTTTAATGAGCCCAAGAATACAAATTAATGCAGAAGAGAGTCTTATTTGAGAATTAATTCTGGAAAAAGTAGGAAGAAATTTGATCAAAGACATGTTTAGGTCAGCATCTTACAACACACATCATAATAAATTTCAAATGGATAAGCAATCTACTATGAATTTTGTACCCTATGTACCAATAACCAAAAACATGAAAAGAAAGTTTTATTACAAACTCATCCTTATTATTTGACCCATATTCTGGAGCAGGGTCTAAGGAAAGCCACACTATATAAGGCACATCTTGTGGTGGGAGAGAAAGGGGACAAGAAACAGAAAGTAATGATAACAATAACAGTAACAATAGCTAGTATTGATAGTGCTTTAAGGTTTGCAAGGAGGTTTGCAAACATGATCTCCCTTGATCCTCACAACAACCCTTGGAAGTAGATGCTACTATTATATCTCCATTTTGCAGATGAGGAAATTGAAGCTTTGAGAGACTTAGTCACTTGCCCAGGCTCACACAACTAGTGTGTGTCTAAGGCTGTATTTGAAAATCTTGTTGATTCCAGGTCCAATGCACCAACTGTATCAACTGGCAGTCACATCAAAATTTTCTTCATTCCCCCCATCCTTCCCAATGGGTCAGCACATCAGGGAAGTATACAAAATGCTCACGAGAAGCAAACACTTAATGTCCTTTGTGTCTATATCTTTTATTTCTGAATATTCATCTAGATCAATGCTCCTGTCACTCTCGACCCAAATCCACAGGGTTGTGGCCAGTTTTACATCTACCTTTCCTTAAATGCCCAACTTAAATAACCATAGAAATCAGAGTTTTTCTAATGAAGAAATGAAGTCCAGAAAGAAAATCCTCTGGCTTTAAAGATAACACTCTTTGTATAACAATATCCTCAATTATCCTCTGCAGTTTAGACATAGTAACACATTTACGTTAGAAATAGCTTCATTTCTACGCCATGGTTGTTTAGGATATCCTACAACTTCACGGGAGCACCTAAGAGGAATATATTTCACAAAAGGCAACGTCTTCTTACCTCAAAAACCTTTAGCTCTTCAATTTCCCTGCAATATTCAACATTTCAATGTAGGAATTGTAGGAATTGAGGGAACTACACTGATTCCATCATCTAGCTTAGTTCTCTCTCTGTTCGACTACATGTCTAGTGCAATTTCTGCCTTGTGAGAAAACTTTATTCAATTATGGGAATTGTGAGAAAATTATTGCATTGTTTGAATCTACCCCTGTGTGACTGGGAAGCTGGACCACCTCTACCTGTCGTTTAGAGACTCTTAACTAAGGACCTACATTATGCTGACCAAAAACCCAGTCAGATTTGAAGATTGATGCAAGTTTTCTCACAATTATATATCTCAAGCAACCCATATGTCTTATCTGAAAATTGGCCCTGTACTGGTTAATTAGTTGCTGTTTCCATGTTCTGTTGATTGAAAACAGAATCTTGGGAGGAGTAAGACACCCCTTTTTTTGATTTCAGGGAATTGCAACTACTTGCTCTCTCCCTTCCCTATCCTCAAAATTTATTCATCCCCTTCCCAACTTGGAAAGCCCTGAATATTCCCTCCAATTAGAAATCAGATTAGCTAAGCTTGTGTCCTGGTTTATATCCTGTTTATTGTTATGTTTTCATCATAAAAATTTGTCTCCTACTTTATTTGGGTTCCAGTGCTGAGCTGAGGAGGCCTGGCCCCAATTTGTTATGCAATTGATATGCATTGCTTAATAAGTTGGTATTCTCAGAAGCCTGAACCTTTGTTTCCTCAGTTATTTCAGATTCTGCCTGTCATATCAATCTTACAAAAATCATTCATGACCCTAATGAGCATATATTTCCCTGTTCAATTATGTCCTTTAATATTGATCATCATGTAGTAGGCACAGGTCAGATTGTATTTCTTATATTTTATATTCTTACATTTCTTATCCAAGTACATTTCCCACGGTGTTTGATTGGAGTCCCTGGGACTGAAATTCTGTGACATGGGTACTTATGCAAAAGGGAGAAATGCTAGAAAGCTGAGAAGAAGACGAGCTCTTCTAAATAGCAATGACACTGTTGGAAAATCGGAAGCCATGTTTCTAGGTAGAGAGCAAGGAGAGAATTTCCTCAATATCTGTGGATGAATAGCTGAACTCAAGCAAACCTAATTCCTTAGCATGTGGTCAATAAGTAGGGATTCTTGCACCATAGGTATACTCATCATTTACTGGATCTAGACCCTGAAGAAGAAGGGAACCAAGGAGCCCAACTATAAAGGGAAAGGACCAAAAGGAGGGCTGCCCTACCAGGATTCTACGATCACAGATTTAGAGCTAAAAGAGCCCTCAGAGGTCATTTAGTCCACTTCCTTCATTTTTCAGATGAATAAACTGAGGTCAATTAGAGTTAATTGGCTTTCGTAGAGTCCCCCAAATAATATTCATCAGAGTCAGAATTTGAACCCATGTCCTCTAAACCCTAAACTAAGCACTCATTCTACTATCCTACAATGCTTTCCCACTGGCCTTAAGACAAAATATGAGCTGTAGAAAGACTGAACTTCCCTCACCCCATTAAGCTGCCTAAGAGAAGATTTCCTCTCTCCAGCACATATGTCTTCCTATGGATGGTGTTCTTTGATTTTCTTTCTGCCCAATTCACTGGGGAATTGGGGAAATCCTATTGCAATCTCTTCATAGGATATTTGAGCTTTTCTTTATTCTCTTACTCATGAATTTAATCTCAATGAAATATTTTACCTTTAAAAACATATTTCTTGCCCAGGTGATTCCTGCCAACAGAGTTTCTAAGGTGGGGATTCAAACTTATTAAAGGTCACTCAAATTCCAATTAGGGTCATAGATTTGGATCTGAAAACAACCTTAGAGATCATACGATCCAAATCCTTCATTTTATAGAAGGGGAAGCTAAGGCTAAGAAGGATGAAATGATTAACCCAATGTCATTTATACCAAGAAGGATGAACTGATTAACCCAAGGTCATTTACAGGTAGTAAGTAATAGAATTCAATAGATACAAATCCAGGTCCTCTGACTAAATGCAGTCTTCTTTCCATTATACTCTAGTAGGTTGCTCTGTAGAGCCTCAAATTCCATGGGGAAGCTATAGGTGTCAGTGAGCAAATGAACATCACCACACTGGTATGTCTGTATGTGGCATATATCTCTGGAATGTCACCATTTTTTGAACCACATCCAGCCTATAGTCCTGGTAGAATCCAGGAAGCAGCAAAATGGAATTTTAGTGCCCAAAATCTTTGCAACTGATGTCTCACACACAGAAGCTTATAGCAGGAAGTGGGGGCGGGGGGAAACAACATTGGCAAAGAGCACAAAAGAAGCCCCGTGTTCTTTAACCGAGGGGTAGATCAAAAGAAGTTCAACTCTGGGCAGTCTAGTACCTGAAGAACAGAAGAATCTTCTGAGGAGGAAAATCAAGGCAAGAACCAGTATGTTCCCATTGTAAAAGTGGGATATGGGATATGTCCACAATTTACCTCGACAACTTCTAATCTTTTACAAAGTAATCTTGGAAAATGATTCTCTCAGAGACACAGATCATCAGTGATCAAATGGAGGAGCTGTAGGTTAACAATATCATCCATGTGCCTTATCAGTAGTGGTGGCAGGGAAGAAAATCTCAAAAAAAGAGGGCAGGATGTGAACTCTCAGACTTTGAATAAGAGAATTAGGATTCATTACTGTGCTTTCCCACAAGTTCAAGAATATTATAGACCATCTGCCGGGTAGTTAATAGTTTTCCGTGTTGAACCTATGTAGTGGGTACTCTCAGGGCAGAGGAACATAAAGAAAAGATAACATACATCTACGCTACCAATACGAATTGTTGTAAAAATGAAACAAATAACATATGTAAAACATTTTCAAAACCTTAAAGCATTTTATACATGCTAGCTATTAGCTAATGACTGAAATCCATCTGCTAGGCCTTTGTGAAGAGATGTTAGTTCTTCGTAATCACTGATTCCTGTTCTAGGCATTCACATCCAACCACTTTAATAATATACATGAGAATTTTGCCAGGAATTGAACTCCGGCCCAGAGTGTGTACAATCCGTTCTCTTCCCATTTTTGAAAGTGAGGACAACATGGGACATCCTGAATTAGAATTCTTTACTACTTCTCTGGTTCTCCAGTCTGTCAAAAGATTATTCATCCTGGATTAACAACCGTATCTGCCAGTTCTCTGAGTGCACTGAGATGTAATTCACTTGAGTCTGGTCACTTGACGTCATCACAGACAGTAGGATCATAGATTTAGAGCTAAGAGAGACCTTAGAAAAGGTCTTGCTTCTTATTTTACAGACAATACGATGAAGGTACAGTGACTGGACAAAGGTCACACAGGTAGCAAGCAGCAGAGCCAGGTTCAACAGAGGTCCTTGAATTCCAGACCCAGCTCTTTCCACGGTTCTATGGCTGCAGGACCTGTAGTCAGGCCTTCCGGGTTTCTATCCCCACTCTAACACTACTATATAACCAGGACTAACTCACATAACCTGGAAAGGAAGCTTTCTTAGCCTCAGTTTCTTTATCTGTAATATCAGGATGATATCATTTTCATTATCTACCTCAGAAGTACAATAGGTCTAATTCTGTCCTGGAATCAGGAAGATCTGAGTTCAAATCTAGCCTCAGATGCTTACACCTGGGCAAGTGACCCCTGGTCAAGTCACTTACGCTCTGCCTGTCTTGGATGCCTCATCTGTAAAATGAGGGTAGTAAGAACACCTATCCTCCAGGGTTGTTGTGAGGATCAAAGAAGTAATATTTGTAAAGTGCTTAGCACAGTGCCAGGCATGTAGGAGGTGATTAATAAATGCTTGTCTTCCTTCATAAGGTTATTATGGAAAAAGTTGAATCAAATTTAATAAATATTTATTAAGTGCAACACACTTTGCAAGGTGCTGGGGATATAAAATTAAGAGGAAACGGTGTCTGCCCTCAGGTAGCTTCATTCTATTGGGAGAAGAAAATATTCTCAGAGATGAGGAAATATGTGGACCTCTGAGGAGGAAGAAAAGATCTGTACAAACCCTACAACATCACATGTGTTAGGTGCTATCGCTATTAGTATTTTTGCTACTTGTACACTACATCATCATCCCTACTAAATTGGAAGTAGGGATCCTATCTCATTCTTTTGTGTGTCTTCAGCATCTGCCCACTGAAGGTATTCAATAAATATTTGACTTGCTACATAGAATTAAACCTCTGCCTTCTCTTGTTGCCGTTAAACTCCTGCTTCCCAGTCCATTTTTAGCATAAACAGTGACACGCTGAAGCCCCTTGAACTTGGCTGGAAGCATCCTCTAACTCAAAAAAGCCTCCAGGCTCCCTCCCGTCTTGTACTCCTGCCCTTCAGCTTTGCCAGCAGAGGAATTCATTGAAACACTGAACAATATGCCATATGTGCCAGTGATGTAAATGTCTACTTAGAAGGATTCTTTCTCTTCTCCTTTCTTTCAAATGTCATTTGTAAAGCCTCATACTTCTTTCTCAACATGATCCAGCCATATCCTCATGTATCAATTTCACATGAAAATGACAAATGAAAGATTCATTTGCATAAGCCTATTTTTAGCAAGTATTTTACCATTAAAATGGTAGAGGCAGAAGCTAAAGGGAAGAAGGGGAAGGGAAGAGAGACGTGGTAAACTTTGGTAATCCAGATTAGGTCCTCATACGGGATAAAGGGATTGGTGCTTAGGAAATTAGATAAATGGGTATAAATAGTAATTAATTCCTCCATTTAATTGCAACAAACTATATTTAATTAAATATCATACATACCTCTACGATTGTTCTAACCAAGTCATAGAAATTTCTAGATTATTGCTACTAACTTGAAGTCCAACAAGAGGTAGAAAGAGAAAATCATTTGGGGGGGACTATTTTTTCTTAAAAACTTAGAATGGAAATAGCAAGGATAAATATGTGTTGGAATAGAATATGGTAATTAAAATGATAGATAAAAAATCCCTTGTCATAGGATAAATATATGTACTTATACATATACATATATTCATATACACACGTGTGTGTGTGTGTGTGTGTGTGAAGTGGCTGATACTTACAGTAGGTATCTAAAAGTATACAATAAACTCTATTCCCATCATAGCTACAATACATGAAAAGATCATGTAAACTATTACGTGGCTCAGGTTTCCCTTCATTAAAATCAAGCTTGTGAATGGAAATGGAGCTGATGGAGGTTATTTAGCATAAAATAAGAAATATCTACTGTATGGTGAATTGGTTAATATCAGATCAATTGATTAAGCCATTCAACTCTTATTCTCCAGTAAAGGTTTTACCTAAAAAGTGAATTTGGATTTCTGAGCCACGGCTTAAAACATGAGGATGATAGACTCCTGGCGAGAGCACCTAATAATTATGGCAAGGGTATATTTTCTGGGATCTAATTAGTTTAATCAAATAGATTTCAAGCTAAAAAAGATGGAGGGTAGAAAAGAAGTTGTTGTTGCTGCTGCTGAGTCACTTCAGTTGTGTCTGACTCTCCATGACCCCATTTGGGGTTTTCTTGGCAAAGATAGTGGACCCATTTTACAGATGAGTAACTGAAGCAAATAGGGATAAGTAACTTTCCCAGTGTCCTACAGGTAGTAAGTGTCTGAGGCTAGATTTGAACCCAAGTCCTCCTGACTCCAGAACTGGGATGTGTGTGTGTGTGTGTGTGTGTGTGTGTGTGCGCGCGTGCTTGTGTGTGTGTTTGTGTGTATCCATTTCCCAATTAGAAAAGCTGCAAAGAAGAGAGAGGAAAAACAGTTGAGAAACCTAGAAACTTATATGAAACAAAAATCCAGACAAGAAACTAATATAGGAAAAATATAAACAAAAAAATCTCTAGCCACATGCTTATCCACAAAATGCTGAAAATTCAGACCATAAACAACAGAAACAAAAAGACCTAAAGCAAAGAGGCAAATTTGATTTCCTAGGTACCCTCTGAGATGTGGTAAAATGAAACCTATAACTAGACTGTGGTTCTGGATGTGTTTACTATACTCAAAAGAAAAATATTAGGTAGATAGATGTAGGGGAGGAAACAGCACTGTATATTAAGAAAGTCTCTTCATGGGAGGAAAGCCAGGAACCAGAGACAGTACCATAACAGAAAATATTTGTGTAAAAGGAGAAAAAGAAAGTGATTTTGTTATTGGAATATATACTCCAGATCACCTGAGAATAAATAGGATATAGATGAGAGGTTTAAGAAATAAATTACAAGCATGGCAGAGGGGCCTAATAGAGTAATAATAGGGAACTTTGGTCATCTAAACATCAGCTGAGATTCTTTCTCTGCCAAAAGCAGAGTAATTAGCAACTCCTTGACTTACCCTGGTGATAACTTCATCCTTCAAAATGGGGAGGAGATGGTCTCTGAGATGAAAATGATGGGAATTGTTGGAGGAAAAGAGTACGTTGTGGTCTTGTGTAAACATTACCAGGATTTTTAAAAGTCAGAAGGAACTGAGGTGGACAAGGGTATTTAAAGTATAAAAAGGAAGATTTTTAAAGCTACATTGGGGAAAAGGAGGATAAAAGAAGGAATTGGACATTTGTTTGGGGGGAGATGGGTGGAGATAAGACAATGATCTCTATCAATAAACAGAAGGCAGAGCTACTCAATCCTTATTTTACTCCTGATTTGTCTGTCAAGGAGAATGAACTTGCTATTGGAAATGACATGATATGTATGACTTCTGGGGAATGGATACCCAAGAGAAGCAAGAAAATACTAAGAGAGTGCCTACTTGTCATTTATGAATTCAAGTCACCCAGCCCGGATGAATTATACCCTTAAATGTCAACTTTTTCAGTGACATCTGAAAGGTCATGGAAAATGGAAGAAGTGTCACCAGACTAGAGAAGAGCAAATGGTGTCCCAATTTCCAAAAAATGGAAGAGAAAAGTTTGACACTCTAAGCCAGTGAGTTTGACTTCAATTCTTTTGAAAAATCAAGTTGCAACTAAGAAGATAAAAGTCAATAGAGATAAATGTAAAAAAGCTTATACCTATAAACACACATCGACTTCACAAATACACATGGGAAGGGTATGGTTAGATATCCGTTGCTTTGAAAAACAATCTAGTAGTTTTAATGGAGCACATGGTCAACATGAGCCTTCAGTGTAATGTGTTGGCCAAAAGAGCTAATATAAACTTAGACTGAAAAATAGAGGCATAATTTCCAGGAATAGAGAGGTGGCATTCCCACTGAACTCTGCCTTCATCAGATCTCAACTGATGTACCATGTTCAGTTCTGGGTACCACAGTTTAAGAAGGATATTAAGAAAGATTCCAGTATCCAGAACTGGGCAATCAGGGTGATGAAAGGTCTCAAGTCCATGCTATATAAGGGTCAAATGAAAAACGAGGGCATGCTTAGCCTGGAGAAAAACTAGAAGTAGGGGTAAGACATAATAATTTCTTCAAGTATTTGAAGGACTTCCACGTGGTAGAGGGTTTATACTTGTTCTATTTGGACTCAGGAAAAGTATCAGGAGCAATGTTTGGAAATTACAACGAGATGCTAATAATAATGAGAACTGACCCAAAGTGGAGAGTGTGCTGATTCCAGAAGTGATGAGTTCTCTCTTTCTGGAAGTCTTTTAACAGAGGGTGGACAACCACTTGTCCATTTTGTTATACTGGAGATGCCTTCCACCTAGGGGTAGGATTGGGTAGCCATGGAGGTCCCTTCCAGCTCTTGAAATTCTATGAATTTCTGTAAGATAAGTTTTCACACTGTAGTGGAAAGACAAGTTGTCTATTTATACCTACAGGAAGTGTGTCTTTCAAGTGTCTTGGTTTTGAAACTAGCTGTCGCCTTCATTACTCAATTACAACTGCTCTTTCCAAAGTCTCTTAATGATCTTTTGATTACCAGCTCTGATGGTCTTTTCCAGGTCTTCATGCTTCTTGATGTCTCTGCTGTATTTAACACTGATGACCACCCTGCTTCCTGTCCCTTACCTCTTTGGGGTTTTGTGGTACTATTCCCTATTCTCTTCTCTATCTGCTTTCTCACTGTCACCTTTGCTGAGTCATCATCCATAACCCTGTCCTAGATTGTCAGTGTTCCCCAAAGCTTTGTCCTGGATTCCCTTCTTTCTCTACATTCATCTAATCTCCATTCAGATAACCAGCAAATCTACTTATCTGGCCCTGGTCTCTGACTTGAGCTTTAGTCCTATATCAAAGTGCCCAGCACATAATAGATGCTTAATATATGCAGGTTCAGTGAATGAATGACATCATCAACTGCCTAGTAGACATTTAAAACTGGATGTTCAGGATATCTTAAACTCAATACATCCAAAATAGAATTCACCATCTTGCCCTCCCAAACTCACCCTCTGCTAAAATACGTATTTCATTTTAAGGCACCACTATTCTTTCTTTTTCCCAAGTTCATAACCTTTGTATTTTTTTTTGACTCATTACCTTCCTTGACTCCACATCGCATGTCCAACCAATTGTCAGATCTTGGTGTTCCTGCACTTCTTTTTCACCTCTGACTCACTGAATCCCTCTCTACCTTCAAGACTCAGTTAAGTACCATCTTCTACATGAAGCCTTTCTTGATACCCTCAGCTGTTAGTAGCCTTACTCCATAACTCCATTGTGTTCATTCTCTCTATGTTTATAGGGGCATTAGAGATTAGTTTATTCTTTGTATTTTTATGCATCACAGCTAACCCCATCCTCTACTTGACTTTTAAAGACTTTCATAACCTGAAACCTTCCTATTTTTCAGCTTTCTCCCCTCCACATACTCTGTGATACAGTGACACTGGATTCATTGATTTTCCTCAAACAAGACAATTCCATCTCCTAACTTCAAGCATTTTCACTGGCTGTTTCCCATGCCTCATCTCTACCTCCTAGCTTCCCTAGATTCCTTAAGGTCTCAAGTAATTCCCCATCTTCTGTAAAAATCCTTTCCTTGTCCTAATTGTTATTAGTAACTTCCCTCTGAGATAATCCTCAATTTAGCCTGTATATATCTTGTTTATACATAGCTGCTTGCATGATTCATTAGACTGTGAGGTCTTTGAGAGCATCGACTATCTTTTACCTTCCTTTCTATCCCTAGTGTTTAAAAAGATGCCAGATACATAGTAGGTGCTTAAAACAATCCTGACTGACTCTAATTAATCATTTCACAACTATTTAATAAATTACCATACTAGTACACTGAATATCAACTAAGTGGGAAGCTAGCCTCACTCCTGTGGCAGGATGCAGTTTAATATTAGTATTATACGTAGGCTGCATCTATTACACACACACACACACACACACACACACACACACACACACAAAATTTAAGACCCTGGGTCACAGGATGCTGTCCAGAGGCAATGAGGCAGGCATTGAATCCAGGTGTTTGACTCCAAGTTTGGCCCTCTATCTTCATTACATCCTGTTGCTTCTCATTATAGTAAGAGATACATTAATTACACCCTGATTCTACATTTTAATTATTCTGTGCTTTGATTGCATGATTTCATTCCATTTTAAGTGGTAGAAGAGAAAAATACTCATCTGGTCATTTATTCTTTTCCTGAGAAAATTTGTTCTCTACTCTCTTCAGATCCTCTGGGAACATCGTAATGTGGTTGTGCCTTTCCGTTGGGTAAACAAGAGTAGAAAAAGATAAGCTCTAGGCAACTTTTGCCCTTGGTTATGAATGAGGGCTCAGGGTTACCACAGAGTCTAGATGAGAAGGCCACAGGTGCAGAGTATGCAGCTTCCTTACTAATTAACAAATTTGATTTGTGTATGACCTATGTAACCAACTGAACCTGACTCTAGGAGTGTATTGACTAAACAAGAGAAGGTAGCGGCAACATAAATGTGGAGACATTTTCTACCAGTAGAAAGCTGGCCATTCCTCCAGGTTACTGATTTGCTATAATCTCCATCTGGACTGTTTTGGAAATACAGCATTCAGTGATACTGTAGGGTAAAGGAGATAAACAGGAGGAAAAAGGAATGAATCTCCATGTGAAGAATTTATTGTTATTATTTGCTGCAGTTGCAAATTATGTATAAATGCTAAGCAGGAGTGAACTTTCCCCTGGGGTGAATGACAAATGGGACCATTAAGAATTCCTAGTTGATTTTAAGTATTCAATCAAAAAGCATGTTGTAAAGAGTGTATAAAATCATTTTTGCATTTGTAGATTGCACCTCAGGAATATTCTCTGCTGCTGGCAAGTAATTATATCATATCACAAAGAAAAGTAAAAATAGCTTTGACTTTTTAACAGCCTAAATGATCTCTTTCAGGTCCCCTGCAGCTCTAACATTCTATGAATCTTGAGTATAAAAATTAAATTATCTATCATAATATTCTTTCACCAATATTTCCTCAATCTTTTAAACACAGTTTCATATTTTTCTTTTTAAGAAGCATCTTAACCCTAAATGTAAAATATTATTTCTAAATTATAATCATAGAGATAATAGACAACTGTGTGAAACAGCAGATAGAGAGTTCAACTTAAAAGTTAGGAATACCTGAGTATGAAACTTGCCTCAGACAACTAACAATGTGACCCTGGGCAAATTACCCCTCAGCCTCAGCTTCTTTATTTGTAAATAAGGATGATACCAAATACTTCATTGGGTTCTTGTGAGGATCAAATGAGCTAATATATGTAAAGAGTTCCACAAATTTTGAAGTACCATATAAATGCTAGCTATTAATAATATTAATAGTAATATTCAATAATAATATATATTCTGGCTAGGTCAATAAGAATATATCTTCTGATGTATAATAAATAGCCAGAAGACATCTTGATTTTTGGTTAAAAAAGATATGTAAGAATAAAGAAATTTATTCTTAAAGATATTTAAAAATTATACATGGGTTCATTGATTTCATATGAAGGAAATTGTAGAGATGGACATCCTACCAAACAGGCTAATACTAAAGGCATCATCAAAAAGGGCATAATTAAAGCAGAAGCCAGTCTCAAGTGAAAGAGAATAAATCTTGATAAATCCTTAATAGAGGTACTGGAGACTTTCTGATATATCTTGTACTCTCAGATAAGAATTATGACCCCTTTTAAATAAAAGACATATCTTCCAGAAAGGCTACTGACAGCTTGGGAATAGCATGGGAAATGTCAGTTGAGGTTTTGTGAATATGAATGAGTAAAGAAAGGTGCTCTCCATCTTTCTTGACAAAAAGAGGGACATAAAATGAATGCATCAAAAGATTTCCTCAGATCCTCTGCTGCCTTTCGAAAGAATGCAGCCTCTTTTATGATGAAAGTAAACGATACTTTCAGTTGCAGTGAGGTGAGGTATATTGAATACTGGGTTTAGTTTCAGGAAGACCTGAGTTCCAATCCAGCCTTTGACACTTTCTAGGTATGTGAGCCAGCACAAGTCACATAACCCCTATGTGCCTCAGACAGCCCTCACAATTTAACAGTCACTGAGGGTTGTGATCTGCATAGATACAGGGAATAGCCAAAGAGCTCCCTATACCAACAAAATCACAGATTCTTAACAGAGAGGGGGGGGAGGGAGAGGGAGAGGGAGAAGGAGA
>CM053624.1:69062815-69079370 GCA_028646595.1 Phalanger gymnotis
GCACTGACTGCCTTCCTCTGGATATTCACAGACACCGAGGCAACACTTGGCAAAGCCAACCTCTTTTGGGTAACCGTGGATCTCACTTAGATACCCTACACAGGAACTGATGAAATGAATGTGATATCATCCATTAACAAGAACATCTGAGAACCACTATATAAATATAAAATATATTTCCCCCTTGCCCTCTCCTCAGCAATGGGAATCACCTTTGGTGAACATATGTTTCCTTCTATGGTGCCTTGCTTGAAGTTGGTACTCAGCAGATCATATAATAAAGTTATCTCCATGGTCTTGGCATCATATTAACATTAACATATTTATGGGAGTTACCTTGCTTGAGAGGAGCCAATAAAACTGCATTTTATTGTAGTGAACCAAATGGTCTCTTGCAATCAACAAATACCAGACACATTGACATTTCTATACTTTTCTAGTAATTGTGTTACTGTGAAGATGTAATTAACTATAGAAAATTGTCTGTGCAAACCAGCCTGCTGCCTTCACGTACTTTCATCTGGGACGCCCTCAGTGTATAAACGATTCTCATAAAGATTAAATAGATGCAAGAATGTTGGGATTTGGATTAACAGTTACTGAGGTCTTTTCAGTTGCTTTTCTTGGGAATAGCTATACCCATACTCTTGTCCATTCTTCAGAAATCCTCCTCTCCAAAACGTTTTACAAATTGTTGCCTGAAAGCCTTGAAAATTGTATTACCTCTGGTATAGAAGGTGTGAGGTCTATATACTTTTCCCAAAGTAATTTTCTTAAATTCTGTTGCCACCTACATGGGATATGGAAAGGATGGAAGCCAATTGCTGATAAAATAGACGACTTTGGAAACACTTGTGCATCTGTTCCATTTCACCTCTATTTGTTTATCTCCTTCCTAGAAATGCTTAGCAGGTTTGTTCTCTCCTTGACTGCTTGTCGCTGTTTCAGTAGGCAATATTTCTCATATTTGCTTAAGTCCCATAATTATATTCTATATTATACTAATTTTAGCTATATTACTTATAATGAATTATGATCCTATATTATATCCTATACTATTTTGCAATTATGCTTATTGCCTAAACTAATGTTACCTTTAGCTGCCTCTATCTCTCCAGTTGGCAAGGAAATAAAATGTTTGTTGTCTCAGGTAGCCTATGGACTCTTGTGATCTTTTCACCACAGCAACTGTTTTGCATTTGTTACACTTCTCTAAGAAACAGTTACTGAGTCAATTTTCTTTATTTTTGCCCTTGTCCCATTTCTTTGAACCAAAAGTTTGTGTCAATAGATTGATTCAAAAGTTCATGATAAGTTGGATGAAAGATCTTAGATTATACTTGATATCTTCTTATCTTTATTATTTCTTCTAGCTTGGATTTACTTCTATCTTTTTCTTAATCAGTTGGTGATGTGGCCAATTTCTAAGTTATTAGATAAAGATATTCAGAGCTCCTGGAGAGAATTAAACATTTGTTAAAAAATATATCCTACTAATTATAAATCTGACTACTACACATCTAGGCTATTAGAAAGGACTGATGAAAGGCAGAAAGAATATCTTTAATATTGTCTCTATTAATGGCACCCAGAAGACCAGATTTATGTGCTGAAAAATAATTTTCCATTTATATTATAGATATAACTTTATGCACTGCATTGATTGTGTTTTTATAGATAGACACTATATCTTGTGGGCCCAACTGAATGAAATTCATCAACTAGTATTAACAAAATGGAGACTGAACTTATTTCATTAAAAGACCCAGAGATAAAACCAAATTGAATACACTTCTATCCCTTGAAAAAATGCAACATTGAAAAACCTCTTCAGTGCTTCCTCTCTACTAGCTGCCAACATGCAAATGTGCCCCCATCTTATTTATGTCTGAAGCTAGAATATTCATGGCTTTTGTCTCTAGACTTCAAAAAGTCCGTTGTTAATAAATCCAGGGCTCTGTAACAAACTTCCACCAATCTGGCATGGAAATTAATTCCCAAATTATGTTTTACAGCTTGAGAGTCCTGAAATGGAGATAAATGACAAATACAAGGTTTGCTTGATTAAAGCAATAAGACTAATTTGATTAGACATGATAGGAAGTTTTGATTTCAAAATAACCTGTGTTATATTGAAATGGAAAGGTGCCCAATCACAGAACTCACAACAAAACAAAACACAATCTCCACAGCAGAGACCTCATCTTTTCCTTACCTCAGATTTATGAAATTCAGCTTTTCTTTGTGGATAAAAAGTAATTACCAGAAATCAATTGAAGTGATTGTTTTATGCTTACATGGAATGAATTCCCATATACAAAGATTCTTCCAATTATCACTAATTAAAGTGATCTCATCAAGAAAACCAAAGATGTTTTGTTGTTTTTTTTTCTTTTTGAAACTCAAAATTATCTTCTGTACAAGCATTTAAAGCCTTTGGCTCAATTACTTTGGCAGTTAGTGGCATGGATTTTAATGCTGTATAAATAGAAATAGTCCTTGTGTAATATCTAACAAGTAGTTATGTTTGTTTGTTTTGAACTAAAAAATTTCAACTATCATAGGAAAGTTGGCAGAATTCAAGGTGTAAATTAGTAGGTTATTTTGAACTGAGTTCTTCACTCTTCAAAATTAAGCCCCTTAAAAATTAAACACAATCTGTATATATCAGGCTAGGAAAAAGAAAAGAGGGGGGGGAAAATAAAACCTCCCAACATATACTTCTGGTATTTTTCCACGCAGCCCTGAAGCAGAGAATGGGAACAATGATGGCTATGCAGAGGTAGAACCAGGGTTGATAAATAATATCGTATAAAGGACAGAGGACAAAATCCTAAAGATATCACTCTTCCTTCTCCAAGTATAATCACAAAGGGAAGACTTTTGTCCTGGACATCAAAGACTGATTTATAAAGTTACTTGTCTTTAGGAAAGGATATTTCTATTAATACAAAAATTTACTTAGATCCAACCATTCTGGAGAGCAATTTGGAACTATGCTCAAGGGGCTATAAAACTGTACATACATTTTGACCAAGCAGTATCAGTTCCAGGTCTGTATCCCAAAGAAAAACTAAAAATAGGAAAAGGACCCACATGTACAAAAAATATTTATAACAACTCTTTTTGTAGTGGCCAAGAATTGGAAGTTGAGGGAACACCCATTAATTGAGAAATGGCTCAACAAGTTGTAGTACATGAATGTGATGGAATACTGGTGTTCCATAAAAAATGATGAGTAGGTGGATTTCAGAAAAACCTGGAAAGACATACATGAATTGATGCTGAGTGAAGTGAGCAGAACCAGGAGAACATTGTACACAGTAACAGTCACAATGTGCAATGGCTAACTTTGATAGATTTAGCTCTTCTCAGCAATGCAAGGATCGAAGACAACTGCAACAGACTCGTGATGGAAAATGCTATCCACATTCAGAGAAAGAACTATGGAGTCTTACTGCAGACCAAAGCATACTATTTGCTCTCTTTTTTTTTGTTTACTTCTTCTTTCTCATGGTTTCTCCCATTGGTTCTAATTCTTCTTTACAACATGACTAATGTGAAAATACGTTTAATACGAATGTATATGAAGAGCCTATATCAGACTGCATGCTGTCTTGGGCAGGGGAGGTCAAAAAGGAAGGGGAGAAAATTTAGAACTCAAAATCTTATGGAAGTGAATGTTGAAAACTAAAAATAAATAAATAATAATTTAAAAAGAAAGAAAAAATAAATTTAAAAATTTGCTTGGTCCTTTGAGGTATTCTTAAATTCCAGACCTTTTAGTTATTAAGATACACATACTATTTAAATTTTGTGCTTTGGAGATATTGACCATTTATTTATACTAGCTATGATTTCATCCACAATTTCAGGCCCTTCTTACGGGGTCAACAGATAAGATCAGTTCGTTGGCTACCAAGTTTTCTTCCCTACAGACATCTAACAATAGATTTAACATTCACTGTCTCCAAGTATACACAGACCCATGGAACACTAGAACAGGAAGAGACTTTGGAAATCATATATGCTAACCCTCTCATGTCACAGATGAGTAACCCGAGCCCCTGAGAGGCAGCAGCATGGTTTAGTGGCTAGAGAGTTGGCCTTGCCGGAAAGAAGACCTGTGCTGAAAATTAATTTTTACTTTTGTATTATAGGTATTAGAAATTTACACACTTCATTGATTGTGTTTTATAGATCCAAACTAAATCTTATGGGCCGAATGGAATGTAATTCATCACATAATGTTAACAAATGATGCTGAAATGCAACATGGCTAAGTGAATAGAGAGTTGGTCTCCAAGTCAAAAGAACCTGGGATCAAACACCTGGCTCTGACACCTACTTGGTACACCAACTGTCTGAGATTACACATTGCACAGTAGGCACCAATCTATATTGGTAAAGAGGATTTCCTTACAAAGAGGTCCCTATGCCAATGAAATCACAGGTCTGGCCTTCCTCCCTGACCAAAATGAATGAATAAATAAACAAAGAAATAAATGGATAAATAAAAGGCTAAACAAAATTATGGTTTAACTGCCTCAGGCATATACTAGCTTGTGTAACCAGGGGCAAGCCCCTTAATATCTCAGTACCTTAAGCAACTGTGGATGACTATAAATCACAGACTAGAGTTGCAGATCTGCATCAATAAAGGGAGTTTACATAATGATAGTTCTCTGGACTGATGAAATCTTAGGTCCAAAGCAAGAAAAAAAGAAAAGGTCTTTGAGCAGTGGCAGGGGTGAGAGTGGGGTGGAGTGAGTTGCCCAAGGTCTCATACTTAGTCAGTGGCAGAGTGGTACCAGACCCAATGTCTCCTGAATCCCAGGCCAATGCACTGTGCAATCTGCTTTGCTGTCTTGTCTCCTGAAGCACTGAGTAGTTGTTATTTATTACATTACCCTAATAACTCACTCATAATTTTGAATTGAATGACCTATCAGATCCCTTCCGACTCTGGGATTCTATTATAATTAAATGGAGTTGATAAGCTTTTATGCCTATCCAATTTTCCCAGGTATTTTTAGCAGAGGTTAGAAACACAAACACATGAAAATAATTTGATTTAAAATTTAGAGGGCTCTCGAACGTTCCATGAAATCACCCAATACTTACAAACATGAGGCGCGTTGGTATATTGTCTGATTGTACCAATGGATTTTTGTAGAGCCAGATCTCTTCTGGCTGGATGACTCTCTGGAATGGGTCCAAAAACTCTGTAAATCTGGAAGAAAACAAAGAAAGAGTCATAAGAGACCTGGTGTAACATCATGTCCTACTAGCACATCAATGAGGTGGTGCTTGGCTCCAGACAAAGTCACTGAGCAGTCACTGTTTTGTGGCCCAAAAAGCCTAGTTCCTGCCTCCTCCCTGGGGCAGTCTGCCTAGTGAAAGGGTAAAGTGAGAGTAATGAAACAGGCTTTCACACACCTTAAGCAACTGGTTTTCAAAAGGCAAATAAGGAAGGATATAGTAAGGTTAAGTCAATGGTCTAAAACTCCAGAGACCTGAGTTCCAGGTCCATCTCTGCCACTAACAAACTGGGATCTCGAGCTCCTCAACATTTTTATCTGGGCTTCGGTTTTTCATTTTCTTTTTTTTTAATTTAATTTTATTTTAGACTCAAGGGCCAGAACACAAATACGGAATAGAGAAAAGGAACAAAATATATCATAAACTTAAATACAAAGTAAGAAAGGGAAAAAAAGCATGTCATGTGCATAGCAGAACATAAGAGAAGATTCAAAATATATAACGACAGATTTTCATTTCAAGAAAGCCTATATGAGAAATAATACATGTTGTATTGAGAATTGTCCATCTTTGCTTCTTTGTGAGTTTTCTTTTGTTCTCTGCTGTGCACTCTTTTTAATTGGTTCTTTTTTCCCCTCCCCCCACCCACCCCGAAGGCTACATACAAGATATATACATACACATATAGATATATACATAGATATATAGACATATACTTTCCCAAACATACTGTACTCTTGATCTTTGTTTTTATATTTGTGCGTATCTCTTGTTTCCTATTGCTCCTGATACCTTTACTTTACTTCCACTGACTACCTTGCCCTCCTATTACTACCCCCCTCCCAGGATCCCTCTCCTATCCTCCCATTCCCATAAATCTAAGCACCTTTCTATAAGCTCCTTTTACCTATTCCCTCATTCTCCCCTCTAAAAATCGCTCCCTTGTCCTCTCCCCCTTCTCTATACCCCTACCATTGTATTTCTTCTAAATTTAGAAGACTTCTATACTCTTCTAAATATATAGGCATTGTTCCCTCTTAAACCTATTATCAATGAAAGTAAGTTACCAGAACTACCAGCCCTCCTCCCCATCTAATTCCTCTGCATCCTTTCTTCCTCTTGTGCCTCATTTGTATAAAATAGTTGCTCTTTTTGGCTGTTTCTAAACGGTTTTACTTTTAAAATTCATATCATAGTCAGATTTACCCCTCTCTTTCTTATGAGCTCACCAATTGTTAATAAGAATCTTACACATACATTTTACATTATATAAAAGGTAAACAGTCTGTCCTTATGAATCTCTTATAGTCAGTCTTTGGTATGCACCTTATGTTTCTCTTGGTTTTTTTATGCCAAATCTTCTATTAAGTTCAGGATTTTTTTTTAAAAAGTCTTGAAAGTCTGAGAATTTATCCATTTTTTTCATTCAAGATAATACTCAAATTTGCAGGGTATGATATTTTCAGCCAGAGCCCCAGGTCTTTTGCTCTTCAATATATTGTGTTCCAAGACCTGTGGTCCTTTAATGTCTCTGCTGCTAGGTCTTGTGTGATTCTAATTGTGACACCATCATATTTAAATTGCTTTAATCTTGATGCTTTTAGTATTTTATCCTTGAGCTGGGGGTTTCAGAATTTGACTATGCTATTCCTATGAGTTTTCCTCATAGAATCTCTTTTAAGTGGTGATTGATGGATTTTTTTCTATTTCTACTTCCCTTCCTTGTTCTAATACTTCAGGACAATTTTCTTCAATTATTTCTTGTGTTATTGTATGGAGATTCTTTTTTGATCATAACTTTCAATTAGTCCAATTATGTTTACATTTTCTCTTCTTAATCTATTCTCTAAATCTGTTGTTTTTCTTATAAGATGTTTCACTTTCTCTTCTGTTTTTTCATTATTCATATTTTCTTTAATTATTTCTTGATCTCTTATAATTTCTCTGGCTTCACTTTGCCCAATTCTAATTTTCAAGGTGTCATTTTCCTCCTTAAGATTCTGGATCTCCTTTTCTAACTGGTTGACTTTCCTTCCATAATGTTTTTGTTTTTCTTGGATTATTTTTAGTTTTAGCTTTAGCTTTTCCTCCATCTCTGTCATTTGATTTTTAAAGTCTTTTTTAAGATCTTCTATAAATTCTTTTTGGGCAGGTGACCATTTGACATTACCGTTTGGGATTTTCTTTAATTGAATATCCTCCTCTGAAGAGGAACCTTGCTCATCTCTATTCCCGTAATAGGTTTCTATGGTTGTCTTCTTTCTCCCTTGCCTGTGCATTTTTTTTTTGTGATAATAACTTGATTTTTTGAATCACCTGTAGCCCTGGGATATAAGAAATGGTGCCTCTTGCCCCAGATCTTTAGTTCTCCCCTCTAGCCTGGAATCAAAGCCAAACCTTCAGCCTCCTACAAGTGCCCACAGCTAGGGGCTTCCTGCCCCACTGCTTCTGCACTCCTCAGGCACACTCTGGTTCCTTCTCGCCTCCACCACTCTTTGCAGCACATCTGGGTCTGGCGTTCCTCATCAGCAGAGGTTCCCTCAATCTTTCTGTGCTCAAATGTCCAACTCTCCTCACTTTCCCAGGGTGAAAAGTTCTGATGGCTGGGGTGGAAGCAGCCTCTCCAACCAACTAACCCCAAGACTTGCTGCTTGTTGTTAAAATGCAACCTAGCCTAGAGGTGTTTACTCTACCCAGGTACCAAACCTTGTCCTGGAATTTTTCTTGGGATCTTCTCAAATTTTCCCAGGAAGACCTTGGTTGTGCCCCTATTCTTCTTTGTCTCCACCCACACTTTGTTCACCCTAAGGTGCTATTTTAACTCTTTGGTGGGGGAATATCTGAGAGCTTGGACTTTTCTGACCTACTCTGCCATCTTCCCAGAATCCTCTTCCCAGTTTTTCATTTTCTTATGAAAAAAATACCTAGACAGATTTAGAAATTTAGGGAACAGTAATGAGGCCTGTGTCTGTGTCAGTATCTCTGTCTATCTCTCAGTATGTATATGTATGTGTATGTGAATGTATGTGTATGTATGTATGTATGTGTATGCATGTGTGTGCATATGTGTATGTATATGTATGTGTATGTGTGTGTATCTATATGTGTAATATATGAATACATACATATGGACACATATATTTGTTGCTGTTGTTCAGTTGTGTCTGCCTCTTTGTGACCCCATTTGGGATTTTCTTGGCAAAGATACTGGAGTGGTTTGCCATTTCCTTCTCCAGCTCATTTTACAGCTGAGAAATTGAGGCAAACAGGATTAAGTGACTTGCCCAGGGTCACTCAACTAGTAAGTGTCTGAGGCTGGAATTGAACTCAGGAAGATGAGTCTTTCTGGCTCCAGGCCCAGTATTCTACCCTCTGTGCCACCTAGCTGCCCCCACATACACACAGAGAGAGAAAAAAATCAGATTATTTAATATAAAAGTACCTCAAGTCTATACTTTTAAAGAGTTTAAGTGGTGACAATGTATAGACCACTATCAACACTGCAGGACCTTGCCAGTCCCTACCCTCACCTTGTCCCACTCCTCTTTCTATCCTAAAATTTTAAAGGTCTCTAAAGATAGCTCTAGATAATCTTTCTCACAGAGAGAGCCTCATATCTGCAGTGGATGGAGCTGTGGGTTTCAAGTCAGAAGTGCCAGGCTCTAGTCATTTCAGGACCCCTTCCTCGTTGTGTGACCTTGGGTAAGTCATTGAGAGCATCAGAGAATCACAGAATGTTAGAACTAGGCGGGATCTGACAGGTCATCTAGCCTCATTTTACATCCATCTTTTCTTACAGAGAGGCAAACTGAGAACCTGAAGGGTCAAATACTTTGCTCAAGTTTACTCATCAAGTTAGCTGGGACCATAGTTCTGATAACAGGATTCCCTAGTCAGCATTTTCCCATTCCACTTCCATTTTTTTAAACCTTGGACCTCAGTTCTTCCAAAACAGGATTCTGACTGAAAGTCTTCTTTAAAAAAAAGGAGGGGGTTGGGGAGGCAGCTAGGTGGCACAGTGGGTAGAGCGCCAGGCCTGAAGTCAGGAACACTCATCTTCCTAGCTGTGTGACCCTGGGCAAGTCACAACCACAATTGCTTCAAAAAACAATAGTTTACTTAAATCATCATTCATTGCCTCTTTGATTATATCACCACTTCCTTCCCCCTCCCCTCCCAACCAACAAATAAAGCTATTTAGAGTATGTTTTTAATCAAATGAATTAAAATGCATTTTGGGGGGATATATATACACCTATATATATGTATGTATTTACATATGTGTATATATGTGTGTATACACACGTATGTATGCATATATACATCATATGTGTATGCATACACGTATACATGCATGTACATACATACATATATGAAATTTACAAGACCCTTTGAGATTACTGGGGTCACCTTGAAGTGTTGCAAACCTGTGGTTAGGTTTCACTGAAATCCTCCTTTTACCAGCACTTGGCAAACTCAGCCTCTTTCCTCTACTTCCCACAGAGCCTTCTGGCTTTCCCTCACGTTTCTTCCCAGGAAAATGCCACAGTAACAGTGAACCAACACAGTTCCTGTTTTTCTCCTAAGTTTTATTTATGGGCAAGGTAGTTCCTTTGAAACCTGTTTGTAGTGAAACTTCTTTGGCCAGTAACTCAGTGTAACTGCAGCCAGGATCCATCGATCAAAGCTAGTCCTCTCTTCTGGGAGTAAAGATGCCAAGACAAATAGATGCTCTCCTTCTGCCTCTGTTCACCATTCAGTCTCCACATCAGAGAATCCAGACAGGGAGGCAGGTGCATTCTCAAAGAACCTGAGACAGAGCATTAGCTGAGCAAAGAGAGGAGTACTTCCAAGAACAAAAAAAAAGCTGAATGATATTAAAGGAACACAGGGGGAAAAAAGCCTTGTTCCCTGGAAACAGGACTTTGATGAGCCCTTTGGGTATGTGATAGGTATCCCTTTAACTTCTGTTGTGGGAAGTGGAAATAGGGGTTACAATAACATAGAGACTATAAATCTGAGCCCTGATATTTAAAATCTGTGTGCGAATGCATCGATTCTTTTAACAGGTATTGTTGAGTGCTTTGTGCTTTACCAATACTCAACAAGGGTACAAAAATGTAGAGGTAAACATCTTACTTATCTGGAGGTATGTTTGTCCAATAATCTCAAATACACGTATAGTCAAAATAAGAAAAGAAGGTTTGTAAGAAGCCAAAACAGATATCACGAAGTCCATGTACTTTAGTCCTCATTCATTTTATTCACAGAACCTCTGCTCTCTCATTCAGAGACTTTTGACTCATACTCTACACACAATCTTAGCAAACATTATTATTCAGTGAGAAGATGAGCAGCTAAGAAATTAAAAAGTGGGAAAAGAGCAGATCTATGGGTAGGCACACTCAGAGAGCAACAAGAAATGCCAGCTTACATTTGGGAAAGCGGGGGTGAAGGGGAGGAAGGAGGAGAAGGGAGAGGGCAGAGGGAAGGGAAGGAAGGGGACGAGAGGGGAAACCATAAGAACTAGACCCAATAACTCAAAAATATACAAGTGTCCAGGGTCACTTAGTGTAGGAATTAAGTGAAAACCGTTTCTTCCTATAAACTCATAGTTTTACATCCTTTTTTGGCTTTTATCATTTCAACCTTGTATATGAACATAGATGGGGGGATGGGATCATGAAAAGCACATTGATTTTAGAGTCAGAGAAGCTGAGTTTAATTCGGAGTCTGCTACTTTTTGCCTGGGTGACCTTTCCAGGTTATTCATGACTTATTAACTTCTCTGGGGCCTCAATTTTCTCATTCATAAAATGAATACTTTGATTACTGAAGATTCCTTGAAACTCTAAAATCCTATAATCCCATATCATCTTTTTAAAGTAGATTCTGACCTACTTATTGTAGATACTAAGAGGTCTAATGGTGTTCTAGAGCCAGCTCGAATAAGCTTAGAAGAGCTGATTGTTAAATTTTTAGTGTGAGCACTTACATCTTAGAAATTGGTGTTACAAATCAGGGCTTGACTTTTTGCTTTGTTGCTTGTCTAGATTTAATAAAAATGATGGAGAAAAATGTTAATATTAATAAAATTTAAAAGTATGACCTATGTAATTTTTTTTTTCAGAGAGTCTATTGTTAAGAACCAATTGATATAACTCACATAAACAAAACTCTTTTGGGGTCCTGAATAATTTTTAAGAATGTAATGGGATCCTGGCCCCAAAAGGAGTGGATTTCTCTATCTGTACTTTTAGAAAGGTAAAACTGAAGACCAAATATTTAAATATATTATACATATATATGTGTGTAAATATGCATATGTATAATGTATATATGTGTGTATGTGTATGTATGTATATATGTACATGTGAGTACATATATAGTGTGTGTGTGTATGTGTATACGTGTGTATGTGTGTGTGTATACCTCCTAGATGAAAAGCCTCGTGTCTAATAATGCTGACTTCAATGGTAACTAGGTGTTTTTCCCCCAGGAGGCATTTTGATAATGACGCTTTCTGAAACCAAAAATGCAATTGTCCAGGTAAGCTAAAATTATTTATTTTTTTCCTTTCACTCTAAGACTTGTTTCTACCATTTAATTACGGCATGCCCTTGGCCAAGGCACCCTAAACCCTCTGGGCCTCGGCCTCGGCCTCTTCCTATTCAAACAGGCTAAAACCACTTCGGTGAGAATATAGGGCAGCACTTTTTGCCCAAAGTTGACTTACATAAAAATCTAAGCCAAACCTCTAATTTATGATATTTCAGTAGCTACCTGTGAGGATAGGACTGATATTCAGGGTTTGTATATAGATCAATATAACCTGTCCTCTCTTTACCTCTCAGAAATCTTCTGAAAATAAACAACAAGCCACATGTGGCACTGTTTAAATTCCCCAGAGGGCAGGAGGAATAGCGGCATATGTGCTGTGTAAACTGAAGGATGTTATGACAATTTATGCAAAACATTCCTACTTTAAATCTCTGTCTAGAGCAATACATATCTAATTCCTTCTTATATCCCCTCTCATCTACTTATCTGAAATATTCGCATAAGTTGGAACATACTGAACAAAATGAAAGGAAGCTTCTAAGCTGCAGAGAATCAATTAAAAATATAATTGAAATAAAGGAAAGGAGACAGGAAAGGGGAAAGGGAATATGAGGACATAGAAAGAAAGAATGAGACAGAGAAACTATGTCTTCCCTTTGGGCAGGCAAAGGATGTCAATTAATATTTCACTGTAGACCAAGAAAATTTGGCTGTCTCTTGGTTCTAAGTATTTCCTTTGGGCAACTTAATTGCAGCTTAAGATGACTACAGAGATATTTCCCTCTAAGTTCCCCTGTAGTAACATGAAGATAATTATGTTCTCGTCAGCTTGTCATCGAATAATTAGGTGATCATGTCCATTGTGAGAACAGTCACCAGAAATGACAAGGTAGCAATATATTATTATTAATTAATAATTATTATATATGTATTCGTTTTTGTGTAACTTATACGGATAACAAGTTGGTTAGAATACATCAAAAGTGGGACTTGAACTCAAGTATTCCTGGTTTAAGGCCAATTTTCTATGGACTATGCGAGGCTACCTCTCAGTCATTAAGCAACGATCAAGACAACTCCAAAAGAATCATGATGGAAAATGCTTTCCACAACCAGGAAAAGAACTATGGAGTCTGAATGATACTATTCTGTCTCTGTCTCTCTCTCTTCCTCCTCCTCCTCCTCCTCTAATGCTGCTTTACAACATTACTAATGTGAAAATATGTTTAATATGAATGTATATGTAGAGCCTATATCTAATTGAATGCCTTCTTGGGGAGGGGAGAGAAGAGAGGGGAGGAAGGAGGAGAAAATGTAGAGAGCAAAATCTTATGGAAGTGAACTTTGAAAACTAAAAATTAATTATTTTTTTTAAAAAATGATGAATAAGCCTTGTTCCTTTACTATACTGTCCTTATAGTGAGGTCCATGATGGGGACTGCCTTATAAATAAATCTTTTGGGCACCTCAGAAATTCAAATAGCTAACGTCTATGTAATACTTTGAGGTTTGCAAAGTAATTTAGCTATATTCTCTCATTTAGATTCCAAATGTATTCCTTCCTTTACCACATCTTTGCTATACCCTGTATAGGAAATCTCTGCCAACTTTCCCAGGCAGAATCCAATCATCCTTCTGGGCCCAGCTCAAATTCTACTTTTTCAATGTAGTATTCCCTAATTCCCCTGTCTCTTCTCAATTTCTATAGCACTTTATTTGTAACTCTCTTGTATAATTTCATACTCTACTTTGTATTATGTAGTTATGTGTGGCCCTTTCTTGTTCTCTCTATTGGACTATAAGATCCTGGAGGGAAGGAACCATTGTTTCTTTCTATCATCCAAGGGCAGAGGGTCTTAATTTTTTATGCTATGGACCTCCTGGGCCACCTGGTAAAGCCTGTGGAACCCTTCTCAGAATAATGTTCTTAAGTGCATAAAATAAAATGCATAGCTTTACAAAGGAAATCAGTTACATGGAAATTCACTTATCAAAATATTTTAAAAAACAAGTTCACAGACCACTCTTTTAGGGCCTGGCTTCGTGATTGGCACAGAGTAGATGTTCAGAAAATGTTGAACTAAAATGAAAAACCAGGAAGACTATTTCTCTATCTTCTAACCATTGTCATCTCCAGTTTAAAAAAAAATAACTAAAATGCTGCCTGAAAGGCACAAATCCTCTTGTCCTTCAAGACTTTCTAACTAAAATTAAGTTTCCAGGGCCCAGATGTACCTTCTCATAAAGGGAGGAGGATGAAGGAGAAGACAAGAAGCATTTATTAAGCACCTGCTGTGTGCCAAACACTGGGCTAAGAGCTTTACAAATATTCCTCGTTTTGTCATTGCAAGAACCCTGGGAGGTAGGTGCTATTATCATCTTTATTTTACAGACGGAGAACCTGAGGCAGACAGGGCATAGATGACTTGCCCAGGGTCATACAGTTGGTATCTGAGATTGGATTGGAACTCAGGTCTTCCTGATCCCAGCTGTTCCACCTAGCTGCTTCTGTGTCTCTGCCTCTGACACTCAGAGTTCCATTCATTGTACTTTTCTTCGTCTCATAAATTCAACAAGTATATATTAAACTCATTGAGTACCAGGAACTGTAAACTGTTCTTTTTCTTCAGGTCTAGAACTGTGATTTCATTGGTTTGGGGAACTCTCTGTGAGGAAATTTCCTTTACCATCCCCTGTTCTGTAACTTATGTCTTAGACACTGGTAGGGGAACTGAGGGGTTAACCCAACTTCACAGAGCTAGTAGGTTTCAAGGGCTGGACTTGAACCCAGGTTCCCCTGACTCAGAAGATGGCTCTTCACCTCTGAACACAGGCATGTCCTCTCTTTAAACTAGGAATGCAAGAATATATAATCCTGGACTCATTCCCATCACTAGTAGACTTTTTTTGGAGGGAGGATGTCAAGGCAATTGGGGTTAAGTGACTTGCCCAAGGTCACACAGCTAGTAAGTATGTCAAGTGTCTGAGGTCAAATTTGAACTCAGGTCCTCCTGACTCCAAGGCCAGTGTTCTACTCACTGCACCATCTAGCTGCCCCCGCTAGTCCCCTAGTAGACTCTTTCAAGGGGAATTATCATTTCTAAGGATTTTGAATTGTCTTTAATGACTTTCTACATTGGAGGGCTGTTCAGTTCATTTGCAGATTGACCTATCTCCAATGGGCCATTTCCCCCACACAGAAAATGCTGAAAAACAATATGTCCCAAAAGTCAGGAGAAAAGAGCTTCTGCTCCCAGGTCTGTCACTAAATAGCCACTATGTCTTTAAGTAAATCTTTCGTTACTCAGGACGCGGTTCACTCATTTGTAGAACAAATGGTATCTAAAGTCTCTCCCATCTCTTTAAAACTGAAGAGTGTGTGCATATACATTCTCCTCAATAATTAATAAAAAGTTAGACATATTAATCTCTCTTCAATCAATCAGTATGTATTTGAGAGCCTGCCATGTGCTAGGCACTCTCCTAGGCTTTTTTGATACAATAGCAAAAGCAAAATAGTCCCTGCTTTCAAGCAACTTAGAATAAAATGGGAGAAATAATACACACATGTATGTATATATAAGCAAGGGTGTTCCAAAAAGCATCTATTTCTGCTTCATTTATTATGTTAAAGCTTTTGGCCATGTGATCACAATAAAATGTGGCAAGTCCTTAAAGAGATGGGAGTACCAGATCATTGTCTTCTGAGGAACCTTTATGCAAACCAAGAAGCAACAGTTAGAAACCAACATGAAACAACTGATTAGTTTAAGATTGAGAAAGAAATACAAGGATTTATATTGTCACCTTATTTATTTAACTTATATGCAGAATATGCATCATGTGAAATGCCAGGCTAGAAATAAAGTTGTTAGGAGAAATATTAACAATCTCAAATACACAGACACTACCACTCTGATGACAGAAAGAAAAGAGGAATTAAGAAGGGTGAAAAAGGACAGCATAAAAGCTGGCTTGAAGCTTGACATCAAAAAAAAAACATAAAGAAAACATAAGATCTTGGCAACTAGTCCCACCACTTCCTAGCAAATGGAGGGAAAAGGAATGGAAACAGTGTCAGATTTTATATTCTTGGGCTTAAAGATCGTTGCAAATGGCAACTGCAGCCACAAAATTAAAAGACACTTGCTCCTTAGAAGGAAAGCTATGGCAAATCTGGACAGCACACTAAAAAGCAGAGACATCATCTTGTCAACAAAGGTCCATTAGTCAAAGCTATAGTTTTTCCAGGAAAACTGCATGGTTGTGAGAGTTTAACTATAAGGAAAGCTAAGCACCATAGAATCAATGCTTTTGAATTGTGGTGTTGGAGAAGACTTTTGAGAATCCCTTGGACAGGAGAAAGGTCAAACCAGTCAGTAATTAAAGAAATTAATTGGGCTGCAGAACCCACAAAGTGGCAGAGGGAAGCAGGGCTCCAGCCCAGGGCAGCCTGGATGGTCTGTGGGTAAGGTCTGTCCCACACGGAGCTCCCAGCCCCCAGCAGAGGGGAGCGGAGCTGAGCCCAGCGCTCATGGCCTGAACAGACCAGATGCGGACCTGCCAGACCAGGAGACGAGCAGAGAGTGCCTTAACATGCTGAATTACTGAGCTGTGGCATCTACCAGACCTCTCAACCCACAAAGAGCAAAGACATCAGAGAAGGTTAGTGGGAAAAGCTGCCTGACTGAGTTTGCGGTTCAGCCACTGCCCCTGGGGCAGCGGAGGTGGG
>CM053624.1:69079870-69108969 GCA_028646595.1 Phalanger gymnotis
AAGGTGAAGTGTAAATATCTTGGTCACATAATGAGAAGATAGGACTCACTGGAAATGACCTTTATGTTGGGAAAGATAGAAGGCAAAAGGAAAAGGGGATGAGAGAAGATGAGATGGATAGTGTCATGGAAACAACAAACGTAAACTTGGACAGACATCAAGAGACGGTGGAGAAGGGCCTGACATGTTATGGTCCATGGGGTCACAGAGGGTCAGACACAACTGAATGAATCAATAACAATATGTATATATAAAAAAGATACACAAATCAAATCAAAGGTAAACATGATGGGGAAGACACTGGCAGCTGGTAGCCAGTCTCATGTAGAAGATGATAGAGTTTTCTTGGAGGGTAGAGAAAGTGATAGTTTTCTTGGAAGAAACCAGAGATTATAAATGGTAGAAATGAGGCTGAAGAGTATTCCAGGCATGGGAGACATCTAATACATAGCATGAAAATAAAAGGTAGAATGCCATGTATGAAAAATGTCAAATAGGGCAGTATGGCTGAAATGCTCAGAAGTGATACGTAATAATTTTAGAAAGGTAGTTTAGGATCTGGTTCTGAAAAACTTTAAATTCCAAGCAGAGGAGTTTATAAATTATCCTAGAAGAAGGCAAAAGAATTTATTGATAATGTGTATGTTTGTATGTATAGAATTGCAGGGAGTTGACATGAGCAGACCTTATCTTTAGGAAAATTACTTTGATGGCTATATGAAAGATGAATTGGAGTGGGGAGAGATGAGGTAGGGAGACAATTAGGAGACTATTATAATAGATAAGAAGAGTTAATGAAAGCCTGAACTAGGTTAAAGGCATTGTGAGTAGACAGAAGGGGGCATAAGAGAAACATTATTGAAAGAAAAATGGCCAGATTTTAGCTACTCATTTGATATGTAGGGTGATTAAAAGTAAAAAAAAAATAAGGATAACATGGAAATTGTAAATAGGAGCAATTGAAAAGATAGAAGTGAACTGAAAAAATAGGTAAGTTTGAAAGGGAGGTAGGCTTGGGAAGAGGAGATGGTGTAGGAGGAAATAGTAAGTTCAGTTTTGGACATGTTGAACTTGAGAAGACTACAAGACATCTATTTTGTAATATCTAATATATAATTCAAGATATGGGCCTAAACTCAGGAGAAAGATGAGAGAGAGAGAGAGAGAGAGAGAGAGAGAGAGAGAGAGAGAGAGAGAGAAAGAAATCTGAGAATCATATTTATAGAACTGAACTGAACTACTGAACTCATGGAAGATGATTAGGTTATCAAGTTAGAAACTTAAAACAAAAAAAAAGAAGAGGGACCAAGACAAAGCCTTATGGGACAGCCACAGTTAGGGGGCATGCCATAGATGATAATAAAGGAGACTAAGAAGCAGCAGGAGAAGGAGAAGCAAGAGAGAGCATCATGAAAATTCATAAAGAAAAGAGTATCCCAGAGGAGAGGATGGCCAACAGTGTCAAATACAACAGGGAGGTCAAGAAGGATGAGGATGGAGAAAAAGTCATTAGGTTTGGCAGTTGAGAGAAAAGCTTCAGCTCTGTAATGAAATCAGAAGCCAAATTCCAGAGTTTTGAAGAGAACTAAGGGTAGAGAAAATGTAGATAATGAGTCCAGACGACTTTTTCAAGGAGTTTGACAAAGAAAGGAAGGAGAAATACAAGATGATAGCTATTGAGAATGGTAGGATATAGTGAGGGTTTTAGATGAATAAAGGAGACAGATATTTCTGTACATAAAAAGGAAAGAGCTAGTAGACAGGAAGTGATTGAAGACTGTAGGGGGCGATGATACTGGGGCCATCGGCTAGACAAAACAGAAGGGGATGGGAGAAGGGCACTTCATCATTAAAATTAAAGATTAATGATGTCAAATGGGTATAGGGTGAGGAAAAGGAAATAAGAGGAAGCTCTGAAAACAGCCTCAATTCTCTCATTAAAGCATGAGATGAGGTCCTAGGCTAATGTGTGTGTGTAGGGGGAAGAATGGTATGGAAAGTTTGAGGAGGGAAGGTGAGATAATGGATTGGCAGCTATGGTGAATGGAATAGCAAATCAATTAGGAGTAAAGCAGTGGTGTCAAACTCAAATAGGAACAGAGCACAACTAAACCGTACTTCTGAACCCCTGTGGACAGTATATTGACTTAGAAAACCACATATTAATATTATCTATATTGTATGATTTTTTAATTTATTTTGTTAAATATTTCCCAATTACATTATAATCTTGTTCAGGCAGCACTTCGTGATGCATGCTGTCCTTGTGTTTGACACCTCTGAAGTAAAGGATCATTATACTGCAAGGATCTAGTGGAAATCAGGTAACATGCATTTGTAAAGCAATTAGTCAACACTGTTGTGTGACATCCCCCAGATTTATTCAGTAGCACAAATAATAGTGAAGGGGGCAGATGGTAAAAAAGTATTCTAGGTTTGGGATTTGATAAAGCTGGACAATGGGGCATGAGATCAGGGATCAGAAAGAGTTAACTGATGAGTGGAGATTGGAAGGAGAAGAAAATAAGGCTCAAGCAGGTGTTATGACCTGGGAAAGTACTGAAAGGTGAGGAGTTTGGAGGTCATGGTAAGGATGAAGAACAGGGTTAGGAGTAAAACATAAGAGAAGTTGGAATGATAATAGATTATAACTAAATTATAACTAGATATAACTTGATCAGAATTCTTGGGCAAGAAAGTAGACACTATGGGTTACAGCAAGATCAAGGGTGTATCATCGCTATTAGTAACTAAGGAGTAGAGGAATAGGTCAAGGGAATTGAATAGCTTGAGGGACTTGGAGGGAACATAAATAAGCCTTTTGAAGTTTCTAGTATAAGCGCAGCAGTTGGGGTACAGAAGAAGTAAACTGAGGAACTGGACTCAGTGAAAAAGGAGGGAGATTGCCATGGGGACTAATAGTTAGTGAATGCCAGGATCTAGATTGAGTGTCAAATTTAGATAAGAGTAAATCTCAAAGGAGGGGAGGTTACAGAATGATGGCAACATGATACTCTGTAAGTGGAAATGGTAATCAACTAGGGTCTCCCATTAATTCTGGGAATGGTCAGAAGAGCAACAGGAGTAATACGAAAAGAGATACAACCAGTACTGGAAAGGATGGCAAGGGGTAAAGTCTCATCCAGGAAGAGCCAGATCTCTGTGAGTACAAGGAGATGGAGGGAGCATGGGAGGAAAAGGTTGAAAATGAAGAGAACTTTGTTAAATATGGAGCAGGGATTTCAGAGGGCACAGTGGAATGAGGAGGAAGATGTGGAGGATAGGGTTGAGGTGGATGGGGCTCCTTTATGCCTCATCCCCCACAAAGGAGTCCCACTTGTCCATTCACCACCCAAACATAATTCCAACAAAGTGATTCAGGGGTGGGGAAAATCATTAATGTTTTTCAATTTGAAGGAAAAAAAAGCTAAACATGGAAAAGAGGGGTTATCAAGAGAAAACTAAGAAGCAAAGCATGTTTTTTAATCGCGCTATTGACTTTTCCTCTCCAGTGAGTTGGTCTCTCTCTCTCTCTCTCTCTCTCACACACAAGAGAATAAATTTGCAAATGGGCATTAAATGCAGTGAGCGGTACGATCAGGAATTCTCCAGTGCTTGGCATGAGCATAGTGTACTGCATTTTCTATTAGGCCAGGGAATGGGGATGAGAACTGGTATGAGTCTATTGATTAGGTATTTTGGCACCTAATAGCTCCCCAGGCTTTATACTTAGGTAGAATACGTCTTGACTGCTCATGTGGCATAATTTCAAGGATGCCAATGAAAGCCCACTGACACAAAAAAGTCTTCCTCATTTGCTCATTGGTACCTGAAATTTCTTTAAAAAGACATGATCAAAGTGGCTGAAAAGGGTGTCTGCCCTATGAAAGAGCAGGTGAAAGAACAAAGGACTTGGAATCAAAATCCTTGAGTTCAAGCCTGGGTTCCACTACTTGCTACCTGTGTGACCTCAACCTTAACCTCTTGGCTCTTAATTTTCCTTATCTTTGAAATGGGATGATTAGACTGTTTGAGAACCTATGAGTCAAAATAGACCTCAGAGACTCATATGTATTCAAGAATCCCCACTACAACATCACTGACAAGCAACCATACAACTTCTACTTGAAGATAATTAGTAAGGGAGAGCCACTGCTTCCTGAGGAAACCCATTTCACTTTCGAATAGCACTAACTGGAAGTTTTTCATCATATAAAGCTTAAAGGTGCCTCTCTACAATTTCTATTCACTGTTCCCTGGCCCTCTGAGGTCAAATAAAGCAAGGCTAACTCATCTTCTACATGATAGTCTTCTAAATACTTGACTATAGCTATCATTTCCTTTCTAAATCTTCTCTAAGGTACACACAGCCACACTTTTAGTGGCTCTCTATTACCTACAGGATAAAATATAAAGTCTTTCATTCAGCATTCAGAGCCCTTTGTAACCTGCTTCCCCCTCTCCCTCCTCTCACCTTTCCAGACTTCTTACATATTATCCACCCTACTTACTCTGTGATCCAACAGCACTGGCCTCCTTGCTGCTCCTCAAACAAGACATTCTATCTCTTCAATCTGAATATTTTCACTGGTTGTTTCCATGCTTGGAACTCTCTCCCTCCAAACCTCCACCTCCTGACTTCCTTCAAGTCCCACCTTCTATGGGACACTTTTCCTGAATCCATTTAAAAACTAATGTCTTCCTTCTGTTGATCATCTCCAATTTGTCTTGTATATATCTCATTTGTGCATCATTGTTTGCATGTTCTCTTCCCTGATTAGACCATGCTCTCCTTGAGAGTAGAGACTGTCTTTTGCCCTTTTTTTGTAACCCCAGCACTTAGCACTGTGGCTGACACATAGTACATAGTTACTACAAAACATCCCTATTTCTTTCAGTCAGTTCTTATGTAGAAAAGTTTCCAGTTCTTTCAATATCCTGGTTGCCGTCTTTGGGATACTCACTCTCTCATCCATTGTAAGGTCAATGAGGAATAAGATCTTCACCACCCATAGGCCTCATGTGGAGCCCATTAAGACAAACTTGCTTGCTTATACGAAGGCTTACACACTTTTTGTTAATTTCTAACTAGGCACTGAGTCAGGAGAGTTCTGGCTCTGAACAGCTGAAAGAGTATATATTCTGAGAAGTGAGTTTTTCGCTTTGGGGGCTCACTTACAAGAAGGATCTTGTGATTCCTGGGTCCAGACTGAGTGCTCACATGTTCAGAGCTCCCCAACTGCTCAGAGGTAAAGGCTCTCTTGATCCAGTGGTGAATGTAAAGTATATATAGCAGTTTTGCTTTGATTCAGGCAGTAGAGCCCTGTCTGTCGGTCTTTATTTCTCTTCTCTGTATTGTTTTTCTGTTTAATTAAAGAAGAATGTTGACCCCTGAAACGGCTGTCTTTCCTAGTAAAGCAGATAAAAGAACCTGTACTAGCAGCCGTCCTGGGTATGCCGGTGTAGTTGCCGCTACACTCATCAACATTCTTCTTAAAATGCGGCATTCAAGACTGAATACAATAGTCTAGATACGGTCTGACCAGGTCAGAACAGGATACAATCACCTCCCTTCTGTAGCATTAGGAAACCTTTAAGGTATATCCTCACCATAAAATTCTATGATTCTGCAATTTACCTTATACACTACAGTGCAAACTGGTGATATTAGACCCTTATCAATATTAATATTAGACCCAATATCAATAGCTGATATCGATAGAGAGGAAGGAAGGGCAAAGTGAGCACAAGGACTGTTCATCTAAAACTAGCAGTGGAAATAGGAGAGGAAGACTCACACTAGAAGAAAACATTTGCCATATGACCAAGCCTACTTATCTCTGCCTAAACACTCAAACTACCAGCCTATCTCTTCTCCCTAACACTCTGAATTAACTAACTACTCCTCCAAAAGTATCTGATTTAAATAAAACCTCCTGCCCCAAGATGTTTCCATTTGGAGAAGAGAAGTTCTCTTTGGATAGAAGCCAGTCTGAAAATGAACCGAGCCCAATGCCAGGAAGATGAGTTCAACCAAACAGGAGGGGACAGGTAGCAGTGAGCAGCAGAGGATGAGGGAGGGACATGTAGTTGCTATGGGTCATGGAGTGAGACTGGAGACAGAATTAGCATGCATGCATCTGAAAACTATTCTGGGTAGGGTGGGGGTAGAAGGAAAACAAAGCTGCCCAGGAAAATCATCTGTTTGCCTCCTCCATCTGTTACCAGATGGGTGTGCCATAGAGATACACAATTTTAAAATGTGCATATCCAAAAGACACAGGATATTTGAAGCTACTTCTGTCTTGTAGATTCATCTAAGTATAAACATTTTCAAACATTTGCAATGGGGCATATGCTGAAACATAAGCATATTTTGTACAAACAAAATATCCAGAAATCATATGTGACACCTTATAAAGCATTGTGTAAATTAGTTAAGTGAAAATAGAGCGTAAATATTTTCAAATATTTCCAATGGGGTTCATGCGGGGTGGGGGAGGGGAACAAAATTACTCATGCATTGAAAGTAAATGACAGAAATTGTGAAGTGTCTCTGCATCTTGGACTTGAGAAAATGCTTGTCCAAAGGATGGGAAGAAAAAGATCTAACCAGAAATATCTTCTACCAAATGTCTACAGTACACACACGCACATACACACACACACACACACACATACACACACACACGCACACGCACACACACACGCACACGCGCGCACACACACACACACCTCTTTTGGTCATTAAGCTCTCACCAATAAGGAAGCTGCTTGCCAGAACAATTTTGAGAAAGATTTTTTTTATGTTTTAGAAAGTTTCAACCTCAAAGGAAAACATGACTTTGCTGAAAGGAGAAAGGGAAAAAATGGAAAAGGTGGAAAGGACAGCAAAAGACAGAAAAGATAAAACAAAAACTGATCAGAGAAAAGAAAAGAGTCCCATCAGCACAGGTCACTCATGAAATACATCACCTTAAAAAACCACAAAAGAGAAAAGAGGAAGAAGGACAGGCCAGGTTAGAGGAGGCTAAGTGAATAGATAGGTGGCTGATGAGATATATTGCTGGCTCAACTGGAGAACAGATTGAGATCAACCAAAAGCAGTTGCTTAATACCTCAGGGCTCTAAAGGTTGAGTTGAAAGTGGTGCCAATTGTTATGGTGAGTCAGGACATGGCTAGTTCTTTGTGACAAGGTTTCTGAAGGACATGCAAACTTAGCCACAGCCTGTGTCTACAAGAAGGTAAGAGAATGATTTTTAACACATTTCCTAAAATCTCAAACTGGTTTAAAGAGACTTCTGGGACAGGATCAGCTCAGAAGTCCCAAGGATTGAAATCCCCTTGAAAGCAAATAATTGTGCTAAGTCATAAGCAGCAAACCAAAAAGTCCAAGGCATCCCTATGATGTAAGAGCATCCCAGGGACTCACATACAGCTAACTACTTCTGCTTGGTATTTGAAATTCTTTATAACTTGGCCCCTTCCTTCCGGTTTTATCATCCTTAATTGTTCTCTTGTCGAGTAGTTTCAATCATGTCTGCCTCCCCACGACCCCATTTGCAATTTTCTTGGCAAAGATATTGGAGTGGTTTGCCATCTTCTTCTCCAGCTCATTCTACAGATGAAAAACTAAGGCAAAAAGGGTTAAATGACTTGCCCAGGGTCCCACAGCTAGTAAACGTCTGAGGCTAGACTTGAATTTAGATCCTTGTGACTCCAGGTCTAGTACTTTATCCACTATGCCACCTAGCTGCCCTAATTCCTCTCTGCTTATTCTATTACCCAACCACACTGGTCTATTTGCTGTTCCTTGGTCATCACACTCCATCTGCCATATTTGCACTGGCCGCCCATCATTTCTAGAGCTCTCCTTTCTCTCTTCAAAGAGTTTCCTTGGTTTCCTTGAGACTCAGCTCAAAACCTACCTCCTGCAAGAAATCTCTCCCTATCCCTCCAGCGACTAGTACCTCCTCCTCTCAGTTTACCTTCCTTCTACTCTGTATATATCTTATATTTGCTTAATTATTTACATATTGTCTCTCCAATTACAATGTAAGCCCCTGGAATGTTTTTTGCCTTTCTTTGTATCCCCAGCACTTTACATAGTCCGTGACATATAGTTAAGTAATTAATCAGTTCTTAAGTGACAGGAAAGTAAAGGTCTTCAGAGAAAAGGAAAAGGCAACAGACTGAAAGAGAGAAAAAGAATATCATTTTTTCTGATGAGTGTCAGTCTCCAATTAAACTTTCAACTTGATGCACTTGGGCAAAAGTTGTGTCTATGTTTAGTATCTCCTCTTGGGACTTGGTTCTGAGCCAGAACCTGGTAGAATGCACTTGCATGGGCCTGAGTGGCCAGACAGCACCGAGATACCAACACAACCTGCTGAGCAAGGAATCTGGAGCAGGAGATAATGCAGCCCCATCACTCAAGGTAAAACACAGTAAAAATAAAATTTAATTTGAAGTGCTGCTGTACTCTAATTTTAATTAAGATAAGCCACCTAGAGATTTGCCTGCTCCTCAGTAGAACCTGAATAGTTTCTTTGAAAATGTTCAACCTAATGAATGTCTTGGAATTTTTCTCAATGACAATTAACAGGAGGGGAGATGAGGGTGCTGGACAGTACAGTGGCATTTGGCGGGATGTTTGAAACCTAATTCTCTCTGAGATATCATTGTATTTTTTAGCTGAATGTGCAGCCACTTAGGGTAAAAAAAAGTATCAACATACAGCAACTGTCCATTCTTGCTTCTATCTAATGTCAGTGGTAAGGAAAGAATAATCTCAAAGGAAAAAATGTTATTCTGATTTCTTTAACTAAGTGTTTCGAGTGGGATGTTTGAGTCATAAACAAATAAAATGCAAAAGGGTGAATAGCAAAGATGAATTTTAACCTAAACAAGACTGATCCAATAAGGCCAGGCATGAGAAACTAATATAGTGATACGACAGGAGGAGAGCTCTATGCCTGACTTCTTACCACTCAGCTAATAGGAAATGACTGAACAGCAATAGGAAAGCAGTGAAATTTATCACATGAGGAAAAGAGTCCTACTTTTATTAGCCAATGCAATTCAACGAATACTTATTAAGGGACTATTAAATATAAAATACTGTGTGCTAGGTGTTGGAGGAGATAGGAGGATGAAAAACACTCCCTTCTATCTTCACAAGACTTACAATCTAAATTCTTCTTGTTGTTCAGTCATTTTCACTTTTGTCTGACTCTTTGTTACCCCATTTGGAGTTTTCTTGGGAAAGATGCTGGAGGGGTTTGCCATTTTCTTCTCTAGCTCATTTTACAGATGAGGAAACTGAGGCAAACAGGGATAAAGTGACTTGCTCAGGGTCACATAGATAGTGAGTAGGTGAGGTAGGATTTGAACTCAGGTCCAGGTCCAACACTCTATCCACTTTGCCACTGAGCTGCCCTATAATCTAATAGTGAGGGATAAAACATATGCCAAAAACCTAAAAGACAATATGTGAAAATTTAAAGAGACAGAGACCACTTTCACCTGAAGGGATCAAGGAAGTTATTACAGAAGAAGTAACCAGGGTATCGAGCCTTGAATGGAAAGAAAGATGTTTTGTACCTGTGAAGTCTGATATATCTCCAAGACACCAACAGGCCTGGAGTTCAGAGAAGAGACCAGGGCTGGAGATAGATAGATAGATAGATAGATAGACAGATAGATAGATAGAGATAGACAGATAGAGAGAGATGATAAACTTATATTTATATACATACACATGAATAAATGTATATGTAAACATATACATGTATACAATACAGATATACATGCATATGTATATATGTGTGTATATATATATATGTGTATATATATATTTATACCTGTATATAAAGAAATTTATAAGGAAGCCAATTGCCAGAACAACTTTTAGGAAGTTTTGTTTATATTTTAAAAGTTCCAAATCCAAAGCAAAGTATATATACATGTATATACATACATATACATATTTGTATATGCACTCACATGCATAAGTGTATATGTATGTACATGCACACATTTATGTAAGTATGTCCATATGTGTATATGGATATATATATAGATAGATAGATATGCATATATAATTCCAGAAGAATCCAAAGGATATGAAAACAACAGGTATTCATATATATATAAATATATTACGATGTGATATACGACATATACCACATAGGCATAGATAGTACACACATATAATACATGATATACTGTATGCGTATATATGGGAGCCATGATGATAATGATCACATTTAACTACCAGATTATTATCAGATATCAGATGATTATTAAACCCATGGGAGATTATGACATCACTGAGAGAGGATGTAGGGAGTAAAGAAAAGAGGGCCCAGCACAATGTCCTGGAGTACTCCTAGTGGGGGGCTATAACAAAGATGATGAGTAAGCAAAGGAGACTGAGAAGGAGTGGTCTGAGAGGTAGGAGGAATACCAAGAGAAAACAATATCATAACAACCTAGAGGAGAGAAAGTATTCAGAAGGAGAAAGTTGTCCCAGGTCTGTCACTTACTAGCTGCAAATGATTTCTCTCTAATGTCATCTTACAGTTAATATATTACATTCCTCTCACACACATACCAATTCCTAATTTATGTTATATTTGCCTAGGTACATATTTTACCTCTCCCCTCCTAGGTCTACAGATTACGTCAAGGGAAGGATCATAGATCACACGGTAGGTATTCAATCAACATGTGGGGTTGCTTTTGTTATTTTAATGAAAGAATGAATGTTTGATTGTGGTCAAGTCACTTCTGTGTGAACTTTGTTTTCTTCTTTTGCAAGAGAGGAGTGATAGTATTTGTACTGCCTCTCCCATAGGACCATTGTGGGGATCAATGAGGCGATTAGATTAGATGATGAAGGACAAGGTCCTTTCTGGCTCTCTGTGAATAATATACACAAAACGCTCCAAAGATGTGAAATATTCTTGTAACTAATGGTATTGATATGAAATGAGCAAAAGGACCCGTGTACTTGGTATGGAAAACAGCCAGGAATATTCGTCATTATTGATCTTTAGGAATGACACATTTAGACAAGTTCAGTGGATTATAAGCTCCTTGTGGGTAGGTCCGGAGCGGTAACTGCGTATTTAGGAGCTTGACAAAGTTTATGGACGGATTAGAGACCATTGATAAAGTTGGTTGGTAGCCAGCTCCTCTTTCAAAACATCCACGAATCTAGGAATCAACATAATTAGATAATTAGCACTTGGCCCCTTGGTTAGGAGGCGGCTGTTTTGAAAAAAATCAAACATGCTTGCCTTCACATGCACTGCTGAAAGTCTCTACTGTATAAGCCCAAACAGCAGCCACTATGCAGTGTCTTACTGCTCCTCTGATGGATCGCTACAAACAACATTCTCCATTTAGAACTGTGTTATGGGAATTCTAGGACATGTGGCCAATAAGATAGCATGCTAGACGTTTCCACTTGCCACTAACAGTAAAAAAGGAGAGAAAGGAAAAAAAAGGCAGGGGAGGAAGGAAGGAAAGGAGAGAGGGAGGGAGGGAGAAAAAGAGACAGAGAGAGAGAGAGAGAGAGAGAGAGAGAGAGAGAGAGAGAGAGAGAGAAGGAAGGGAAGGAAGAGAAGGAAGGGAGGAAGGGAGGAAGGAAGGGAAGGAAAGGAAGGAAGAGAAGGAAGGGAGGAAGGAAGGGAGGAAGGAAGGAAGGAAGGAAGGAAGGAAGGAAGGAAGGAAGGAAGGAAGGAAGGAAGGAAGGAAGGAAGGAAGGAAGGAAGGAGGGAGGGAAGGAAGGAAGGAAACTATGAGCCAGAGGCATAACAATCCCAGATGAATCCACAGTATACAAAAGCAAGAAGCCCAACAAGGTAACAGCTATATGAATTAATGGCAGAGAATGCTAAACTTTAAGGGAAAGCTCACTCAGCACCCTTTACTTGCCAGCCTATAAACTGGCAAGGGTGAACACACAAACCAACCCACATGCTTGTGCTTTGGAACTCAGAATCTTCCCTGTGGTTGTGGTCTTTGCTGCTACATCTTGCCCCTGTCCTTCCCTGATTGTCTTTTTGTAACAAACTGTGGACATCAACTTTATTGAGACATTAGAAAAGGAAGAGGAGGAGGGAGAGGAAAGAGAAGAAAGAGGGAGCAGGGAGACGGGGAGAAAGAGGCAAGAGAAGAAGGAGCAAGGAGGGGAAGAAAGAGGAAGTATAAAAGGGAGTTTGGGGGTTTCCTGCTGCCTGAGTGACTTTTAGGTTAGGGAACCCCAAAGACAGTAGAAATTCTATCAAGAATGCCCACTGAGTAGAATAAATTAAGTACACAACACACAATAGCAAATTGTCATAGTAATCCAGTGTTTGATAAACCTAAAGTTGAATGCTGTCAAAATAAGAATTTACCATTTGATAAAAATTGCTGGGAAAGGTAGAAAGGAGTTTTGAAGAAATTAGACATCTCACACCATATACCAAGATAAATTCAAAATGAATAAATGATTTAGGCATAAAGGGTGATATCACAAGTAAATTAAAGGAGCATGGAAAATTATACCCACCAAGATCTGTGGATAAGGGAAGAGTTTGTGACCAAACAAAAGACATAGAGGATATCAGGAAGTAAAATGGATGATTTTGATTATATGAGATTAAAAAGGTTTTGTACAAATGAACTAATGCAGTCAAAATTAGAAGGAAAACAGGAATCTTGGGGAAATGTTTACAGCAAGTTTCTCTGATAAAGGCCTCATTTCTCAAATATAAAGGGAACTGAGCCAATTTTTTTTTAAATGAGACATTCTCCAATTGATAAATGGCCAAAGGATATGAATAGGCCTTTTTTAGAAGAAGAAATCAAATCTATCAATAGTCACATAAAAAACTGCTCTGAATCACTATTGATTAGAAAAATGCAAATTAAAACAACTTAGATACTACCTCACACCTAGCATATTGACAGAAAAGGAAAATAACAAGTGCTGGAGGGGATGTGGAAAAAACTGGTACACTAATGTACTCTTGGTGGAGTTCTGAAGTAGGCTATGCATTCTAGAGAATAATTTGGAACTATACCCAAAGGGCTATAAAACTGCATTCTCTTTGTCCCAATAATACCACTACTACTAGGTCTTTCAAAGAGATCAAAGACCTATTCGTGTATATATATATATATATATATATATATATATATATATATATATGTGTGTGTGTGTGTGTGTGGGTGTGTGTGTGTGTGTATGTGAGTGTGCGTGAGTGTGTGTGTGTATATGTGTGTGTGGGTGTGTGTGTGTGTGTGTATCTCAACTCTTTTGTGCTGGCAGAGTTGGAAATTGAGGAGGTATCCATCTATCCATAAAATGCAGAATGGCTGAACAAGTTGTGGTATAAGATTGTGATGGAATACTATTCCACTATAAGAAATGACGGACAGGATGGTCTCAAAAAGTCTGTGAAGACTTATATGAACTGATACAAAGTGAAGTGAACAGAACCGGGAAAACATTGTACATAGTAACAGCAACATTGTGTGATGATCATTGTGAATGACTTGGCTATTCTGATCAATAGAATGATACCAGACAATTCTGAAAGAATCATAACAAAAAATGCTATTCACCTCCAGAGAGAGAATTAATAAACTCTGAATGCAAATTGAAGCATACTTTTAAAAACTTTATTATGTTTCTTATTTTGTGTGTGTGTTTTCTTTTACAACATGACTAATATGGAAATATGTTTAGCATTATTTCACATGTGTAATTGATAGCACATTGCTTATATTTACAACGGGTACGGGGTAAGAGGGAAGGAGAAAATTAATTTTTTTAAATGAATGTTTATATATATGGAAAATATTTAATTAAATTAATAAATATTTTTTAAAAAGAACACCCATTCTGCCACCCCCTAACCCCAGGAAGACTGGCACATGTGATCATTCAAGCTCATTCAAAGAACTAAAGATCAGAGGAAACTTGGGTAGGAGACAAGAGATATGGCTACTTCTAGGCATGAAGAAAACAGAAGTAAAATCTACCTGGAGCCAACCTTATCTTCCCAGGTGCTATTTGGGGTAGGGAACAAGGCCAGTAAAAACTGAAATTACTAATGTGGAAGGAGGATAAAATAATGATGAAATTCATGGTGGTGGAGGGGGATGGGGGAAGTACTTCAAAGATGGGCAGGGAAATCTACCATTAAAGGAGAAGTCAGAAAGTGATAGAGGAATATAAAGGAAGAGACTAAAACTACCTAAGATCACAGGAGGAAGAAAATTTAGTGAAAAAGCAGATAAGTCTATACAGGAGATAAGAAAATTAGAAGGGCAGATGACTGCCAAGATTTCTAAAAAATTTCAAATGTCTCAAAATAAATATTCCAAGATGAAGGAAACTAAGCTAATATCCAATGAAATGCAGAATACTGTGGCTTCCCAAGAGGTAATGGAACCACAGCAGGATGTTCAGAACAGTTCAAACAGAAAAATCAGAATCTTGAGAAAAGAAGATAGAAGGAAACAAATGACAGAATCTATGGTCTGCAGAGCATAAATAATTAGCAGAAGAGGAAAAAAATATGGATCCATGGAGTCAAGTCTCTCCAAAGAAGTGAAAGAGAGAACAACAGACTGGAAATATTAATGTACTGAATCAAGGACAACTGGAAGAAGAGAAGCCAAAAGCAATAAAGCTTTCTGTACTATCAAAACACGACAATTTCAAAGACAGAATTCACAGAGACAACTCAAAGATTAAAGGTCTCCCAGAAGAGTATGACAAACCAAAAAACCGGAATACCACAATGTGAGAAATAATACACAAAAATTGTCCAGAACTTCTAAATACAGAAAATGTGAGCCAGTGAAAAGTGGCTTGACTGGTATGGCCCCCGACCCCACTGGACATACAAAAGGTAAAGCTAAAAAAAAAAACCTCCAGCCTCTTACTTGTGTGGCCCAGTTAAGAATGACTTCCTGGGCTCTTGCTTATCATTCCTTATTAGGCAACTGAAAAAAAAATATCCTCCTTTCACAGAACTAGATTATCCCACTCTCTTCTTCCATGGATGACAAGGCAGTGTCCTGTTAGGGTCCTATCAGTTCTTTATCTAAAACTCCATATAAATTTAAGCCATGAGGACCTTCAGGCTTTTTGCCATCACAGAGTTGTATATTCCAAACCATCCACTGTGTGCTTCCCTTGGACTAAATGCAATGATGGAGAGCACGGCACACACTGGAACTATCCCCCTGCCCCTGCCAGGCATGTGTTTTCCTCTTTCTCCCTTGTGAGTGGCAATAAAATTTTCACTCCTGTCCCTGTATGGCGCTTCAACTCTTCGTTCAAGATATTCCCTCCCCTTTCACAATATAGAAAACAAAAAACCCCAAAAACCTACTGACTGACAGGGTGGGGCCAGGGAGGGACAACCTATGTTTCCCACTCTAAGGCTTACTGATTGAATTTACAGTTCTAATGACAGCAAATAGTGTGAATACCAGGAGAAAAACCTTCAAATATAAAGAAAAGGAGATTTGAATAACATAAGACTTTTCTGCACCCATCAGAAACTATGGAAAGGAACGGAAGTGTTTATTTTGACAGACCCTAAAAACCTGAGGCTAATCATCATTCATTTCTCACCTGGTTGTACTCCTTAGACTGGATTGTATCATGCTCCATAGAAAAATTCCTCATCAGGAAACTCGTCCTGTAAAATTGTATCAGCTTTGGTACTCATACCTCATTAATACCCCCAGGATCTTCTGCCCCTCTGATCAGAGGGCTGCAGGGCAGAGCAAAGAACTCATCCCAAAGTCTACATTTACAAAGGGCCCTCAAGCCAGCCAGTTCTTTATTTCTCACCGGCTTGAACTCCTTTGACTGGATTCCATCATACTCTCACGATGAGCTCCTACCACATCTTTTCAAGTTCCTTTTATGTGTTTTCTTTTCCCATTAGATTGTATGCTCCTTGAGGGCAGGTACTTTTTGTCACATTTGTGACCCCCATGCTTCTACTGACTGACCGTGAAAAAAAATTCAATAAGCATTTGAAACCTTACTTTAAAAAAAAAGATGAGAGCTACATTGTGCTTTCATCAAAATAAAGCGAATAGTGAGAAACCATCCATTGATGTCTATCACCAACTCCTCCATAATTCATAGTTTTACCCCAATTGACAAATGGTCAAAGGATATGAACAGGGAGTTTCCAGAGGAAGAAACTAAAGATAGCTATAGTCATATGAAAAAAATGCTCTAAATCACTATTGATTAGAGAAATGCAAATCAAAACAACTCTTAGGTACCACATTTCTCCTGTCAGATTGGCTAACATGACAAAACATGAAAATTATAAATGCTGGAGAAGATGTAAGAAAATTGGAACACTAATGCATTATTGATGGAGTTGTGAACTGATCCAACCATTTTGGAGTGCAATTTGGAACTATGCCCTAAGGGCTATAAAACTGTGACCCTGCAATACCACTTCTAGGGCTGTATTCCAAAGAGATCATACAAATGGGAAAAGAGCCCATATATACAAAAATATTTATAGCAGCTGTTCTTATGGTGGCAAAGAACTGCAAATTAAGAGGATACAAGTCAATTGGGGAATGGCTGAATAAGTTATGGTATATAAATGTAATGGAATAGTATTGTGCTATAAGAAATGATAAACAGGCAGACTTCAGAAAAACCTGGAAAGACATATATGAACTTATGCTGAGTGAGGGGAGAAGAACCAGAACATTGTACACAGTTACAGCCACATTGTGTGATGACCAACTTTGGTAGACTTGGTTCTTCTCAGCAATGCAAGGTTCTAAGATAACTCCATGATGGAAAATGCTATCCACATCCAGAGACAGAATTACAGAGTCTGAATGCAGATCGAAGCATTCTATTTGTTCTCTCTCTTTTGTTTTGTTTCTTCTTTCTCATGATTCATTCCATTGCTTATAATTCTTCTTTGCAACATGACTAATGTGAAATATGTTTAATGTCAATGTAAGAGCATATATCATATTGTATACTGTCTTGGGGAGGAGGGGGGAAGGGAGAAAATTTGGAACTCGAAAACTTGTGGAACTGAATGTTGTAAACAAAAAATAAATAACTTTTTAAAAATTTGTAGTTCTATATGGTTGCCTGAGGCACTGAAAAGTTAAGGGCCATAGGTATAATATGTTCTGAAGGCAGGAATTGAACCCAGGCCAGCCCGAATCCAAGATCAATATCTATTGACTTCCACATGCCTCCCTAGAACTGTGTGATATTCCCACCTTTATTGTACTCCTTGCTTCATCACAATCTGCTAGACTCCATAGCTTCCTTCAAAGCACATTTCAGCCGCCACTTCCCCCCACAGTGTTTTTCCTTACTCCTCCCCAGTTGTTAGTACACTACCTTTTCTGAAATTACTGTCTTTACTTATGTGTATATGTTGTATCCCTAGCCCCACCCCGGGAGAATATAAATTCCTTGAGGACCAGGAATGCTGTGTTTTTGTCTTCATATCCCCAGAAGTTAGCAGAGTATCTTGCATGGAAGAAGTACTCAATAAATGTTGTTGGGTTGAATTGACCCCTGTTGGCTTGGACAGAGCTGGGGGACAATAGGTATTTAATATTCTCCAAGAACTCTATCCCCAGAATGTTCCATACCAACTCTTATCTTGTAGTGAACATGCAGGTGCCTCTCTCTCTCCCTGTTCCCAAAAGCCTTGTGATTAGAGGCCTATTATCTGCCTGGTTATTTATTTGCTAGAGTGTTTATTAAGACTAATCGGTCCAACAGCAGTTGTTTGTATTTCAACCACTAGTTTCCCATTGAAACATCAATTTGCAGGCATGTCGCTCTTCCTGATAGCCTGAACAAGAGAAAGAAAGCAGCCCCATCAATACTTGCCAAAAACTGCACGTTCTCTACTTTCAATATCAAAGATTGCCTGAATTGTTTCAATTCAAACATCAAGTATTTTATCTAGTTTGATGTTGTCTCCAGAGACATCTGGGGGGATGCTATCAAAAGCATTGGACAACAGATGGATGAGGGAGAAGAGGAATACTGTAGAGGAAGCAGGGGAGATGATAGGTGCACCCAACCTAAATTAGCCTACAAAGGATCCGTGACACTAAGAACTGCTTCTTCATATTTCCGTTTCGTGACACCACTGACAAATTAGCTCCCTACTTCTCAGGATCCAAGAAGGAAACAGCACCTTTAGACTTTAAGACCTTCATATTCAAAGATAAGAATGGTTCCATATGGGGTAAATCAAAGGCAGAAACTATCCATTAAATAAGGTCAAGTTGCGGGGGGCAAGGAGGGGAGGGGTCATAGAGTTACAGCACAGCACAGGCAAACACAGCATTGGACCCTTGTTAAGGGACACGAAGTTAATCCTCTGGGTCTCCTATGATTCCCTTGCCCTATTCTCTCTCTTCTTTGCTTGCTCTACTTATTTTATTTCTATTAGCTAAAACCTCCACATCAATACTAAACCTCATAATATTCTCCCTTTACACTGATTTCTTTGAGATCATCTGATCCAGTGATTTCAGCCAGATGACTCCAGAGCTACACATTAAACCATTCTAAATGCTATAATTCCTCTTCAACCTTGTATCTCCATTTACCTAAAAAATTCAATAGGTTCTTGTATAACTGATAGGGGGCAGAACTAAAAACAATGTAGAAAAACTATCAAAATGAAAATACATAACAATGAGACCTATTCAACAATGAAGTAGGCAATTTACTCCACCACAAGGAGGTAGCTCTAATTCAATTTAAGTTCTATCTTTTTTCTTCCCTAATCGGAGCAATTCAACAATGAAAGAATTGCTTCATGGAGCAATTAGATTACTGGTGACTGCTAAAGATGAATGATCATCTTGGTGAGATGTCTAAGGGAAGCTTTTTACATACGTAAGAAGTTTGGCTAAATGACTTCTAAGGTTCCTTCTCTCTTTAAGATTCTATATTCCTATTATGTCCCTCACCTTTGCTCCCCTACTTTTGCCAAATTTTATTTTCAAGGGCTCTTGCTGTGTTTGTCCTTTGTTCTCAAAGAGTACCATAACATCAGGTCGATGATGACACAACTTGCAGTTGACTTTGATTTCAGTGAGGGAGGGCTGTGCAAGGTCACATCAGCTCACATTTAAATTACTTCAAGAGACACCAAACTGTTCTCTCAGCCTCCAATTTGTTCCGTACATTATGTCTGCAGGAGTAACGTACTTCTAATATCACTTTTATCTAATATCACTAATAATCACTAATATCACCTCAGTTCCCTGTTGCCTATTCCATTAAGTCCAATTTTTTTCTTGGTCTTCCTGGTCACTCACCTTTGCCTCCCCATCTCACACAATACCTTGCTCATCACTTCTATTATCTCTTTCCTCCAGACAATCTTATCTGGCTGTTCCTAACCACAAATTTTGTTGATTCCTGTGTCTATGCTTGGCCAGCACATGGAATGCCCCCCATCTCCTTAGTCTTGTAGATGTCATGATAACCTTCCTCTTCAGAAGCCATCTCAAAACTCACCTCCTCCTGAGAAGCCTCCTTTTCTACTCTTCATATCATCAACATCAACAGAGGAAGCGTGTGCTACATTAATTCACACCTTTTGACAAAAAAATTAATAGAATTTTGACTTCAGGAAGAAATTCAGCAATCACCCAAAACAACCACCTCTGGTCTTCTTTTGGCCTAAAAATGTGAAGTTACTTCCTTGAGGTCACAGAGCTACTAAATAGAGGAGTCACGAGTAAAATTGAGATCTCTTGACTCACTTTATGGCATCTCCCATGACCCTCACTGCACTAAGCATTCTTCCATGATTGCAGATGTGTTGTCTGGTCAACTAGAATACGAATTCCCTGATGTAGCAGGGAAAGCATGGATTTGGACTCAGAGAGCTTGGGTTTGAATCTTGTCGATATTCCACCACTGTGACTTTGGGTAGGCCACTTCTCCTTTCTGGACCTCTGGTTTCCTCTTCTATAAAATGAAGAGGATGAAAAGAACCCTAAAGTCCCTACTACCTCTAAATCTAATGTCCTGGAGGAAGGATCATTTGGGAATAGTGAGGTGGGAGGAGATGTGGGAGTTTGAAAAAAAATCACACTCTGTAGGTCATTCTGAGCAGGAGGAAAATATATCAAGAAGGGGAAGGAAAAGGGACCCGTATGTCTGCTATTCATGGCTCTCCTTAACCCCACAAGAATTGAAGGCCTTTCCTAGTACCTAGCTCAGTGCCTGGCACATAATAGGCACAATAAATGCTTATTGGTTGTTTGCTTGATTGACTATCTTAGCAGAGAATAACCTATTGGTAACCTGACTATGAACTGTCCTACCTGACAAGCAAGTCAAGGTAGCCAAGACAAAGGCTAATTTTCCATTCTTCTCTATAGGAGAGAGTAGAATGAGGAAACTCCCAAGGACTGAAAAAAGAGCAGAGATCCTTCAAACATAATTGTATTAGAAATGGGTCAAATATGGATGATCTCAGCTTGAGCCCTGCACTGAAGGAGAACATCAAGGGGTTAGTATCTAGCAGCTTTCAGCAATAGGCTCAAAGCAGAGGAGTCTAGCTGAAAGCACCCTGGAGAGATAAACCAGGGGATCTACTAAGCCCTAGGAGGGATGGGACAAGTATTGAAGCCAGCTTTGAACCACCTCCAAGCTTGGTTTGCCCTTGCTATGTCAGTCTAACTTTTTAGGAAGCTCAGCAAACTTCATCAGGGAAAGCAGACAGCAGAAAAGGCTCAGAGAAGATGGCCGCACCTATCTGTGATGGTCTGGGGTTTTCTTTCCTGCTTCCTTGGGTGTGGTGATGTGTGGCCCTGCCTGTTGCAGCTACAGAGGGACTCGGAGGCATGCATTGCGGGTTTATTTTTCCACAGTTTGTTTTTGTGGTTTATGGTTAATCAATTCACAAGTACTTATCAAGTGCTTACCATGCATCAGGCATTGTGCTAAGCAATGAGGATGCAAAGAAAAAAAAAAGCAAAAACAGTCCCTGCCCTTAAGGAAATTATACTCTAACGGAACTCATTACTTTTTAAGTCCTGTATTGCTGTGGAATCGGCATACAGAGTGCCAGGTATGGCTGTGCAGTGATGATATGTCTGGTTCATTCACCTTAACATCTATGTCTATCCAATGAGCTATATATTGTAGCAGTTATCTGTCTATAGATATGTAATAGATATAGATGTAGGTATGTACATATAAATATGTGTATAAATATATGTATATGTAGATTCTTATGTTTACAGATAAATAAGAGGAAGAAAGAGAGAGACAGAGACAGAGAGACAGGGAGAATCTTTTACTACTGAGCCAATATCCCATCTCTAGGGAATATTGCCCACCAGAGGGCATCTTTATGACAGATTGAGGTTAGGAATAGGAATGGTCTCTGTAAAACATACCAACTGAGACAATCTGGTGCTAGATTTATTAAAATCTTTTTTTTTCCATAATCTAAGATTTTCTATTGTTTTTTAGCAGTCATTTATGCCATGAATTCGTAGGGGATTGGTTCCAACAGCTCAGGTTCTTTTCCACTGGTTCTCACAAAGTGTGCTTCTCTAGGAGAAACAGGCTGGCGTTTCAATTGAACCCAAGAGCCTTTTTCTTTAGCTTCCTTCTTCTTCTGATCATTTTCCTTTACATGCTTCAGGAAGCTATCTCTGCTCTTAGAATGCTTAATATGCTCAATACGCACATTAATTCTCTTGGCTAGAATCCTGCCCTTAACCTGTTTACAGCAATGCCTACAGCATGTTGAGTAATGTTAGAGATTCGTCCAGTCTTGCCATGATAACATTCATAGGGCATTCCTTGCTGAACTGTGCCCATACCCTTGATATCTACAATATCACCTTTCTTGCATATTCGTATATACGTAGCCAAAGGGACAACACCATGTTTTCGAAAGGGCCTAGAAAACATGTACCATGTCCCTCTTCTTTTTCCTTTTGTGTTTGTCATTTCGGCAACTCACTGGAATATGGCAGAGCCAGTGGAAAGTGATTTATTAAAATCTTTATGCTTATTTTCTAATTTTTATGTTTTTGTATTTTGTTTTGGTTTTGCTTTCCTCTTTGTTATTTGATAAAACTGTTTTTGAAAAAAAATCCACTTCATATCTGCCAGAATCCAGTTGTGCTCACTTGTCCATGACATCAAAAGAAGATATCAAGTTATTCCACCTGATTCTTGGGCAACTTGTCTCTCTAGTGACCCATCTTTATAATTCCCCTTTGCCTTCTCCTTGACTTTGTTCCAAATTGCTTATGTTGTTATTGGCCTATCTTATTCTGCTTTGTTTTACCCTGTCAGGCTCATGTGATGGCTGACTCAGCTCAGATCCCCATATCTGCCTGTGTTTGTATCTTTTGGCAATGATGCTGACATTTCCCCTTTTGATCCTACACATGGTTGTGAATAGATGAGAAATGGTACACACGTTAATGGACTGAAGTAGATCTATTCACAACCTCATCTAAGCCTCTGAAGTGGTTGGTCATTGGTATTAATTCTTCACTTCCCATTGGATTGTAATAAACTTAACAGAAGTAAAGGCACAAGAACTTGCCTACATGTGGTTCGGGGTAGAAAAGGAGCTCTAAATACTCCCTACACCTATAGGCTGGTTATAGCGGACAGCTCCAGCCATATCTGACAAAGATAAGGTGCTCCAATAGGAGGAGATTACCTTCAATTTTGCTGTTCAGTCGTGTCTGACTCCTCATGACTCTTTTGGGGTTTTCTTGACAAAATACTGGAGTGGTTTGCCATTTCCTTCTCCAGCTCAGTTTACCAATGAGGAAACTGAGGTAAACAGGGTTAAGTGACTTGCCCAGGGTCACACAGCCAGATACAAACTTGAGAAGATGAGTCACCCTGATTCCAGACCTGGCACTCTGTCCATCGCACTACCTAGCTGTCCCAGAAGGAGAGCGCTCTTTCCTTACTGCCTGAGATGATATCCAACATCTTTACCACCATATTTGTATGCAGCTAAAAGCTGGTTAAAATATTAAATTAGAAAAGAGGGAAATGTTACAAAAGAGGAACATTCAGTGAGACAGGTTGTAAAGGGGAGGAGGAAATGTTTTGCAGGAATAATTGTACATATAAGAGAAGTCAGGAACTTTGTTTTAAGTACCATCTATCCTTTGTCTCCTTTGAAGAACCCTAGCCTTGCCTAGCTCTGCTTAAAAGAAAAGGCATATTTATTTTCCCCACCATCTTCCATGGTGCCTAACACAGTGCTCAGCACATAGAGGCATTTAGTAATTATTATAGGCTATTAGAAAGCACCATGGCTTAAAAATTAGATCTGATTGCATTTCCTAAGACATTATTGGAGACATAATTTAGAGAGATTCTTTCAGATGGCAAAATGGGCTGGAATCCAATGATGGTTTTGCAGGTAGGAGAGGTGGTGGTGTTTTAGGACTTGGGGAAAGGGGTCATCTGAACAATGTTCAAGACAGCTTCTTTATTAACTGTTATGCTAATACAAGGGAAAGCTTTGAACCCATACCTCTTGGACCACAAGTTAGTTGAGCCTGTGGCTACAGCTCATTACAGGTTAATTCTTGTGGTGATCGCTAGTGGCGATCCTTCATATCAACAACACAAATGATAGTCTTTTCCACTTCCACATTTTTCTTAAAACACAAATATATGTGAGCAGTTCCCTGGGCTCTGGAAAGAAAGTTATAGAAAGAAACTCCAGAAAGTCACACCAAATCACATAGGAACACAAAGTTGGACAGAATCCCAGGACAACCATGAGTGTAAGAGTTCATATAAAACCACATAGCACTCTGCTATGTAGCAAATGCATCTCTAATGTACTTACTCTGGGTCCCCAAGAACCAAGGTGGCTGGGTTCAAGATGACCAGTATTCAACCCGTGGTTGAATTAAATAGGCCTGGCTTCATTTCCTCATACCAGGAAGGACTGGAAACAGCTGAGTCTCAGCAATTGTCTGAGAGTATCTGCTCCACCTGCACCCTGGATTTCCAGTTCCTCATTCCCATTCCTAATGTGTTTTCATCATGGAGGCATGCTGACTCCTCCTTCCTGCAGCTGAGCTTGTGGCAGGAGGTATGGCTGCAATTTACTGAGGAGATATAACTATATACACTGAGTCTAACTTCAACTGGCAAAAGCTCTCTCATTACAGTGGCAAACATGACACGCAGTGGTTTTTTCACTGTAGCCCATAGCTATGTTGAGTGATGCCCCCTTTAATTGTATATTCAACAAAGTATGCCAATGTGTCTCAAAACAAAATAGCCCATGGTACAAAGGGCATTATTAATGATTGGATATATCACTGCAGAATACCAAAAAGTACCAATAATATGTCAACAGACTGTGCTATCAGATATCAGTGCAAATCTCAATATTTTTCTACTTTGTGAGGGAAATTGCTTTGTATAAAATTACCCGTTAGGTACTCCATAGAGAGAGAAGCATTCTGATTAATCTCAACCTGCCCTTAGTTCAACAATTCCAAATGCAACCACTCTGGGTTATCAAAGAGACTTCTGGGGAATCTGCAATAGTTATTGTAAGTTCTTAATTGGCTTCTGAGATTTTGCACACTACTGCAAATTTGAATAATCAGTTTTGGGAAAGAGTGTAATCAAGCTGATTTATCCACAATTATCCTACCCTATTATCCTCCTTGTTACCCCATTCTGCAATTATTTGCATGGGAAATTTTTATGTAATAGAGACAAAGAAGGAAGATAGAGTGGATTTCTTCTGAATATTATAGGAAATGTGTTTGGCTCTCACCAGTCAGTTCAGGATCTGGAAAATACAAGGTGTATGAGCCATGGCTGGTTGGTTGGTTACTCTTCATTCTCAAAGAGGGCCAAAATGACATAGCTATGCTATTGTCAAGTTTCAGTGTGTCCAACTGAGACTGACCAGACCAATACTAACTCGGAATGTTCTACCATAAGTTTGGCACAGAGGACCACAAGAAAGAAGGGGAAAGGAAGTTGGAGGCAGAACACTCCATAGTCCTACAAATAAACTTAGGATCATAGACTTAGAGGAGAAAGCATCAAGTCCAATCTTCTTGTGTTACTGATGAGGAAACTGAGGCACAGAGAGGTGAAAAGAGATGTTTAATGTTACAGAGTCGGTTAAGTGTCTGAGGCAGAATTTGAATTCAGATCTTCCTGACTCTAAGTCTAGTGCTCTATCCACTATGCCATTTGGATGTCTCTAAAACAATCATAACATGAAAACAACAAACCCATACTGTAGGAGGCAGCATGTTTTGGAAAATATCAGGACTGAGAATTAAGAGATCCTAGTTCAAATCCTGGCTCTGCCACTAACTTCCTATGTGTCTCTAAGCAGATCACTTCCTATCTGAGTCTCAGCTTTCTCACTTGTAAAAATGAGAGAGTTAAATGACCTCTGAAGTACTCTCCAAATGGATTGCTCCAAGCCAGGTGACCTTTACTGTCACAGTCAAAACGTTTGAGTGTGGAGAACCCTTCTCATACGTGTGGAACAGGAATGGCAATACCATAGGACAAGTCATGTATTTTTAATGTACTTCAATGTCCCCTAAATAAATAAAAGTAGAAATTGCACATGAGAGCCCTCATGATTTTTTTTTCTCTAACCAATTAGATCAAGATGGAAAAGGATCTGTTAGATCATGCCTTCACCCTTTGTAAGAGACCTGACTTTTCAAGAACTAAATCTCAATTCCAAAGGACAAGAATTATCATCCTTTTCAAACATCCCCCATTCTAAATTACTTTATTAGTTTACTGATATCATTATGCATCCCTGGCATGCCATCCATCTCCATCTGCTGACTTCTAACGAATCCTGCAATGTTCAACTCAAATATAGCCTCTTCTAGGAAACCTTCTCCTAACCTCAAAGCGGTAGTGATCTCTCACTCATCTGATCCTATAGCACTCTATGCTTCCTATGCACTAGTACATTCTAATTTGTCTCACGTTTATCCATCTGTGTTTCACCATCCCTGCTACCAAGAATAATAATGGGTATTTACGTAATGCGTTAAAGCTTTCAAAAAGCATTTACCTACATTGATTCATTTGATCACCCCTATATGGATAGAATGCTGGACCTGGATTCAGGAACAACCAAGTTCAAAAACAGCCTGACACTTATGAGCTTTGTGACTTCAGGCAAGTCACTTAACCTCTCCCAATCTCTGTTTCTCCATCTGTAAAATTGGGATAATAATATAGCACCTACCACCAAGGCTTGTTGTGAGGAAAACATTAAATAATATTTGTACATCCATTTGAAAAGCTTAAAGGATATATAAATGCTATATGTTGGTACTATTAATATACATTACTAAACCCATGTTACGCATAGGGAAAATTAGACTTAAAGAGATTAGCTGAAGTTAGCAAACATTTATTAAGTATCTAGTATGTGTAAAATATTGTGCTAAGCATAAGAAATATGAAGGCAAAAAACTTGTCTCTATCATAAAGGAGCTTATGTTTTAGGCATTTATATTACACAATATTTTGTAGTACATATACACGTACACGTTGTCTCTGGTCGATGGTATGTAAACTCTCTGCATGTAGAAATTATTGCTTTCTTTTTTGTTTTTGTATACCTGGTACATAGATCTGTGCCTGACACAGAGAAGGCAATTAATAACTGCTTTCTGACTGATTTGGTTGATTGATTGATTGATTGATTGAAACAAGTAAATACAGTGTAATTTTCATATGCAGATGGTACTAACTGGAGCATTCAAGGAAGACTTGATGTGGTAGGTGGCATCTGAGCTATACTTTGAGGAAGCTAAGAATTAAACAAGAGGGTAGTGAAAGAGAAGCATATTTAGCCCATTAGAAACTCTGTTGAATATGCAGAAAGGCAGATGGGATATCATGCATGGGAAAGATAGTACAGCATGGGAGTAATATTGTAGAAGTCTTGACTCAACCAGGTTTATGCAACTAGTAATTGGCAGAGGTAAGATTCAAACTCTGGTCTCCCCTGACTCCAGGACTTATAATCTTTTGCCTAAATGACCCCAAATCCTGTAAGCAACTTGGGAAGAGGGACCCAGTCTTATTTATCTTTGCATCTTTCATGGTGCTGAGCATGTTATATTGAAAAGATATTTGACGTGCTAATGTTTCTTGGAATAAATGAACGTAGGCGAGAGAAAAGCGCAATGGAAGATTAAGGATATCTGTATGGCATCGAGGAATAATAGGTAAATGTCCTTGATATGGATCACATACTTGTTTCCTGTGGGAGCTATAGGAGGGGTGGAGAGTGGGAGAAGAATCTCATTTACTCTATCCAAAATAAGAAACAAAAAGAAACCAACATTTTAGGAAGTAACAGCACAAAGGAAAACACAGATGCAAGTTCATGGAGTTTTACCGATTAAAAGATTACTGCTCGAGGGGTGGAGGCAGAGGAAGCTGGTATCACTTTCAAAGTTGGAAGACGAGAGATGTGTAATTATGCTCCAGCTTAGCTTTGAAGAGGAGAGAAAGGCAGGAGGCAGCCAGTTCACCGATAGGCTAAGGCTGCTTAGGTCCTTTCCCCTTTCTTGCTTTTCTCTTAGGATTTCAACTTCTTCTTTTATTCTTTCAGTCTTTGCCTCATTTCTTTCCCTACTGAATGAATCAATAATGTTACTTTAAAAAAAATTCACCAAGCTGATATTCAGCTCCTTTTGGGGAAAAAATGTGCTAGAGCTGAATTCCCTTGAGGAAAGAAGTCCGTTTTCAGAATCTCTGCTAGCCATGCAATACCTCAGAAGGTAAATGAAGCGAAGGCCAGGGACATACCCCTCCAGTGTGTATTTGGGTCCAACTGGCCTGAATTGGAAGCTGTCCTGAGTTTCTGTCCTCATTCTTGAAAGTAGTCCATAGGACTAAAATAAGAGGATAGGAAGGGGAAAAAAGGCAAAACAAAAAAAGTTGTTTCTTTAGGGATTAAATTATTCTCAGCCAATTAAATTTTCTTTTTAAGTTCATTTAAAATCATATATTAAATATTAATTTCCCATGTTAAAGATATAAATAATTGAATGAATTCATGTATTAAGTATAGTAAATTCATATATTAAATTTATTAATTCTTTACTAGAATTGTAAATAATTATTAAATTAATCATGCTCAGATTCTGAGTGAATGCCCGTGAAATAATAACATCTCATATTTCAATGGGCCTTTAACAATATACCAAGTACTCTCCTCATAATTGACCTATAAAGTATCACAGATTCACAGTGTTTTAGAGTTAGAAGCCTTCTCAGTGACCAAATAGCCCAACATGTACCCAAAAGTAATCTTTCATTTCGTGCCCCCAAAGTAGTTATCTAGATTTTTGTCGGAAGACCTCCAATGAGAGGGAACCTACTGCTTCTGAAAAAAAAAAGCGCGTTCTACCTTGGACAGCACAAATTGTTAGACAATTTCCACCCCAGCCCCACCCCCAGCATCAAGCTCAAACTGGCTTCTTTGTATCTTCTACCACAGGACAAATCTAAACACTTTTTCACAAGGTAGCCCTTTAAACAATGGAAGCCCACTCTCATTTCCTGCCCCTTCCTAACCCACCCCGCAAAATTCTTCTCTTGTCTAAATATCCCTTGCTCTTTCAAAAGAACTTCATACAGCATGGACTTAAGCCCCTCAACCAATATGGTAGCATTATTCTGGAAGTATAAGTTTTAGTACCACTAATAGACGAGGAATCTGAGGCTTAAAGATCAAAGCCACAATTACCAATTTTGTCATCTGAAACAAGCAGCATAAAATGGCTCCAAGAAAAAAAATGCCAAGGACACCCTCAAATCACTGATGGGTTGGCATATTGGCCTATGAATGTGAGACTAAACCTTGGAATATCTTGAGGATGCTCCTAGTGTGTATGATGCATGGAAAGGAACAGTGTGAGCCTAAGTGGGTCTGTGCCAGGAAGACATTCCTTAGTGTTCAGCTGCCTCTGGGAGGAGAAAGTATGCCATCCTGTTTCATATAATTATTCTTGC
>CM053624.1:69109469-69138099 GCA_028646595.1 Phalanger gymnotis
AAATAGTTGGAGGATAAAACAAAATCTATCCAAATACATGTCTTAGTCCAAGAAATGTATATTCTTCAATCACTTCTTTTTCCCTTGTATATTTTTAGGTTGAACTTTTTTTTAATGATTGTGAATTTTTTTCAGGAGGCCCTATAAATTCCAAGGCTTGATACAATCCACAATATCACCTTAGAACAAAATGTGGGATCTCACCTTTTCTGTATGGACTCTGTACTGGACATCCTCTCTGATAGGGGGAAGCCTTTTTAGTGATAATTTATCTCTTTATTTTAAAACTGAATGTGTGGACTAATAGTCAGAGGATTGTTAAAATGATCCCTCTTTTATCTTTGACTAATGAATATCATTTTTATTCAGTCATTTCAGCCTTGTTTGATTCTTCATGACCCCATTTGGGGTTTTCCTGGCAAAGACATTGGAGTGGTTTGCCATTAGCTCATTTTACAGATGAAGAAACTGAGGCAAACAGGGTTAAGTGACTTGTCCATGATCACACAGCTAATAAGTGTCTGAGGCCGAGTAATGTCATAAGATCTTATTAGAGTAATGAAAAACTTGGAAGAAACATTAACACAATTCAGTGGTATCTTAAATTCTCTTATCTTTTAGGCAACTATGTGACCTAAAGTTTGTCTACCATAGAATATTTGTGAAGGCCTGCCTATTCCCTTCTTATATTTTCATCATGCATACTCTCAATATGCAAATAGACAATTCTCATACAGAATTTTTAGAAATAAAAATTAGGCAAATGGGTGAGGAATTTGATATTGTCTCATTTGTCATATTTCAAGAGCAATCTTAAACATGATTTCCCCCAATTAATTTAGTTTCTTTCTATCTTTCAGATATGTTGAGAATTATTCCCTCTATGCCTGTAAAATTATGTCACATTAATGACGGATATAATCTATGTACACTTTGGTCCAGGTGTTCTTCCTGTTTTTGAGTCTGTAGTGCCATTTTCACCTCCTCAAATAGCACATCAATAACTGCATTGTTGGGATCCAAATGTGCTAACTTCATTGTCACTAATAAAGAAAATAGCTTAGCACTGAAACATTGTCATATCTTTTCCCATTCATCTCTTTGTTGTTCTCACAGTTTCATCTTTAAAAGTTCTTAGAGTGATATCCCTTAATTGGTTCTCACACAAAACTTTCTAAAAGCAATTTTATTAATCCCTTAACCACCTCTCACTGTTTTATGAAGTGATATTGCTTATAACAACCATCCTCCTCTTGTAGGTTTTGAAAGTGAGCTTGAACTGAAAGTCAGTGCTGTCCTTGGTTGCCATCTATCTCTACTCAGCAAAGAAACCAAGTATTTGCTGGCTGGATTGGTTTCTGGGTACTTTGTTTTCCCTATTATTATAAATGAGTTAAACTTCTCCAAGAAATGGTGAAAAAAATCAATTTTGCTTTTAGCCATTTATTTTTCAGTCAATAGCTTGTTTAAATTGGTTCACATAAAGCTGTTGTAGCTTCATTCACTGTCACCTCATTTTCCCCCTTTTTCCTAATTTGCTGTTAATTTTGACCTTTGCTCTAACTAGTCTATGATCTAATTTTGCAGAGAATTCTGAAGTGACTACTTTATAGGTAATCGGTCATATTCCATTTGGAGTCAATTTCATTTTTTTAATATTCAGTGTTCTCTATTTTCAGGACATTCAAATTCTACTTAAAGAAAGCATTTGTGATATATAGGCAAGATGCTTCTGAATTATCAACAACCCTTCAAGGCAAAGGATTATTTCATTTGCATATACACCTAGCACAATGTCTGACACATAGCAAGTACTTGATAAATGCTTGTTGCCTGATTATTTCTTAATCCAAAACATTTATGTTCCACCTTGTTTTTCACTTTCCTCCCCAGTGCCCACTGTTGCATAGAAGTTACCTTGTATAAGAATACATGGTGACTTGCATTAGTAGACTTTGTCAAGATTTTCACCGAAATTGTCTACTTCTTCATCCACTACAGCAAAGTTAATGCATAAGTTGCAATTACCTTCACAGAAATCTCTCTTTAAGAACATTATCATCACTGCAAGGCAGAATAACCAAAGGTCCTTTGACGTGATGCTTCTTGATACCCTCAGCTATATGAGGAAACTAAATTCACCAACACTTTGTCTCTAAGGATAATCTATAAGCTATCTTTCTATTTAACTGCAACTTATTTCACTTCTACTTTTATTTATAGCAATAATATCAATATTTATGTGATTCAGTTTTTGCAGCAGTATAATTCATTGGTCAGTGGGTAAACATCTCACATTTAGATGGTCAGCAGTAAAATTCACATTTACAGATGGTTTTTAAATGGTATGATCCTAACACCAATCAGCTACTGTCACTGCAGGAATAAAAGAATAACAGGGCCGATGATATTTTGAAAAAAAATGTATGGGTCACCGTGGTCAAATAATTTGTCACTCAGTGACTAACTGTGGTGGTAAGTCTCTCCCCATACATATCTGTGTTATATTTGGACAGGAGTTATAATCTATTGCGGAGACCATAGTCAAAATTTTTCCATATTAACTTCTGCTGTCATCGTCTTCAAGAAACTATGATAAGGCATTGAAGTAACCCTTTTATGGAGATTTGTAGATTCTAGTACAGAAAAAAATATATAAATGAGTGAATAAATGAATATGATACAATGTCCCTTTTATATATTTATGTATATATGTATATAACTATATATATACATATATGTATAGACATATGCATATATACATCCATTATACATACATACATACACACACATATATATATATGTATATTACATAATTTAAGAGCAAGTTTCTACTAGCAAACCATGGTACAAAAACAGGTAAAAAATTATCCAATTTCACTTAATGTTTCTTCCATTTCCTTGTTCCTTTATGAAATCTTGTCTTCTAACAAAACCTACTCAAAATTAAAAGGAGGGAAATAGCATTTGGAATATAAAACATCTACTTTAATCCATTGTTAGCATACTTTTGAAGCAATAGGGAAAAAAAATTCTTCTGGAGGCCTAATTTGAAACAAACCACTATACTGAGGTGAGACTAGAAGAGAACATTTTGACTGTGTTCATTTGAATATATATAGCTTTCTGAATGGAAAGTAGCTGTCCAAGTAAACTCTACTGCCTTATTACACTTCCTCTCTTCCTGCCATCTCCCCCGACAGGATGGAATGATCAGTAGGCACAGACCTGCATGGTAAGAACATTCCTGGAGCCCTGAGAGTTTTATGAATTCAGACAACACCTTTAACTGCCATAATAGCCCTAAGCTAGCAAAGCCAAGACGCTGGCTAGCCCTTGCTTCCAAAGTAACACTGACATAGCTGATTAACAGCTATTGAATCCTCAGAATTCAGGTATTTCTTCCTGGTTTGGCTACCATTCAAGCTGCCCCTGAAGAGCCTGAGGGTCCACAAAAGCAAAAAGCTACCCTTCTTGCTCATCAGATTTTCTGGTTCATGTAGGTTCACGCAGGTATTTCGGAGAGCCCTAGATTGAAGGAGAAAACCACCATCCCTTTCAAATGTTCTTCAGATCCCTGGATTTACAACCAATACCACTATTTCTACTTTGGAACCATAAACCAGCTTTCACTCCATGCCCACAGGCTATTGGAACAGACTTTAATGGCTTCTCTCTAATGTTCAGGGCCATTAGGAAAGAACAAATCAGAATGGAGATGGAAACCCAGTCAAAGGAGTCCCTTTGGGCAATCACAGAGTGAAAACTTTACTAAAGCTTGTAGTGAGAGGCACTAAATGTTGTGAGTTTCTGCATCAGCTTCCAATAAGCAGGTTCAAGTTGCTGGAAAAAAAATTGAGCAGACGATTATGTCCAAATTCCCCTCCGCTTCTCCCATGGATGAGGCAACAGGGTGTGGGGCGGGGGGGGGGGGGGGGGGGGGGGGGGGGGGGGGGGAAATGGCGGGAAAGCCACTAGAAGTCAGAAAACCTTGGCTTGAGACCTGGCTCCACCAGTAACTAGCTATAGAATAATGATCAAGTTACTTGCTCTCTCAAAGACCAAGATCCCTCATCTGTAATGAGGGGGTTTAAAATGATGACCTGATGTCCTTTCCAGTTCTATCATTGTCTGACTCAAATTTTTCATTCTTTAGGATAGCCTTTTGATGGTCTTTTATGAGCCAAAAGTCCATCTGCTCCTTTGTGGGTTCTTACGTCCAATTTTATTTAGATGTTCATGTTATATCACTAAGTGACATGGTAAAATTCAGTCCCTATCTTTTTCACATAAATATATGCACACAAACATACACAGACCCCTACACCCTTCCCTCTCTACACAAATACTTAGAATCCCATCCAAAGTAGCTTCAGGCCTTGCTACCTACTCTCCTTATTCTGACCCTACAGCTTCATATCAGAAGAACTTAGGATTTAGACAGCACCTTAGTAGTATGTGAGATGTGTCTCTACCCTCAAGAAGCTCCCCAACTATCTTAGTAAACAAGACAATTGTGCAAAAGGATGTAGCATACATTATATTATATATAAAAACATACTGTCATATTATGAATTAAGTGGCAAATGAAGGAGAGACGTAGAAGTTCAGAGGAAAGAGAACATTTAGAACTTCCTGGATAAGATGGAATCTGAGGTGGACTTAAAAGAAAGGGTAGAATTTACATCAGTGGAAAAGAGATGATCTGAATCATGAGTCAAGAGCCCATAGAACTGTCCTTGAGCTGGAGCATTAGATGGCTTTTTTGATACATTCCCAGTTCCATTTATCGTATTCTTGATTCAGCATTTTTTTATTGCTCAATTACCTCTAAGGAGCTGGTGTGCACCTTCCCCAACTTTGCACAAATGATTTTGAGCAATGATGTCCAGATCTATCAGTGTCACAGTTTCCATCTGGCTCATGAACTAGAGTTTAGGAGATTCCGGAAGAAGTAAGAATTAGACTTTCTTCTCATCTTCTTTCCAGGACATTGCCAAGATCTGTAGCATTCCCATTCCCATTCAGTCTCCTCAACATATCTACTTATTGTTGATTAGTTGACACCTGCTGGCAAGTTCTTCACATATTTCCTCAGTTCTCCCCTAACTACCTTAGCCATCTTCAGGTCTCACTCTGCTGATCTGTACTATCAGGTATCCATACTTGAAATCCTTTAAATATTTAACATAGCATTCTCACCAGCACTCTCCAAAATATAGATATGTCTCTATAAAGATAATTTTCAATATCTAGATTTTATAGTACATACTGTAACACAGCAATGTATATTCCATTCATAATTTTATTACTATAGAGATGAGTGTTTCTTACAAAACACTAATTCACCTAAACTCATCTTCTTTGGAACCAACTAATGTAGGGGTGGAATACAATTATACTTAAAACAAAATATCTCACATGGACTTATATGCAAGTATCTAACCCCCCAACTTCATTTTAAGATGTTTGAGGGCAGAACATGTCTTAGACATACTTGCGTTCACACATAGTATTCATTTACCATTCTGGACACCAACAGGCATTCAATAAATATTAGAATCATAGAATCTCACAGCTGAAGGGAAGAGATCTCAGATACCATCTAGTCCAGCCTTTACCCCACCTGAAAAAGAATCAATCTCATGTTGAATAATTGTTTTTCAAGCTCTGCAAACTTCACTAAAGTCTTATTCTAATGCTTTAGTGTAGATGACAAGGACCCACACTTCTCAAAGACTATACTACTGAAGCGCATATTCTATAGGAGCAGTTAGATGAAGGAGTGGAGAGAACGCAGCACTTGGAGTCAGGAGGACCTGAGTTCAAATCCACCCTCAGATATTCACTGGTTGCATGAACCTTGGCAGGTCGGTTAACTACTACGTACTTCGGTTTCCTCTTCTGTAAAATGGGAATAAATAATCTACCTCACAGGCTGGTTATAAGGATAAAATGAGATTATGCTTACAGAGTGCTCTGCAAACCTTAAAGTGCTATATACAAATTTTAAAGTGCTACAAAACCCTTAAAATGCTATAGAACCATTTTAGAGAGCAATCTGGAATTGTACCCAAAGAATTATTAAACTGCCTATATCCTTTGATCCAGCAATACCATTACTATATTTATTTCCAAAGATGATTAGGGGAAAAGGAAGAGAATCTATATGTTCTAAAATATTTACAGCAGTTCTCTTTGAAGTGGCAAAGAATTGGATATTGAGAGAATGCCTGTCAATTGGAGAATGGCTGAAAAAGTTGTGGTATATAACTGGGATGGAATACTGTTGGGCTACAGGAAATGACAAGCTCGATGATCTTAGAAAAACATGGATAGAGAGATTTGCACAAAATAATGAAGAGCAAAATGAGAAGAACCAAGAGAATGTTGTATACAGTAACAGCAATATTATTTTAAGAATGACTTTGAGTGAATTAGTCATTTTGACTATTATAAATACCCACATTAACTACAAAGGACATATGAAAGAAGATGCTATCTGCATCCAGAGAAAGAACTGACAAATAGAAGTGTGTATGGAATAATTTTATGCACAAAAACACACACACACAACTTGTGTCTAATGTTAACCACCTCTAGGGTGGGGAAAGGGAAGAAAAAAGAAAAATTCATATGATAACATTATTATATATTTAAAAGGAATAGCAAGCTGTAGATAATAGATTTTCAGTTTCATGTGCAATCATCTTTTTTATTATACCTGTCATTAAAATGCTTGTTTTAGCCCAGAAATTTAAAATAAAATAAATAAATAACTATTTTAAGTGCTATACCAATACTAGATTGTGTGTCTCTTGGTCAAAGGCCTGCCTCCCTTAATTTGGAGAGATTCATCACTAGATTGGCTGGAAGAAGAGGGAAGTTTTGGTTATAACAAATCTCCTAGACCATCTAACAAGCTGTAAAGAAACTCCAACCACTATTGGTGAAAAGAAAACCACATGGACAACCCTCCCCAAATCCTTAAAGTATTTTAAACCTTAAAGTATATTATAAATTTATTTATTGTTAGTATTATGGTTCATATTAGTTTTGTTGAATGACGAAACTTACATCCATCTTCATTTTTTCAAAGGACTCTATCTAGACCAATAGGAACTAATGCTAATAATGCTACAGCCTCAGGAGGATAAAGAAACATCTCACAGTGATTAACAACTGCTGCTATCAAGAAGTGCTTCTTTTAGTAACTGAAATCCATTCCCAGCTGCTGCTGTAGCCAATTTCCTTTGTTTTTTATACTCAGTGAAAATGGAAAAGAGCTAATCACCATTATCTTCCATGTGACTAGTCCTCATATATTTGAAGACTATTAAATTATCCCTTAGTCCATACTTAATCATTTGAACTCTTTCTGTTTTTCTCCTCATCAGTGTAGGACATCTGATAGCATCACCTTGACTTGTCGAGTTTTTTGACTTCAGTCTGCACAAGGGGGATTTCCATCAACATCTATTCATAGGTATCAGCCTCATCCTCTAAAATAGCTTCCTTTCTATAAATCAGTGATAGACTGATATGCAACTCATCCATGAACTGGAACAGCAGCTTGTTTCAAAAGAAGCAAAGTTGCTAAGACTACTTTTTTATTAGTTAAAGAATCTTTCATAGCAAAAAAAGCAAACAAAATCCAGAAGATAGTTTCCAAGTTTTTGTGAATCCTATATGGATCATAAAAGGAAGAATACTTATGATAAGTTGAGATAACTATATCCACAAATTATGAGACTAGTTGCTTCTCTTGTAGTATTATAAGGAAACACCAATTCTTGGAATTTTCAGTATAGGCTACTCTTTTTACAATGGTAAATAATATTTCAAAAGAGGAAGAGGTTTCATTAATCAGATAACAAGCAAAAGGCTTCCAGGCGAGAAGAAAAACAGATCCACACATGCATTTGCTCTAGCATCTACCTCAGGTCTTTGATTGACAGAACTTGAAAGGATAAATATATCCAGCAGTGAAATGTGCCTAGTGTATTCTGTATGTTTGGGAATTAAGATATATGCCCTATGAGAAGTCTCACACCTAATATATAATTGGTAGACATGGCATGTGCATATATATGTGTGTGTGTGTGTGTATACACATGCGTGCAGTACATATGCACATACATATACATGCAGATATGAGTGCACATATATGTATGTGTGCATGTGTGTATATGTAATGTTCTACACCCAAAGTTCCTCACCTCTTCAAAGAAGGGAGGGAGATGCATTGTCTCATTTCTTCCTTGGGGCCAAGGTTGATTACTATAATTTCCTACTTTTCACATCCAAGTTTTGTTGTTGCTGTTCCTTCCATTTACACTGTTATAGTCATTGCTTATATTTTTCTGAGTCTCCTTACTTCAATTTACACGAGTTCATATAAGTCTTCCCACATTTCTCTGTATTCTTCCTGGTCATAATTTTTAGTTATATTCCATTCTATTCATATAGCAAATTTGGTTTTGCCATTCAGTGAGGCAGCTAAGTGGTCCAGTGGATAGAGCTCCAAAGCCTGGAGTTAGGGAGGTTAATTTTCATAGGTTCAAATCTAGCCCCAGACACTTACTAGCTGTGTGACCCTGAGCAAATCACTTAACACTATTTGCCTCAGTTTCCTCTTCTGTAAAATGAGCTGGAGAAGGCAATATCTTTGCCAAGAAGACCCCACATGGGACCATGGAGAGTCAGCCCTACATAACTGAATAACAACAAAGGAATAAAGAGTTTTAAAAAAGACATTATTCATTAAACGAATATATATTTGGGGGCTACATCTAAAGATGTTTTTAGAATTATTTCAGTAGGTTGAAAATGACAACAAAAAGCTGATAATGATAATTAACCAATACTGCTATAGATTGAGAGGCAGCATAGCTTAGTGAATAGGGAGTTAGCTTTTAATACAGAAAGGCCTCCTGGCTTTGAGTCTCACTTCTGACACATACTGGCTGTGTGACCTTCAGCAAATTACTTAACCTCTCAGTGCTCTAGAAGGTACTCTAAGATGATAAACTGAGGAGAAGGTGTTGACCTGTATTAGTAGAGGGAATTTCCTCACCTGGGAGTTCCTTAAGCAAATGAAATCACAAGTCCAATCCCTATTCCTATCCTTATCCTTACTTCTATAGATACATGATCCATACCACTGTGGGTATTGCCTCCACTATTATCACTTGCAACCTATCCATGCCTTCTCATCATGTTCAGTATTTGTTTGACCCGTGCCCTTCCACAAATCTGCTATAGACAAACACGGTGGGTCTTTCTCTGAATCTTTTAATATTTCATGACTACCATCCCAATGCTCTGCTTATCCATCTTGGCACAGTCTTGGCACAGGAAGAAAGATCAGACATAGTCCCTGAACTTCTGCTCAGGAACAGTAACCCAATGAGAGAGGATGACCAATGCCAAGGGACAGAAGTTTCAATGGTTCCGTCTTTGGTCATCAATGGTGGAAATGTCAGTTGTAGGGCAGGGGGTGAGGAGGAAGGGAGATGGTGAGAAGCGAATAAGGACAAAGACTTCAACATAATATCAGACAGGAAGTCTCCTGTATGGGATTGAGATACTTTGATTTACAAAGCATATTGCATCTGTTTCCCACAAGTCATTTGCTAATAAAATGTTGAATATATAGTTATCATTTATGAAATGGGAGTTGACTATTTATGGGAACTTTAAAGTCATTTTTTATAAAATGAAGAATAATATTATAATAAAAGTTCTCATTGATTTTCTTACTTTATTTCCAATATTTCCAGATCTCACTTCTAGTGAGATGTGCCAGAATGAATACATTTCAGTGTTTGAATTTCATTAAATAATTTCAATATGTTAAAGAGATAGGTCTGTACTAAAAGGACACAATTTTTCTCTTTATTAGTAGAAAAAATATTTTTAGGGAGTTAAAATGCAGGAGGCTAGCCTGATATCTATAGACTGCAGAACATTTATACCAAAATAAATCTGGGATAGGTAGATAGATAGATAGATAGATAGATAGATAGATAGATAGATAGATAGTTGCAAATAAACATTGTTCTGATTTAAAAAAATCTTCATTTCAACTATGCCCAGAGGACTATAAAACTGCATACTCTCTGATCTAACAACACCACTGTTAGGTCTATATCCCAAAGACATCAAAAAAGAAAAGAAAAGAAAAGGACTTATTTGCACAAAAAAAAATTTATAGCAACTCTTTTCGTGGTGGCTAAGAATTCAAAATCAAAGAGATGCCCATCAATTGGGGAATAGCTAAACAAGCTGTGGTATGATTTTAATGGAATATTGTGCTATAAGAAATGACAAGCAGGATGATTTCAGAAAAACCTGGAAAGACTTACATTAACTGATGCATAATGAAGTGAACAGAACCAGTAGAATGTTACATGCAGTAACAGCAACATTGTTGGATGAAGAATTGTGAAAGACTTAACTATTCTCAGCAATACAATGATCCAAGACAATCCCAAAGGATTCATAATGAGGCATGCTACCTGCCTCTAGAGAAAGAACTAATGTTGATTGAATACAGACTGAAGCATGCTCTTTTTTACTTTCTTTCTTTCAATCTTTTTCTTTTATTCAAGTCTTCTTGTACAAAATCACTAATGTGGAAATGTTTAAAATAATTGCATATATATAACCTATATCTGGTTGCTTACTGTCTTAGGGAGGGGAGAAGGAAGGGAGAGAGGGAGGAATAGAATTTGGAACTCAAAACTTTAAATAAAAATGTTTTTTAAAAAAGAAAAATCTCCATTTCCCAAATGAACTCAATAACTAAGTGCTTAATAAAACTAAGAATATGTATCACAAGGAAAGAATTCTCAAGTTGAAGAGAAAAGAAAAACTGAAAAACAGATTGTTAGAAATTAGGTTTAGACCAACATTTTATACTATCTACCACAATAAGCTTAAAACAGATCTATGACCTGAATAAATATTAGAAGTCATATACCAAGTATATAATTGGTATATGTGATGTGTGTATATATACACACATATATGTATATATACACATATGTATATATGCAGGTATGTATAAGCTATGTTCCACACTCAAGTCCCTCACCTCTTCAAAGTGAAGAAAATGCATTTTCTCCCCTCTCCTTAGGGGCTGTTTGGTTGTTATAATTATACAGTGTATACATCCAAGTTATGTTGTTACTGTTCTTTCAATTTGTATTGTTCTAGTGATTGCTTATATTTACTCCTGGTTTTTCTTATTTCAGTTTACAGGAATTCACTCAAGTCTTCCAATGCTTCGCTGTATTCTTCACAGTCATCATTTTTATGTTACATTCCATTCTATGCATATATCACATTTGGTTTAGCCATTCCCCAATCAATGCACATCTATTTTGGTCCCAAGTGGAAGAAAGAAAGGAAAGAAGGAAGGAAGGAAGGAAGGAAGGAAGGCAGGAAGGCAGGAAGGCAGGAAGGCAGGAAGGCAGGAAGGCAGGAAGGCAGGAAGGCAGGAAGGCAGGAAGGAAGGAAGGAAGGAAGGAAGGAAGGAAGGAAGGAAGGAAGGAAGGAAGGAAGGTGTTGCTATGAATATTTTAATGTATAAATCCCCTTGGGATATATGCTTAACAGTGGGATATTTAGTTCCTAGAGTATGGATGTTTGAATCACTTTTTAGCATTATTGCAAACTGCTTTTCCTAATGGTTGGACTAATACACAGCCCCCATAATAGTGTATTAAGTACTCCTATGTTTACATAACTCCGAAATTGACAATTCCCAAATTTTGTCATCCTTGCCAATTTTCTGGTTATTAGATGAAATCTCAGAGTTTTGATTTGCAATTATAATATTATTAATGATTCAATATATTATTTCAAATGGCTGTTTATACTTTGAAACTATTTTTTAATAATTTGTTCCTATTTCATAATCACTTATTCATAGGAGAATATATATAGAAATGTATAAGACCGTAAGAATGGTCTTACACATTTTTATTGGTTCCCAATAAATCTTGGATGTCAGTATCTTTCAGAGGTGTTTTAATTCAAAGATTCCCTCCTATCTCATCCATGGCTTCCCTTTTTTCCTTCTTGGAATGATTTGGTTTACAAGCTTTTCAATTTTAAGCAATCAAAATTATCTATTTTATATTTTTTGATCATTTCTTTCCATTAAGAAATTTTCCTCTAGATATAGCTGTGAAATATACCTGATAGAGTTCATGTGTGAAAATATGTCACAGCATAAATACAGGTACACTAATTCATTATTATTAAAGCTGTGCATTGTTCCAAATATTGTGGAAAGCAATTTGCAATAATGCTAAGGAAGTGATTCAAATATCCATAACTTTTGGAACCAGAGATCCCATTTTTGTTTATAATCCTATGGAATTTGGGGATATAAAGAAAGGTATATAAGCGAAGATATTCATAACAGCATATTTTTAGTAGCAAAGACCTGGAAAAAAATAGAGCCCCATCAATTAGAAAATGACTAAACCAATTGTGATACATGAATAGAATGTTGTATTACTAAACTGTAGGGAATGGTGAATGTGAGGAACACAGAAAAGCATGGGAAGATTTATGTGAACTCTTGTAAATTGAAGTAGTAAGAATCAGAAAAATATAAGCAATGACTATAACAGTGTAAATGGAAGGAACAGTGACAACAAAAATTGGATGTGAAAGGTAGGAGGTTATAGTAATCAACCTTGGCCCCAAAGAAGAAAGGAGACAATGCATCTCGCTCCCTTCTTTGAAGAAGTGAGGGCCTTGATTGGAGAATATAGCATATACTGTCCAACATAATTAATTTATTGGTTAGCTTTCTGATTTGTTTTTTTTCTTTCATTGTCTTTTTTTATTCTTTGTCATAAGGAATGGCTCTGTGGGGAAGGGAAGGAAGAGGGAAGGGAGAGGGAGAAGAATAAGTCACTACAAGTGAAAAGAAAAGAAAAAAAAATCATTTCCATACCTTCTGTCCATGAACTCTTACCTAGCATCTCAAAGTCAGGGTTGGAAGAGACCTTAGGGATTCTCAAGTCAACTTCCTCATTTTGCAGAAGAGGAAGCTAATTCCCAGAGAGAAGTGACTTGTCCAGGGCTCCACAACAAGCCAAGGACAGAGCCAAAAGCAGAGTGAGTCTCTGGAATCTCTGGTCATGTGCTAGCTACTCTTCCATAGCTGCCTTCTAAGAGAAGTCCACCCAGCTCCCTTTGTAGTAAATCAGCATTTTGATTTCACAGTATTACTCTTCCAAGACTCTTTATGTCAGTGTGACATAAATAAGGAGATTTTTGAATGGATGAAATGGAGACAGCATAGTACCATGAAAAAAGGCAGATTTCCAATCAGAGGACCTGAGTTTTCATCGCAGCTCTGTTATTCCCTACCTGTCATACCTTGGGTAAATGACTTTTCCAGACACCAGCAACATAAAATGTAAAGTAAGGGTTGTTTGGAGTATAAGATCTAAGGTTTCTTCTGACCCTTAAAAATCCAAACTCATTTGATTCTGCTAAAATGGTAGAAGCTGCAAGGAGGAAAAAGTGATGTTACTTTAATCTCTGCAGGGATGAGATACTGTTGTTTCTATTCAAACCAACAAATCTGTACATTTCACCACTAGCTACTAAAAGAATCAGGAAAAGCCATTCACAGAAGCTGTTGTCTGCATAAATCTCATTTGCCTTTGTAGAATGCAAATCTTGGTCATAATCAGCTGCTGTTCATTGACATTTAGATCTCAGGGTAAAGCTGGCCCCCAAATACTATTCTGAATTATGCTCATCTGCTTTTCAAAGTTAAAAGTACAACTGGGGATAATTGGTTCGATCAGGGATTACTAATGAGTTGTGGATGTTTTTGTTCCAATCATTAAGATTGGTAGACTTAGCTCATTAGAACACGAGGCCGTTTTGCTACCAGCTGACTGCTCAGTGAACAAAGTCCAGGGTTGGCTCTGGAATTTGCTAACCAAAATCACAGGAAGAAAAGGGTCATCAGGGTCACGCTTTATCACATGATTTAACGGAGAGTCGTGAATTGGGAGGCAGAAGCCCTAGGTTCAAGTCACAGCTCTGCCGACAGGGAAGCCCCTTTGGCAAATCCCTTCACTTCTTAATTTCCTCATCTGCAAAATGGGAAGAACAGCACTGCTTTGCTCACAGCCTTGTTACGAAGATCAAACTAGGGAACATCTTCTTGACACATCCCTTCACTCTACCCTCCAGTTCTACTGAGCACTCCAAACTTCATCCTAGGACCCTATAATCCTAATTGCTAAGAGTTTATCTTGTTCTGGGAAGAATCCTCAAATCCACAGTACCATTCCTGAAAAGTCAAACAACTCCATGCAAATTCCTAGACCAAAATGCCCCTTCCTTGGCCACTACTCTCCTCTATATTCTGTCCTATAGTAAAATATATGTTCCTTGAGGGTGGGTATTATTTTGATATTTGTATACATAGTAATCATGTAATAAATTTATTTTTCATTCATTCATATATTTACTTTGCACTTAAGTGCTACTTGAGGTATTATTATTAATGTACCACCCTGCCTCCACTTTCTCCAGCCATCCCTATTCTTGGTCATTCAGAGGTAATAATTAGTGGACTGCAATTGAAATAGTTTCCATGCTCTGGCTAGGACTGCCAGATTCTATTAAAAATTATTACTTTCTGGTAGCCCAATTTGTTATAGGTTACGTTATTTCTATATTTGGCCCATGCCGATTAATATAGTGTTTCTTCCATCGCAGTACTTCAGAGCCAGAGAGGACCCAGAAGGGATCTTAGAGGTCATCTGCTCCAAACGCACTTCTTTTTTGACAGAGAAGAAAACTGAAGCCCAGACTCTATGAGTGACTTGTCTGGGCTCACCCACCCAGTAGAGCCAGGCTGGAGCCTGGATCTCCTGAGTCTTAATCACTGTGCTCTTGCTACCCTAAACACTTCACCTCTTCAAGACCTTCACAGAGATTGAAGGTTCTTAGGGCTGAACATCCCTCAGAGAGCAACTAGCCATTTTCCAAGCCTGTGGGATAGAATGCATATGTCGACTGTTTTTAATGGGAAAAGGAGAAGCAGCAGTTGTTCTGAAAGCCTTGGCATTATATGAATTTATTTTACTTTCTTGAGGAAATATAATTTAAGGTTGTTCTTGTATATGCAGTTTTCAAACTGTTGTTGTTCCGTTGTCTCAGTCATGTCTGACTCTTTGTGACCCCACTTGGGGTTTTCTTGGTAGAGATACTAGACTGATTTGCCATTTCCTTTTCCAGTTCATTTTACAGATGAAGAAACTGAGGCAAACAGGGTTAAGTGACTTGCTCAGGGTCACACAGCTAGTAAGTGTCTGAGGTCAGGTTTGAACTCGAAGATAAGTCTTCTTGACTTCAGGCACGTCACCCTTTTCACTGTACCACCTAGATGCCTATCCATGAGTTGGGACTCCTTATATTACAGCAGAGTGGTATCTACTAAGAGCACTAATGGGTCTAATTCAGTGGACCCATCTGCATCATTCTATATGTGACAGTGAGTCCTGAAGCAATACAGCTAGGTCCCAATTAGTGTGAGTAATGAATCCCATGAAGTGGCCATGTGTATTAAATTCATACTATTTGGAGTTATAATTAGGTAAAATACAGTGATTGGTTCCAGCCCAATGGAAATACGTAGTGCAAATTCAAATAATAGAACTACTTCAGGAAACTCATCATTTGTACTAATTGGGACCTAGCTATAGTCCCTCATTGCTTACACACTGAGCGCATCAGAATCAGATTCTGTCAGCTTATTTATTCTCATCCTTGGAAACTGAGAAAACAAGCATGGGATAGTGAACAGAGTACAGTCAGAAGACTTGGGTGTGAACGCTGACTCTACTACTGTAAAAGACACTTCTCTCTGGGCCTCAGTTTCCTCATCTGTAAAATGAGGGAACTGAACTCCATTACCTCTAAGGTTCCTTCCAATTCCCAATTTATGAGCCTATGAGTAAAAATTAATCCATTACTTATAAACATGTACATGAATTTGACCACTGTCCTTGCACCACGTGTAAGGCCTCCTAAAGCAGAAGAGGGGAATACAAAGGGAGGAATAAGCACCTACTAAGCACCTACTGTGTATATATTTTGCTTTGTTCATTATTTGTTTGCATGGTATAGATTATTTGAGGACAGGGACTATCTTTTGCCTCTTTCTGTATCCTTAGCACTTAGCACAGTTGCTGGCACAAAGTAGGTGCTTAATGTACATTGTTCGATTACTTTGTGCCAAGCACTGTGCACCTTACAGATATTTTCTCAGTTGATCCTCAGAACAACCCTGTGAGCTGTGATAAATTGTCCTAAACTCCTCAATTTGTTTCTATCCAGTAACAAACATCAAGGAGAGGTGGCCTTTGGGAGATGAGGGGCCACAAGTGTCATATGTGACTATAAAATTCCATTAAATTCAAGAGCAACAAATCTTCAATACCATGGCATAACCTCACCCAAGTTTTCACCTCTAAACATAAAAAGTAACCCTCTGTTGATCCAATGCCCATCAATATGAGGAAGTTTGGGAGACAGACTTTAGTTTCCTGAATGGCTTCAATGTTACTATCTTGCAGGAAACACGAAGCATACAAAACCAAAATGGACAAAGTGGTAAATTCATCAATAGACCACTTTATTTTTTGTACCTGATCAATATCAATGTCAGGGGAGAAATCTGAAAGCAGACTTGAAAAAGGAATTTCAGATTACTTAGCCCTGCATCCCATGAAGCATTTTGATCATTCATAATTCCCAACAGATCAAATCAAAAGGTCAAAGGGGAAGTACACTCAAGGTAGCACCATATTCTGAGCTACTTTGATTCAGATGACCATCCAGCCATCCAACACATATTTCCCAATCACTCAAGGTTTCGTTTTTTTGTATCCAATGAGAATCCAATTAAGCAGGGCAAAGAGAAAATGCTAACAATCTTTGCCTGATTAAAATGAAATCACAGCCTTTTGATTCCTGTTATGGGGAGAGAGGAGGAGAAAGAATTTCTTCAAATTTAGCAAATGCAGTAAGATCAGATGGAAAGTTCTCTTTTCTCTTTGCCAGTGAATGAGACTAGTGTTAGAACTGAAGAAGGGGGAAGAGGAGGGATTTCCTTTCATCTGGGAGAGTTCATTGCCCTCTCTGAATGCTGGGAATAAATACGCAGGATAAATTTCATCCCTGGCCAAGAAAGAACTTAAGAACAGAACTATTTCTATACCAATGCACACTAAATGGAAGCTGTTACTTGAAGTTTCCTAAAAGAAGGGGTAAAATCCTCTGGATATTATGTTCTTGTTGTTTTACAACAACAGGAGGAGAGGGAAGGAAGGATAGATGTGAGTCTACTGGAGTGCTAGAAATACAATAAATCCAGAAAGTTCATTCGATTCTAGCTGATCTAAGATTATGCATTTAAAATAGAGGAAGTAAGCCACAGGTTGAGGTGGGAACACTGGGGCAACAGGAAAGCCTGCAGGGGGTAGTGGTAATTTGGCTAAATTTTCTGGAAGCAAAAATCCAGTTCTGGGAAGGCTGACTTGATGGTCTGCTGCCTAACGGGGGAGCAAGCACAGGTGGTGGAGTGTGTGTTAACCTGTGTTTGGTCATCTGAGAATGATGGGCTTTGCTATGACACAGTTGCTGAGCGAGCTCCAGGAGCTCATCGATGAAAGGTCCAGGCACTCAGTAGCTCACTGCAGCCTACGTAAATCAGGAGGTTACAATGAGCCAGATCCAATCAAGGGTCTGGCTCTGGTGGACAATTTAAGAAACTCGAAGGAGGTCCCTAGATGTATAACCTGTTCCTCTCCCAAACAAAAGGTTTCCCAGACACTGCACTGAGCTGAGCCAAAGATCACCAGAAAAGCTCAGCTCACTCTTCAGTTTCGTCTGATTTTTCTTCCCTGTCTTTCTTACATTTAGACCACTATGCAAGAATTCCCCAATGAACTTCACGGACTTCAAAGTCCAAGGCACAGGTGGCCAGCCAGGCCAATGGAGGGTTTGCTTTCTAACTGGCAACAGTTTTCCTTGCTGAAAAATGTCTCCAACCCCCTCAAGAACAAAAACAAAACCCTACAAGAAGGGGCTTTTTGGAATCACAGCTTAAAGAAAGTACCACAGCACCAGCACAGATGTACAGAGATGCAGATGCAGACACAGTCAGCTTCTAGTATGGAACTAGTTCATCTCCATCTCCATATGTTTGGGTTTTTTTTTTCCTTTTGCTTTAGAATCAGTCATCCGGGGATGCAAACTGAGACCAAACCTTTCATTCCGAGACAAAAACCTTGATCTCGCCGCGATACCCCTTTGCAGATCCGGCTCACCTGGCGTAAGGGTGCAATAGGACAGAAACCAAGTGCGCTAAAATCCGAGTCGGACCAGCGTCTCCAAGTGTCTAGTGGAAGGAAGCAGGGGTAGCAGGACATGTAACCATCGCGTTCTGCCTCCTCAGCCTCTATGGAGCACCTCCTTCTGCCTCACTTGGAGAGCTCCCAGCCAGGACGAGGAGGTGCTAATGGCATCTGGTGAAGCCCTAGTTCTGACTCAGTTTACTCCTGAGCGCGCGCACCCCACCCCCCTCCAACACACATATACACACACTCATACACACATAGATACCCACACACAGGAACTCGGGAGCCAGGGTTCCTGAGAAAGCAGAATAAACAGGACTCTAAGCACTCCAAGCATAGAAAGCGGGAGCCCAAGGGGCGACCCCGGCCCAGGGTTGGTAATGGTGTGAAGAAAGTTGAGCCCTAGACCCAGTTTGCGTCCATCCCTCCATTCCCTACCCACGTTTGCCGGGTACTTACACAAAGACCCCAAAGAGGAGTACTCGGACCCCGATCTCGATGGCCAGATCCCGCATGGTGAGTCGGAGTGTTGAGGCAATCCCAAGCAGTGCGCCCCTTTCCCGCAGCTGGACCTCACACCAAGCTGCCCCTCTCTTTAAAACGGACCGGTTGGAGACTCAGACGCGCCACAGACTTGTATGGGGGGGGGGGGGGGAAGGAAGGGCGGGAGCGCCAGAGCGGGAAGGGAAAGGGGGCAGGGCTCAGCCTAAACCAGCGGCCCTCCAAAGGGCCCCCAGCGAGGAGAGCTCGCCCTGCCCCTCCTCCTCTCCCATTTCCCAGCGGCGGACCCAGCCGCCTCTGGAGCCGCAGCTGGAGCCGCCCTGGGAAGCTGCCTGGAGGGGCAGGCGCTCTCCCAGGTAGCGGTTCTGCTGGAGGCACCGCCGCGGTCCCAGCTGCTGCTGCTGCTCCCTCTTGCTCTCGATTCGCCTGCGCCCAAGCGCGGAGACCAGAGAGGGAGGGCTGCCTCTCCTCTGCCGTCAATTGGAAAAATAACTTCGCGTCTTCCGCAGCTGTGATTTATTTATCTGGAGAGGGGAAAATCCAGGGACGCCCTCTGTCTCCAGCGCCTTCGGCTCTTTTCCCTGGGTGGTTTGGCTGGCGGCTCAGTTCCTTCCTCCACAGGGAAACAAATAAGCCCTCTTCTCTCTTTGCCTCTCTCTCTTAAAAGATGAGAAAGAAAAAAAAAAAGACAGACACAGACACAGAGACAGCTTTGTATTTCATCCATTTAGAGTCCATATATTACATATTGTATGTTTGGGGTGCTTTCACATCATCTGTCACCTCCACATCCCTCAGATCTTAAATTCACCCCTTTTTTATGGTGAGAATTTCAGCCAAGGTTACCTCTCCAAAAAACAACTCTTTGCTTCTTTTCTTGCACTTACCATATGAGAAAGTAGACTGAGAAAGAGAAAAAAAAACAACAAAGCATTCCCCACTGTCTGGAAAAAGCTAAAGTAAAAAAATGTAATCTCAGATTCCCCCTCTGCACTCCTTAACCTACTTCCCCCACCCCACGCCCAATTCTCAAGCTGCAAAGGTTTTTGGGTTTTTTTTTCCCTCCCCATATAGGGAAGAAAGGGAATTCCCCAGACTCTCTAGGGAAGGACTATGAGGCACTAGCCAAAATATAGTTGCTTTCAATTGAAGTGTATCTGGTTTGGATTCAATGCTAGCTGAGTGTCAGAGAACCTGTCATCAACCTAAGAGAGGCCTGGAGCTTTGAGATGAATTGTAAACAATTATCTGAACTCCTTCACTAGCATTGACCAGGCCATTCACCTAGAACAGAGGCCTAAATTCCTACCTGCTTTAAGGTGGGCTTTAGAATGAGCACAAAGAAAGGGCCCGGGATTCTGACCCCTGCTCTTCCCTGAGTGTGGGAACTGGAAGAAGTGATTTCCCTTCTCTGGGCTTCAGTTTCTTCTTCGGTAAAATAAGGGTGCTGTTTCTGATGGTCTTTAAAGTTCCTTCAGTATCTAATGCCCTGTGAGTCTTTCAATTGGAATTTTATACTTTTAACTTTTAAGTTTAGCATAAATACTGAACCAAGTATCAAGTTAATATTAATCTAATATTAACACAATAAAAAAACCAGACCAGCTACTCTTCATTGAAATTATCTATATGCAGGTGCTGGGGGTAAGTGCAAAGGTGTGAGAGATAACTTTATCAATGACGCATATAATAGCCAAGATAGGTTTATCTGTTGTCTGTCTCTCTCTTTCGCTCTTCCTCTTTCTCTCCCCCCACCTCACATACACACACACATACACACATACCACTGTCAAGCATAAGTATTGCATTAAATAATTGATAAAAAAGGTACTGCCATTATTCTTGGAGTTAGAAGACCTATAGTCTAGTCCCAGCTCTGCCACTAATAGATGTATGACCTTCGGCAAGTGGCTTCCTGAGCCATAGTTTTCTCATCTTTAAAATGTAAAAGTTTAAACTAAATGTTATCTCTAGGTCCTTCCAGACTAAAAGTCTGTGGTCCCATGTATTGAAAGGACTAGATAACTTCAGGTAGGGGTGGATAGAATACACAGCTAGAGGCTGATTCATCCTCTCCTGAACTAGTAACAATAGCTTTCTTATTGATATTCTTAACTCTCCTTTCCCTCCTCTCCTCCTGCCTCCAATCCACCCTACACACACACACAACTTCCTATGTCACAGCTCCAATCATGCCATTCTGCTGCCTAAAAACCTTCAAGCCTTGCATTCAGGTCCCTCAAGAATATGGCCTCCACCTTTCTTTCCAACCTTATCTTCTACTTTTCCTCTTCACCCCTTTCCACACTCCAGCCATATTGGAGTACTATTTATCCTCCAAATATACCCCTATGCTTTCCTACCTCCATGCCTGTTGCCACAACCAGAAAAGTCATCCTTTTGCGTCTCTAGCTTTCAGAAACCTATCCATCCTTCAAGGAGTAAATGCCACCTCCCTCCATGAACTTCTGATCCTTTCCAAAAAGAAATATTTTCTCTCCTTTCTCTAAACAGTCATAGAATGTTTCAATATCTTCCTTCCTGACAGTTTTATTCGCTTTAGATTATGTACAGATTTATTATGATATGTAATATGGCTTTTTTGGTAAATGTCTTATTCTCTCCACTAGATGGTAAACTTCTTATGGGAAGGGACTTTGTCTATCGTAAACTTCATTGTTTCATCCTTTGACATCCTTTCCCCAATGATGTCACTATGTTAGGGTCAAGGTACAGTGTGTTCAACTGTGGCTGGTAAGTCTAATATGAGCTCAGAAGACTACCATAGGCACAAACAGTCCATTTGAACATTTGGGATGGAGATGTCTCTAGATTTGTACATCTCACGTTACCTTTGTGCTACTGCAATTCTGTTTTGCTCATAGACTACAGTGCCTAAATGTGGGCACTGTTGGGTGGTCCTGTGCCAGTGTCTCCCATGTCTCACAATTGTTACTAAAGTTCTTCAGAGAGACTTTCATAGCATTCTTGTACCCTTCTTCTGACTTCCATGTAAGTGCACTGTATGCACCACAACAAAGCACACAGGGTCTTACACATAGTAGGAGGTAGCCAAATGTTTGTTGAATTGAATCGAATGCAAGAATTCAGTTGAATTGAAGATATGGATTTGGGTTGGGCCTAGACAGATGGATTAAATTCAGATAGAAAGGAAAGAATATTCCAGGTAAAGAAAGTAGCACAAACCAAGACACTAAAATCTGAATGCATAGGATAAAGGACATTGAATAGGCCAGTCTGCCTGGAATAGAGACGTCATGTAGAATTGTAGGAGAAAAAGCTAGAAAGATATGTTAAGGCCAGATTAGAGGAGAGGTGGAGGTCTTGAATATGGTCAAGGAGTTTGGTCCATAAACCACCATTCTTCTCACAATCACAAAATTTTGCAGTTGAAAGGGACCATGAATAGACATCTAGTCCAATTCATACACAAAAAGGAATTGCTACATAGATGAAAAGTGTTTATCTTTCCTCTACTTGAAATTCTCCAATGACTAGCAATACACAATGTCCCAAAATATCTGATTCCATTTTATGATAGCTCTGTAAGGGAGTTTTATCTGAAATCAGGCATAAATATGCCTCTTTACAACTTCTACCCTCTGTTCCCAGTTCGCTCTTTGGAGATAAATAGAACCATGCTAATCTTACCCCCTTCAAATATTGAAGACAATTATACTCATCATCTAAGTCCTTTTTCTGCCTAGTCAACATCTCTAAGTCTTACAAATGATTCTCATGACTGACTCAATGCTCTTTAGAGGCATCTAGGTGGCACAGTTCAAATCCAGCCCTCAGACACTTACAGGCTGTGTGACTGGGGGCAGGTCAATTAACCTCTGGAAACTTTTGTTTCCTCAACTATAAAATGGAATGGGGATAATAACAGCTCCCAGTGTTGTAAAGATCAAATGAGACAAAGAACAACAAATACAGAGTTAAAATGACAATAGGATTTATAGTTCAAAGGTACTTTAGAGGTCATCTAGTCCAACCCTGTCATTAAAGAAATGAAATCCAGGAAGATTTTCCTTTTCAGTGTCATATAGATAATATATAGCAGAGGTAATATTCAAACCCAGGTCCTCTGGCTCTAAATCCAAAGACTTTTCCGTGCCAACACCCTGAATTCTCTGTAGTTTAGAAATAAAGACACATTTACTTCAGAAACAGCTTCATTTTTCTTCCTTCCACCACATGGTTGGGCAAGATTCCCCACAACTCCATTGGAGCATCCAAGAGGAATATATTTCATGAAATGCAATGTCCTTTTATCTGGATGACTTATAACTCCCCAATCTTCTTGCAATGCTAAATATTTCCACATTATAAAAGAGATCATCCATGATACTAATGAGTTTATATCTCCACTAGAAAGGTTAAGCAACTTGCCCAGGATCACACAGCTAGAAAGTGACTGGGGCAGGATTTGAAATCAGGTCTATTTAACTCTATCCACTACTCCACCTAGTTACCTGTATACAAGCCACTGACCAAAAAGAATGAAAGAACCAAGTCCTGGGACACCCACTGGAGAAACCTCCTATTAAGCTGAAATGAAATCTTTAACTACTCTCTGATTCAAGATTTTCAACTACTTCTAAATCCATCTAATTATATTGTCATCTGGTCCAAGTGCTTCCATCTTTTCCCTATGAATAGTGCTAGATACTGCTTTGCTAAAATGTAGGGAGTAAACATCTACATTCCCCTGATGCACCAATATAGTCACTGGATCAACGAGGAATTATTGTAAAGTTAATCTGGCATGACTTGTGTTTAATGAAGTCATGCTGGCCCTTTGGGGTGACTCCCATTTTTGGAGGTTTGCAAACCATCTCTTTAATTATCTATTCTAGAATTTCCCCAGGAACGGAAGTCAAGTCACTGGCCTATGTTTTCCAGATTCTGTTCTCTCTTCTTTTTGACAATGGGTAACATTTTGCCTTTCCGAGGTTCTATGGTATGTCTCTCATTTCCACAATCTTTCAAATATCATTGAAAAGTAGCTTAGCAATCATATCTGCCAGTTCTTTCTATGTCTAAGATTGTGATTCTTCTAAGAATGGTAATTTGAATTAAGGACGGCTAAATGATACTTTATTATCTCATTTGTTTTTGGAAGCAAGTACAGGATGGCAGATAGCACAATGGAAAGAAAACTGGAGTCAGTGGACCTGGTTAGAATCCTACCTGTGAGACCTTGGGTAAGTCTTAACCTCTCTAGATTCCAATTTTCCACTCTGAAAAAAGAAGGGAATTGGACTAGACAGCTTTTCATATGCCTCTCAGCTCTAAAATCTGAGACTTTTTCCTCTTCATTGTAAATGTCCTTTGGGTCTTCAGAATTTCATTCTTGCACATTTCTCCTCCCTCTCAGAGTGACTTCCACCATAGATAATCTATGGGATAATATCTAGCTGTTGCTTTGAAATCTGCTGTCCCCAAATCTAAGATTCTTCTCAAACTATTCAAAGCTTTTCCCTCCTTTACAGCAAACTCTAAGATAGAGTAATTAGTTCCTTCCCAATGTTCCAATCATTTTTTCCCTTTCTAGCAACCTGTTTCTCCCTGTTAGTGAGAATCAGATCCATTATAGAATTTCCCCTTACTAGTCCCTCCACTTTTTAAAGGATTATACGATTATTAAGCAGAGTGAAAACACTATTAGCTATTCGTTTGGTGGAGAAGCTTCAGCAGATATCTAGATAATCAAAGTCCCCTGTGATTATTACATTATGCTGCTGAGATAGATTTGTGATGTTTCCTGACCTTTTCATTTATTTCTTCTTTCTCTCTCATATCAATGATAAAATTACTTCTCTCTTTCCATTAAACTTCACCCAATAGTCTTTCCCACATTTCTGCCCTCTGATTCCTAAATTTCTTCACCTAAGTAAGCCTTCCCAACTTGTAGTGCTACTCCACTTATACCTCTTCTGTAAACATATGTGAAATGCTCTTTTCATATAGAGAACACTGAAGAGAACCAAAGAGATAATATTGGATTATTATTGAATTCATCATGAAATAGCTTTGACAATAGAATATTAGTTCACAGTTTCACTGGAAATACTGCTTTATCCATATATAATTGGGGCAATACTACAACATTTCAAGGCACTGGGTATTTTTTATCTCTCCATGATGATTGTTAATTCTATGAATCTCATAAGATGTATGATGGTTGCTTTTGAGAAAGACAATAGTAACAATTTGTATTTCTATGTCATATTAAGCTCCCTCAGCTCTTTCTTGAAACTTCTTAGCATCACCCCAGCCCACTCTCTCCTTTGCTTTCTTCAAAAGGGAAGAGGCATGCCCCTTTCTCACTAAGGAGTATCCTGTGTCCTTGACCTCATTATCTAGGATCTTGTTTTGGAAGTTATCCTCTCTCTCTAAAGACGCATCTTCAACTTTTCTCCTGTACTGGTTCTTTCTCCCTCTGTCCCTTTTACATGTCTAGTATCTTCAAGCTTTCTTTCCTTTCTCCGATTGGAATCTAAAATCAAGGAAATAATTTGTTATCACAGAATTTAGAACTGGAGCAGACCTCAAAGGTCATCTAATTCAACATCTGCCTATACAAGAATCCCTCTACAATGTACCTGGACAACAGTCATCAATCTTTTACTTAAAACCTTCGAGTGATGAGGAAGCCATCACCAACTGAGGCTATCCATTCCATTTGGAAGGAGTTTTAATTGTTGAGAAGGGTTTTTTTTCCTTTTTATATCAAACTGAAATCTAACTTTTGCAATTTCCATCAAAGTCTAATCCATACTACTACTACCACCACCACTACTATTACTACTACTACCGCTGCTGCTGCTGCTGCTACTACTACTACCACTACTACCATCACTAGCACTACCACCACCACTACTACCATATCACTATTACTACTACTACTGATAATAACAATAATAGTAACAACCATACCAATAATAATATCTAATATTTATATAGTGATTTAAGATTTGCAAAGAAGTTTACATACATTAAACAAATTATTCGATCCTCACAATAACCCTATAAGGCAGGTGCTATTATTATCTCCATTTTACAGATGAGGAAACTGAGGCAGACAGAAGGTGAAACACCCGGAGTCACACAACTAATAAGTAAGTGTCTGAGGCAAAATTCAAACTCAGATCTTCCTTACTCTGGGTCCTATACTCTATTCACTGGGCCACCCAACTGCCTCTAGGTATATGAGACTCCTTAAAATATTTGATGGATCTCTCATCATCAAGTTTCCTTTAGACATTTCCTTGCATCTTCTGGTGAACTTGTAACCATGTCATTTTTCTTACGGTTTTTGTATTTTAAACCTTCTCTCTGTGAAACAAAAGGGTTTGCCCTGCCCAAGGAACTCCAGAGATCAGCCAGTAGGGGTGGAGGTGTGGATGGAGTTCTTCCCCATGTCCTTAATGCTCTAATCTTTCAAAAAAAATTTAACAACCACTCTCTTATTTGCTCCTCACAATAAACCTATTAGGTAGGCAGATGGATGGATAGACTCTTATAAATAAGGAAATAGTCTCAGAGAGGTGAAGCACTTTGTCTGAGGTCAACCAGCTAGTATTAGGCAGAGCCAGGACTTCTGGCAGAAAACCAGGGCTTTGGATTCCTTGGCAGGGTTCTTTCTACTAGACTTCACTGCCTTCTGAGGAGGTGCTGCCAATTGAGTATAAGGCCACCCCTGGTGGTTTGCCCAGTTTGCCCAAGTTTCTGGCAGGTACTATACGGATGAAGGACTGCATTTGCTAAGACAGCAGAAAAAGTCATCAGGAAGAGGCTCTTGAGTGAGAAAATAAAGAAATATAGGCAAGCTAGATAAAGAGATTCAGCCAAGGCTTCCTGAGAGATGACCCCTTCCAGGTGCCAACCCTGACATGATCCTCTAGATCTTTACAAAAGAATCTTCCAAACTATATGATTTTTCCCAGGGATAAGGCATATACCTGACTCCATCAAAGACAAGAAAAGTTTCTTCTCATGGCCTAGACACCATTAAGGATAAAATGAGGCTTTAATAAGGCAAATTTTATTTCTTTTTTTGTAAATAGTATTTAATTTTTTCCAATTACATGTAAAGATAATTTTCAACATCCATTTTTATAAGATTTTGAGTTCCAGATTTTTTCTCCTTCTCTCTCTCCTCACCTCCCCTCCCCAAAATGGCAAGCAATCTGATGTAGGTTATACATTTGCAGTCATGTTAAACATGTTTCCACGTTAGTCATGTTGTGAAAGAAGAAACAGAACAAAAGGGGAAAAAACATTAAAAAAAAAAACAAAGAAAGTGAAAAGAGTATGCTTTGGTTTGCATTTTGACTCCATCCATTTTTTCTCTGGACATAGAAAACCTTTTTTATCACAAGTCTTTTGGAATTGTCTTGGATCATTGTATTGCTAATAAGCACTAAGTCTATTATATTTGATCATTGCGCAATGTTGTTTTTATTGTGTACGATGTTCCCCTAGTTCTGCTCACTTCATTCAGTATCAGCTCATGTAAGTCTTTCCAGGTTTTTTTTGAAAATTAAAATAAGACTCATTTTCAAACTAATCTGGAAGAATATAAAGGAGCATTATGATACAAAGTTTTTACCTCAGAAGGCAATGCATGCTACAGCTGGCCCATGGTCCCCAGGTCATGATCTAGTCATAGGACAGTTCATTGTATTGTCCAGGAGCAGAAATGTTCTTCTCTAGATATAAAGTGTGCCTCTAGATTACCTATACCCATAACATGCACACACACTTGCATGTTTGTATATTATGCACTTTATAGTCCATTCATTCTGGCCTCTTTGTCATCCTTTGCCCTTGACACCCCATTTTGCACTCCTGTGCCTTTCGCACTGGCTCTTCTCCTCTGCTCTGGCTCTGCCTCTCAAGCTGGGCTTCTTTCAGAACTAAGCCCAAATACTAGCATCTGCAGAAAAGTCTTTCATAGTACCTCTAGCTAGGAGTGTCTCTCCATCTATTTTTCTTTGTAGGGGGGAAAGCAGGGCAATTGGAGTTAAATGACTCACCAGAGGTCACACAGCTAGTAAGTGTCAAGTGTCCGAGGCCAGACAATCGGGGAGCTAATTGAATCCTCTCTTCTCTCTTGGGTCTTGTCTTTATAATTCCTACTTATCCTTTTAAACTTAATTCAAATGTCACCTCCTGCAGGTAGGCTTTTCTACCACCCTAGTTAACAGTGGCCTCTCTTTGTCTCTTAGATGTCACATAGGAGTATGCATATGTCTTGTGCATTTATCCTATTCCATATTGTTTTCTAGTTGTTTGCACAGAACCCTACACTCACAAATCACTGGATAAATATTTGTTGATTCTGTACAAGTTCTTTAAAGTCATCAGAATATCAGCGGGCGGAGCCAAGATGGCGACTGGAAAGCAGTAACTGGCGTGAGCTCCCCACCAAGTCCCTCCAAAAACCTATGAAAAAATGGCTCTGAACCAATTCTAGAACTGCAGAACTCACAAAGTGGCAGAGGGAAGCAGGGCTACAGCCCAGGACAGCCTGGATGGTCTCGGGGTAAGGTCTGTCCCGAACAGAACTCCCAGCCCCCAGCTGAGGGGAGCGGAGCTGAGCCAAGCAGAGCCCAGCGCACGAGGCGTGGCGCGGCCTGGCAGACCGCGGACCAACGAGACCTGGAGTGCAGCGGAGAGTGCCCTAG
>CM053624.1:69138599-69155669 GCA_028646595.1 Phalanger gymnotis
AAAAAATGTAAATCACAGATGAGCTGAGACTCTGCATGAGAATATTCACCCTCAAGGGCAACATTATTAAGTTATAAGTAAGTGATTATCAGAGATTCACCAATGGCAAGCAGAGGCCCCTGAAAAGGGTTATTGCAGCCAGACTACAGTCTCCTATTTGTTCTTGGAAAACCTAGGCAGATTTGGCGAGGCAAGAAGAAAAAGGGAGAAAGAGGGGAGAGACTTTTTTTCCGGTAAAAATTTTCTGAGAAGCACTCACCATTTCGATTTCTTTTCAAAGCATAAAGCCAAACCCCAGTCACCAAGATGATTCCCAGTATCCCTCCAAGTTCAAGGTGTTTCCAGCTCACACAAGTAACACCTCCATTTCCAACTTTCAATGCTGCGGTCTTTCTGTAGCTAGCAAGGTGTTATTCCTCAGCAATTGACTTCTAATTTACAAGCGATAGACAGTATTTCTTCGATAATTTCGATAATTTCTTTGATACAGGATAGGTTGTTTACAACAAAGATTTTCCCTTTAAAAAAAAAAAGGCCCCACTATTCTATCCCTCCAGGCTTCCTATTGCGAAAGTTATTCAAGAAAGTCACATTAGGTTGAACTTTTTTATATGAATGGGGTCTTGTCATGTGTACCAGTCAATGGTTTCCTCAGCATACATTTCTGTTAATAGTCTTGTCAGCCATTTATAAAATAATTACACCTGTGTACATACAGAGAAACAGGAGGCCAAACTGCGAAAGCTGCTTAGTAATTTGCCTGGAGCTCTCTTCTCATCAGAACTTCTTTCTTAGTATTAACATCATATTTTTCAACCCACTAACATTTTTCTTTTTTTCCCCTTTGAAAAGAGAAGTGACTAACTATGAATGGTGTCAGTCTGGAGGTCCTGGATATATGAAAATCCTTCCTTCACCAAATAGACTCACACAAGGGCCAGACCTAGGTAAAACTGGGAAGTGGGGGAAGCTCGCTTGTGGCATTCCTTTTTTTTGAAGCCTTTTACTTCCCTCTAGTACCACCTGAAAAAAATGCCCATTGCCCTCATGCTGCCTCTATAATACCAAGAACCAAAAAACTAAACTTGCCCTACCCAGGAACTATATCATTGTCCAAAACTTTCTCCATTGAGCCAGGCCCCTTCATTTGGCCATTGTACTTTGTCACTGTCACATTCCCTCATACCTTCTTCCCTCTGCAGCCATTGTTCCCCAGTCCACAAAGGCCTTGGGCAAAGGCCTGATTATTTGGGGCAGGTAGAGGCAGTATCATCTAATAGGTAGATTGTCAGACTTAGGGCTTTACAAACCAATATAAGTGTAAGAAAATATTATAGTTATTAATATTTTTAGGGATGTAGTGAGAAGTAAGTCTAGTAAGGTGGGATGGGCTCTAACTGTAGAGAGTCTTAGATGCCAGTTATTTTTAGCTATTAACATCCTCGGTAAAATCAGTTCACCATATTGGGTCAGGTCATTTGTGGTACATTTTTATGAAGGGGATGATATTGAGGGCCTCCAAACCATGGCCGAATGGGGTTCTTCAGTGGACAGTGTTCCACATATAAGGACAATATGAGGTCATTAAATAACAGAGAAGGCCTGGATGGTCAGAGACCCTGAGAAGACACAAGAGACTGTCAAAAGTGAACTTTGCTTGCTTCTTCATTTTACCAGGCCTGAGTGTGATCAGTGGAGGATGCCAGGAGCTATCCACCATTTCCAATTTTTTCAATGCAACATCTGCCGAGTAGAATGTAGAAGCAAAGCCAAAAACAAGTACAACCTTGACTGAAAACAGAGTAAGAGTGGGGAATAAATTCCAAGATTAGTCAGTTTGGCAAGGGCCACTTATCTACTCAAGTTCCACTGAGCCCAATTAATTTTAAAAAATCTGTTTGCTTGTCAGGTCAGAGGAGAGTCATCATATGGCTTAAAGTCTTTATGGCAATAATTAAGCACCTGATAGCATACATGCTATCCTGGAGACTAATAGACTTTTAGTGGCTAATTAGAATGCCACAACCTTTTTATGGGGCAGCTAGGTAGCACAGTGGATAGTGTCAGGCATGGAATCAGAAGGACTTGAGTTAAAATGTGGCCTCAGACACTTATTAGCTGTGTGACTCTGGGCAAGTCACTTAACCCTGTTTGACTCAGTTTCTCATCTATAAAATGAGCTGGAGAAAAAAATGGCAAACTTCTCCAGTATCTTTGCCAAGAAAACCCTAAATGGGGTCACAAGGAGTCAGACATAACTGAAATGACTGAACAACAACAACCACAACCACATAGTCATTGTATATATTAAAAAAATTTTTCCTCCATAAAGTCTTGTTTTGTTGCCTCATTGTGCCATGTGAGTGACCCTAGTTTTGAGGACCATACCAGCTTGCAGTGTCTAATATCTCTCAAGTTCTATTGTGCTGGAAAAGCTTCAAGTACCATACGGTACCATCAAAGACTATCTGCTCCCTGAGGCTCAACCTATCCAAGTAGAAAGGGCTTCATCAGCAGTCATTGGTCACTTGATAATGAAGTCTTCGGGAATGACAACCAGTGAAAGAAATAAAAATACAAAATGACCTACAGCCTCATGTGGCCTTCTTCTACTTTTGCAATGCTGGTAATAGAGTGGCAGAAAACGGGGCAGAGTATGCTGTGAACCACAGAGGCTTTAAACTCATTTATAAACTTTAAGTTCACTACCAGTACTCCCGATGAGGAGTCCTTATCCGATGAACTACTCTTGGATGTACTACTAGAGGGAATGAATCACTTCAGAGAAGTAAATAAAACTGTTGGCAGAGTTGGTTATATTGTGCCCTCGAGGGAAATAAGAAAAATCATTCCATGGACATCTGGGTATCACATATTACAGCACTCATGATAAGCATTTGCAAAACAAACAAAACAAAAACCAATCACCATGAAAGTAATTGCAACTTTTGCTGGTGCACCAATATCTGTTGAAGGGGAAGAGTGAGAATCATTCCACAAAGAAAGCCTTTAGATCCCCCAAATTAATTCAGTATATACTTTAGTTCTGGGTAACTTCAGTGCAAAGGTGGGAATAGGTCAAGATGGAGAGAAATAATTAATAATAATAATAATAATTGGAAAACATGGATGAAGCATAAAGGATCAGAGAAGTCAAAGACTTGGAAATGACACAAAACCATGATGTAGATGAACACACACTTGCATACATATTATCTGTGTTAGTAAATGCATATTACTGATATGCATATACATATTACTTATTTGAGAAAATCAAAAGGTGTTAGTCATTGAACAAAATGTGAACTTGATTACATTTTAAGAGATTATAAATGATTTGTTGCTGATATGGGACTCATTCCTGAATCATCTCTCCATATAGAGTCAGACCACAAACTAGTTTAAGCAAAGATCAAAATTAGTATAGAACTAGAGGAAAGAACAAAAATCAGGAAAAAAAACATTACATGTCATTCAAAACAACTCTACATTGACATATTTAGACAAGTTTTTGGTGATGGAAAATAGTACATGGACAGAAAAAAGTATATAGAGACTACAATATTTTGATAGGAAAGTTTAAAACAATGTAAGTCAATTACCATAACAAGGAGACTAAAAGAGGTTAATGTGTGTTTTAGGCAGCAAACTCTTGATTTCACTTTTATCTTGAATGATATAGTCACCATTAGTGCGGAAATAAATTTGTAAAGTCTTAGAGACAAAGGTGATGCTCTAAGAGCATGAGAAATACTGCCTCCTAAAATAGAGAGAAGCAGTGAAGGATGAACCAGTTTAAAGAAAGTGAGGAAAGCCCCTAGAACACTGGGAGAACCACGAGTGGCAGACTTCAGAAAAAGACAAGGACAAGAGTTGTGTAAGCACTGATCTATATTACCGTAGGAAACATACACATTTTGAATAAACTGATTTTTTGAATATTTTGGGGGGTGTTATTTTTTCAAAGAACTTTCTTCACAGAAACCCTGTGAGGAGGAAATGACCACCATTTTACGAATGAAGAACCTGAGGTTCTGAAAAGTTTAATTGACTTGCCCACAATCACAATTCAATTCACTCCAATAAGTGTATTGAATTCCATTTACACACCAAGTACTGGGCTAAGGGTTGGGCATACAGAGACAAAAATGAAATGGCTTCTGCCTTCAAGGAGCTTGAAAATTGGCAGAGCCATAGCTCAAGCTCATATGTAGACTACAGAATACAGAAAAGAATTGTGAAATGGCATTAATTGCTAAATTAATCCATCAACAAGCTTTTGAGAACTTGTTATTCGCAAACACCGTGGTAGGCAATAGGAAGTGCAAAATAATATCCTCTGTCCCTGCCCTAAAACATCTTAATCTGTGGTTGAAGATACAAAACACATTTAAAAAAAACCTTAAAAGCAACAATAAGAGACACCATATGCTGAGTCTACTGAGTACTAGTAGGTTCAATAGAAGTTCTGATGAAGGAGAGAGCGACATGTCCCGTGGTGTCACAGAAAAGTTTGCAAAGTCCAGAGAATGAGTGAGATTACAAGGAGCAGAGAAGCTGAAGAAGATTCATAATTGGTATGAAGAGTAGGGGTGGGACAGGGAGGCAAAGGAATAGTTCAAGCAAAGGTGTAGAGGCAGCTAAAGTAGTTTCACCTGTTTAGAGTAGAAGGAAGTGATGTTGGGAATGGAGAATGGCTCCAGATTGGGGAGAATCAGTTCAAGTACCACCTTTTCTAACTTTCCTTCACGCATGTTAATTTCTCCCTCCTCTAACCTATTACATTTAAGAAATAATTACAATATTATATTCAGGAAGTTAGTACTTCACAATTTAGCATTTTAAAATCTATCATCCATTCAGACCTGTAAGGGACCATTAAGGTCATCTTGTCCAACCTCTTCATTTTACAGGTGAGAAAAATGAGGCTTGGAAAGGCTAACATACTTGTTCACGGTCATAGCAAGTAGCAAAGTCAAGATTTGAACCCAGGTTTTCTGGCTCCAAATCCAATGTTCTTTCCTATGACTACTTATCTATCACTACTTCCTGTCATTACTTGCTTACCACTACTTATCTCTATATGAATTCTCAGTTGTACTAAATTGTTTTTTAATTGTTTCATGCCCCTTCATTCCCTCTTCCTAGACAGACTTGTGAGGGTAGATTCTATATTTTATGTTTCCCTATATCCCCTATAAAACTTCAGACATAGTAGGCCATCATTAAATATGTACTGGATAGTTTTATTGATTAAATAGAAATGTGAAGGATTCACCTGTTTTAGTCTACTGGGAGAGTGATTGGATTTCTCCCTTAAATAATCCCATTTCAATTCCCAGCTCCTTTTCTTTCTGTTTACTCTTTTTCATTTTCTCCTCGAACATTTTCGTTCTCTCCTCAAACAACTGACATCAACATCAAATACAACATTCCATGATATACACAGGTGCTTGTCTTGTGCTTTTCTAGATGTGCACGTATCAGGTCATACTGGTTGGTTTTTGTGGATAACTAAAAAAAAATACAAGAGACAATGTGTTTTATGTGATAGCCAGTGTGGTTTCCTCTGAAAAAAAAATTGAGCTCAACTAAAAGTTTTAACTGCACTTGGTGGTGATAAAGAAGGTAAGATGTAAAAAGGAGTCATCTCTGGATACGAAAGTATAATGAGGATATGAGGTGATATAGCTCAAAATGTGAAACGTTGACATGTCTAGTCTGATAAAGAACCTAAAAATTCATAAAAACTAATGTAGAAGGGAAGCCAGTGAGAAGATTAAAGAAGACAGAAGAGGAGCAAAGTCCCCTATATCTGATTTTCCATTTATACCTTTTAAATGCCTATGCCCTTTAAATAGCCATCTTTGAGTATGTCAATCTCCGTCTCTCTCTGCCTCTCTGTCTCTGTCTCTCTGTCTCTCTGTCTCTCTGTCTCTCTCTCTCTCTGTCTCTCTCTCTCTCTCTCTCTCTCATATATATATATATAATAATAGCTATATACTGATGTTTGTTTATCACCTGCAACAAAGAGGTACCTCATTCCACACAACAGAAATTCCCCTTATACTTTACAGTAAGTCATTTCCCAAAAATGTCATAATCTCCTTTTCTCAATAAAACTCCTTTATAATTATATAAAGAGTTAAGAGAAATTAATCGACTCTATCACCCTCCTGGCAGACTAGAAAGGTGAATCCTTCACATTTCTATTTAATCAATAAACATATTCAGTACATATTTAATGATTGCCTACTATGTCCAAAGTTTTGTAGGGGATACAGGGAAAACACAAATTGATGTCATCTGGAAGAATATGCTACATTCTATACCCATACCTCCCTACATCTATCTCTATTGAGAAAAAGAAAGTGTTTCATATCTTCAAAAAGTGAAACTCCTGCTTCTGATCAAGAAGATGCTCGACTCGATGAGGATGAAAAACCCCACACTTTTTCCTTGCTTCCCTCCAGGAGCTAGTACAATATTCATCATCCCAGAAGTCCTTTTTAAATAGTACTGGATACTGATTGATGATTATTGCAAAGACCACCATGAGTCATTGGACTAGAAATCCTATTTACCCAAAGATTATATTGTTATCAATGACACTTCCGATTGTTTGGTACGGGCAAGAATTGTGGTAGAAGAGTGGGTGAGTTCTAGGGCAATTTCTTGCCCTTTTCTTTATAGTTTCTAGCAACCTACAAGTGGATTTCTCCATCTTAATAATGATTTGACTTTTATCCAACTCCAAAGGTTATGTGAATTTATCTGTGTGCAGTAAATGATGGTCAGCAAACACATATAGCTCAATGATCTTTGGTGACCCAGCTTTTAGTGTTTTTTCCCATTAGGCAGGGGAGATTTGAGAAGTACAGATAATACCCAGGACAATGGTATTCCCATAGCTGATACCAAAGAATAATTTCTTGGCTCTCTAAGCCACAGGGGAAGATCCATGTTGCAGTGAACCAATAATTGTCATTGTATCCACAAACAAAACACTGATTTTTGGAGAAGCAACAATGGTAACATTTCATTTCAAAAGAAACACCTCTAGAACATTGGAAACTCAAAAATTCAATTTAATCTCCTATATTTGAATAACTTAACATGAACAACATATTTAAACATTTATCAAATTAAGATGTTAAATTAATGACTAGTTACTGCAAAAGTGCTTATAATTTTCCCATCATTGTACATAATTAATGATTCTGAGCATTAGAGTCACAGGCCTCTCAAGGTAATTGTGTCCTGTGTGAGTGCTGAAGATTTATTGGGCACAAAAAGTATGTGGTGGGAGCCACCTTGTGGCCTCAAATGACACTGCAGCAAAATCCTTGGCCTCAAGCCTCAAGAAGGGCTCCATTGGGCAAATCAAATGGACAACATTTCAGCAGATTCTAAGTATGCAATCTAATGTCTCTGTTATTGGCTTGTGGGTTATGTCTGCAAGTGAAATAAATCATGTGTACACTGATAACTTCTGGAATTCCAGGGTATATTTTTCAGCTAAGTGTTAGAATGAACAATCCAAGACGAGTTCTCCAGATCCCCCAATTAGCCAGTTCCATAATGGTTCAGTATCAAGTTACATTGAGCTAGTGTGGAGTTGAGAAAACTATGGCAAACTCCAAGTGAAGACATATGTGCCCATCATTCCAAGAGCGTTGTATTTTTCCCCACTCTATTCTTTTGGAATTGGAGGGATTGCTGGTCATAGCTATGTAATACAAGAAGGCTTTTGGGTTATATCTGTGACGTTAGCATGTGAGGAAGTATAATATGTAATCACATGACTACAAATAATTAAGAAAGATGCTTAACTTCTTTGGAACTGAAACGATAGGTTGAATTATGAAGGATCTCAAATATCAAATAAAGAAATTTATATTTTTTTCCTAGAGGAAATGAAAAGTGATGTGATCATACTTGCATTTTAGAAATACTAATTTTGCAACTGTGTAGATAATCCTTTTCATAGGGGAGAAACTGGGTGCAGAAATATTGGGAAAGTATTGCAATAATCTGGGCAAGAGCTGATGAAGGCCCAAACTGGAGTGGTTGTGGGAAGAGAAAAGAATACAGGCTGGAGGCAAGGAATACTGAGGAGGTAGAATCAAGTCTTAGCAACTGATTGGAAGTGGAGGATGAATGAAGAGATGAGGATAACTCTGAGGTTCCAAACCTAGATAATTAGAAGAATGGTAGTTCCCTCAATAGAAACAGGAAAGTTTGGAAGAAAGAAAAGCCAAGGAGTTTGGGTTCAAACATGCTGAGTCCATAATACCTATGGGATGGACAATGAAGATGTCCAGCAGGCAGGTGGAGATACAGGTCTGGAACTCAGGAGAGAGATGAGGTTTTCAGGTTTGGAAGTCATCTGCAGAGATGATCATTGAACTATGAGGACTAAGGAGATCCCCAAGAGAGTTTACAGAGAGATGAAGAGAGCACTGGAGAATACATAGAAGACAGGATATGGAAAATAACTCTACAAGAAGCTAAAAGAGATAGGTTCAACAGGTAGGAAGAAAACCATAACATACCAACGTCCCAAAAAACTGAAGGAAGAGAGAGACTATCCAAAAGAAGAGACCGCCAACCATGTCGAATACTGCAAAGAAATCAAGGATAAGTACTGAGAAAAAAAAGCCATTCATTGGATTTAGCAATAAAGAGGTCACTGGTAACCTTGGAGAGAGTAGTTTCAATATATTTGTATGGAAAGGAACAGAGATTGAAAGGGGTTGAAAAGTGCTTGTGGGGTGAAAAAGTAATAATAATAAAAATGTATCAAAACCTCATGGAAAATTCTGTTCTTCTAAATGTTTGAGAATCTGCTTGTTTACCCTCCTTCACAGGAAAGTTTGTCATTTGTTAGAATTATTAGGGTAATGTATCTTTGTATATACTTAATCAAAAAAATTAATACATTATATTTTACCAGTTTGTTTTCTTCTCTGACTTTTACATCTATGATGGAATTTTAAAAAAGATCACTAGCTACACAAAGAGAGGAGAAAAAAAATATGCCAATTTGCCTTGTCCTTAGCCCATTGGTAAGCTCCTTAATGGAGCTTCTTCATGGCAAGCTTCTTCATTGGCAAGCTCCTTCGTGGTTAAAACCATGGCAAAGACCTTCAAATATATCAAGTCATAATCCTACTTTTACTTAAGTTTGAGACACAAAATTAGCTTCCAATGTGAGCTTTATAAATAACAGATAACATGATTTTTAGTTTAAATTTTATAAATATTCTACAATACAGCATACAACAAGATAGAGTTTAGGGTTTTTTTAAAGCACCAGTAGGGGCTCTAATAGACGGACTTGTGATCTGGCACCTAATGAGAGCATCGCTCAAGGAGGAGAGTCATTTACTTACATGCATTGCCCATTTAAGTTAGTTGTCATGGTAGCTAACACCTTAAAACTTGGGAAGTTTCAAGGTAGAGAGTACTCTCACTTTAAATATTTCAGGGGAACAGGAATGATATTTGGTGTCTCAGCTGGGTGTAAATTAGCTGATGAGTGCATATTCCCCTGGAGTGCCTTTTCTTCTGAAATGACTTAAAGAATGAAAATACTGTTAAACTGTTCATTTTACAGGAAACCACAGACAAAATTATTTAATTCAGATGGCATCGATTTTCTTTTCTCTCACTGTTTGCTGGGTGGATCTTCATGGACTCTATGCCAGCCATTTTCTTAGTTTTACATGTTAATTGCAGTGTTGGAGATCCTTCCCTCCTCCCTCCCTCCTTGCCTTCCTTCATAACTTGGCATCTTCACTGTGTCATTGCATATTTTTCTGCCATGCAGTTATATATAGCAGTTAAAAAACTAACTTTGCTAACAAGAAGAAATCATTTACATGCCTTTAATCAATGTACTAAATTATATATAATTTTTATTGATTTGCTATGTGAGGTTCCTAAAGTACATCTCTTTACAAAGCTAGTCTAGTTAAGAGAGCAGCTAGGTGGTGCAGCAAATGGGGCACCAGGACAAGAGTTAGAAAGATTCATCTTTCTGAGTTCAAATCTGGCCTCAGACACGTTTTAGCTGTGTGAGCCTGGGCAAGTCATTTAACCCTGTTTGCCTCAGTTTCCTCATTTGTAAAATGAGCTGGAGAATGAAATAGCAAACCACTCCAGTATTTTTGCCAAGAAAACCCCAAATATGGTCACAGATAGTCACACACGACTGAAACAACTGAACAACAACAAACAACAACGGTCTAGTTAATTTATTCCTTCATTCGGTCAACACCTAGTGGCTATCTGCATCATTTATGAGGAGGATACAAAGATAAATAGAGTATAGACCCTTTTCTGGAGAAATTTATAAACTAATATGCATCTAAAAGTAACAAAATGATTGTCAATATTTTATAGTTGGGCTTTTACATGAATTTAAACTGTCCTCACCATGATCCCATGAACAGTCTAGATAAAGCATTAAATAGGTTCCCCTTTCTAATAGTTCATAGGCTTTAGTTGCCATAATACTGAGGAATAAAGGGAGTACAAGCCCCTCATTTTACAGATTAGGAAACTAAGGCCAAGAAGTATTAAGTGACTTGCTCAAAGTAGAAAGTAAGGGCAAGACACGATCTGAAGTTCTAATTCCAAACCCAATACTTTTTCTCCAACACCTTTAGAAACACCAGGATTAACCAGCTAATTTCATAATTGGACTTTTATTGTTCAGGATTTCTGGGCTTTTTTTAACCTTGGACTTGATATTTATAATCCTTCTTCCCTAGACCAACAGGATCAGAAAATCAGCCTACCATCATTTACGAGAACTGGAGAAGGTCTAGGCTCCTTTCTGCCTCTCATATAAAGTATGGATTTCTTCAGCTTGGCCTTTACATCACTTTTGTAATATGGCTCCCACCTACCTTTCCAGATGAATGATATAGTATCCCTTTCATGCATTCTGTGGTCCAGAAAAACTGTCCTACTTGGTAGCCATCATACATGCCACTGCCATCTCCTCTTTTGTGCCTTTTCATAGAAAGGACATCCCTGTGCTCCCACCTCACCTCTGCCTTTTAGAATTCCCAGCTTCCTAGATAGGGGTTCCTGTACCCAACTCAGGTTAAGTGCCATCTCCCACATGACACTTTTCTTGGCCCTCTAAATGATGCAGTGCATAAAGCTCTGGGCCTGTTGTCAGGAAGACTAATCTCTCTGAGTTCCAATCTGTCCTCAGACACTTACTAGCTGTGTGAACCTAAGCAAATTACTTAATCCTGTTTACCTCAGTTTCCTCATCTATAAAATGAATTGGAGAAGAAAATGGTAAACCATTCCAATATCTTTGCCAAGAAAATGCCAAATGGGGTTATGGAGAGATGTACATGACTGAAAAATGAACAAACAACAAATTGCAGGAAACTCCTCCTGCAAAATACTCATATTTTGTATCTACTTATACGTGTATATGTAAGACCTATGTAACGTAAGACCTTGGAAAGCAGAGAATGTTTCATTTTTGTCTTTGTATATCCTCAGTGCCCAGCATAGTGCCAGACTCACAGTAAGTGATTAAGAAACGTATGTTGATTGTTTGACAGATTTACAATCTCTCTGTGTGTATGTGTGAGTGATTGACCATATGGTAATATAAAACCCTAACAAAGATAAAATCACAAGGCATCACTGTGGTTTGCTGTTGTTCAGTCATGTCTTTGTGACCCCATTTGGGATTTTCTTGGCAGAGTTACTGGAGCAGTTTTGTCATTTCCTTCTCCACCTCATTTTACAGATGAGGAAACTGAGGCAAACAGGGTTAAGCGACTAGACCAGGGTAACACAGCTAGTAAACGTCCGAGGCTGGATTTGAACTCAAGATAGAGAGATGATAGAAGGAAGGTAATTTCAGAGGAAAAGTATTGGGGAGTTAGGGAAGGACATGGAGCCTCCTACCCCAAGTATTTCCCTTTCTCCCCACCAGCTTGACCTGAGATTCTCACTATTTGGAAATATTGCCTTGGAATAGATGGCAGAGATTTTAAGTATTGTCTCCAGAAGGCTACTTTGAATTTGCAAATATTACCTGGGGCGGGGGTACAACTAGCCTTCTAAACATCCAGGTTCCTACCTTGGAAGGCACAGAAAGCAGCCTGACCCTAAGGAAAAAGGATGAAGGTTAGAACACTTAAATTTCAATAAGCATGAGAGCACATTAAGATGACTGGTCTGACTGGTACAAAGAATGTGTGTTGGCCACACACATCCTCAGTCATAAGGGTGGATCTAGCTGAAGGCAGAGGATAACAAAGGAGTTTGACTGAATTTAAAAGGTAAAAAGGAACTATTCCAAGCTTAATTTCGTTATAAACACTGCTCAGTTTCTTAGGCCTTTTGGGTCATTCCTTTAGGTATCATTGGGTAAGATACCTTCTTAGGTCCATGGTCATGTGATAAGGAAACTTAAACGCATCATTTAGTTTTCTCCTTTCTTAAGGAGCTAACATAATGACCTCTAAAATCCCTTTGGCCTCTAATGCCCTTCCTGCTCTAAGAGTCAACGAGATCATGTAAATTAGTGATAGCATAGTACCCCCATGGCAGAGTACCTTTTGTCTTTGTCCCCAGTTCCCTAACCCTTCCACAAATCCATTCCATGACCTACCTAGCCACCACTGCCACTGGCCTCCTTCCCCCTCACAAAAGCTACAAGGAATATAGATAGTAGAAGGAAATGGCTGCCCCTACTGCACATTGCTGGAGATTAGAGGCATCTTTCATTCTAAGACCATCCCCTCCTTCCTGGCCACCACTGCCGTAATCTCTTCTGTTCCCTACTCCAACCACTGCAGAAGGCTCCATCTGGAGATGGAAATTGTAGAAATGAAAAATAAGAAAGACCAGGGGGCCAATGTGTAATCCAAATGTAAAACAATTGTTCCCCTCATTCCTCTGATTTATGAATCAATTTGATCAGTTGCAGGCTACACGATCCAGAACTGCTAATTAACTATTTATGATGCTCACTTACAAAACAGTCTTTTGCCTAGACACACAAAAGCATAGATCATTGAATGAGATTTTCAAAACTTTTCTTTTTCTCCATTTGAACAGCATATTTAGAAGTAACCAAGATTATCTTTCTAAGAGTCATGTCTTTTCTGATACTCTTTTCTAACTTTGTCTCAAGAAGACACTGTATATCTTCCTTAATCCAAAGAAACAAAAGGTCCACAGCCTAGGAGAGGTCCCCATGGCCACTTGAGCTGGTAGAGATGTCCTGAAGTATCAAAGCAAAGGGGCAAACAGTCTGTTTCCTTTCCCCATTTTGCAAATCTGGTAATTGTAACAAAGTTTGATTATGAGGTAAGAGTTGGTGCCATATGGGGTGGCTTAATAACAGTAAGTCAATGGTCAACAAATATATTAAGCAATTTATGCTTTGCTAAGTGCAAAGGATTCACAGAAAGGCAAAAAAAGTCTCCACTATAAAGGAGCTCATGTTCTAAAGGAAGAAAAAACAGAAAAATAATTAGGTACAGGCAAAATATATTCAGAGTAGACAGAAGATAACCTAAGAGAGGGAAGTACTAGTAATTGGGGGAATGGGAAAAGTCTCCCACAGAAGGTCAAATTTGGGCTGAGTCTTGATGGAGTGCAGAGAAAATTAGAGACAGAGATGAGGAAAAAGTGCAGTTGAGGTATAAGTGACATTTACAATGCAAAGACCTGGAAATAGGAGATTGAGTGTTGTGTGTGGAGAACAGAAAATAGGCTGGTGTTGCTAGATCAGAGAGTTTGTGTAAGGCGTGAAATGTAAGTAAATAAGAAAGGTAGGTTGGAGCCAGGTTATGAAGACCATTAAGTGACAAAAAGAAGGTGTTATATTTCATTCTGAAGGTAACAAAGAGCCACTGGAGTATACTGAATAAAAGAGTGACATGGATGTTTTAAAAAATCACTTTGAACTATGCCCAAAGGGCTATCAAAATGTGCATACCCTTTGACTCAGCAATACTACTTCTAGGGCTATATCCCAGAGATTACACGAGTTGGAAAGGGACCCACGTGTACAAAAATATTTATATCAGCTCTTTTTGTGGTGGCAAAGAACTGGAAATTGAGGGGATGCCCATCAACTGGGGAATGGCTGAACAAGTTGTGGTATATGAATGTAATGGAATACTACTATGCTATAAGAAATGAGGAGCAGGTAGACTTCGGAAAAGAAAACCTGGAAAGATTTATATGAACTGATGCTGAGTGAAGTGAGCAGAACTAGGAGAACATTGTACACAGTAATGGTCACCATGTGCAATAACTGGTTTTGATACACTTAGTCCTTCTCAGCAACGCAAGTACCTAAAACAATTCCAAAGGACTTAAGATGGAAAATGCCATCCACATACAGAGAAAGAACTATGGAATCAGAATGTAGAGTGAAGAAGACTATTTTCTTTTTTGTTTCGTTTTGTATTTTTTTTCTTTCTCATGGTTCCTTCCATTTGTTCTAATTCTTCTATACAACATGACCAATGTGAAAATATGTTTAATAGGAATGTATATGTAGAGCCTATATCAGATTGCAAGCCGTCTTGGGGAGAGAGGAGAGAAGGGAGGGGGAGAAAATTTAAAACTTTATGGAATTGAATGTTGAAAACTAAAAAAATCACTTTGGCAATGGAGAGGATGGGTTGGAGTGAGGAGAATGAGCAGGGGGACTAATTAGTAAGCTATTGTGAAAGCCCAAGTGACAGATGAAGAAGGTTTGAACTAGGGCAGTGGCTGTGTGGGTGGGGAGAAGTGGATGTATATAAGAGACATTGTGAAGACAGAAAGCAAAAGATTTATTAGTGAATTTGGACTTGTTAGATGAATGAGAGTGAACAATGCTAGAATTTAGGGTGACTATATCATTAAAGTACATGTTCATTCTCATTCTATCCTTAGTTTTTATATCAATAAATGATACTTATTTAAGTCCTCTGAATGGTACTCAGATAAATACTTAATCAATATTTCTCTCTAATCAGTAACACTTCGCTATTTTGCATACGAGGAAACTACGATTCAGAGTTGTGACTTACCATAAGTATTAAATGGTAGAAAGAAGTTGTCAAACTCATGCCCTCTGACCCTAAAATCAAAATTTTCTACTACAGCATAGTGGCTCTTGAGGGGAAGGTGCAATTTTACAATAGGTCCTACTCTAACGGTACCTTATTCACTTTGGATTCTCTCAACTCCTCTGTTCATCTTTATTATAAGCAATCTGGGAATGCCCTAAACATATGCCCTTCCCACAAATGCCAAGGACTTCATAAAAATACATACATAGTACAGAACCCCTTTTACTTCTTCTCTGAAGATGGAACAGTCTCTTCCTTGGGCTCTCCCTTTTCTAAGCTCAGTTTCTCCATTTTTAAAATGAGTGAGTTGGTCCCTAAAAATGGTTTCTAGCTCTAATTTCAAAGACCCTATGATTCTAATGGCTATAACAAAAAGAATTAGGATGTATAGGGGACAGAGTATGAATACTGTATTCTATAAACTACTCTTTATGTAACTTTTCAGTCAAATCCAGAAAAAAACTATTTTTGAGTATATTTGACATTATTGCCACATAAGTTCATGAAATGAATTAATTATTCATTTATGTTCTGTGAAGTTGCTCAGGAATATCTCTGAGTCTCCTGCATTTATTTCTGTGAAAGGATTATCATTTCAGGCTAATTTCTTCCTTTCATGGCTTATTAACTTTTTTCTTCTATATTTACTAAGGTCTACAAACATATAAAAGTGGAAATCCCCAATTCAGTTTTAAATGTTAATCTCACCAAGTCTATGGCAGTAGATCACGGTGATTTCTCCTTTAATGAGTAAATTATTTGGTAATTTCTAGCTCACAAAGGGAAAGTCTGCTTAGTGTTCCTAGGCCAAGCTAATTTATAAGTCAGTCTGATCAGCCACAGTTTACGTTGCAAAACCCTATGAAAAGCCAGTGCAAATCTTTCATTCTTGGCATCTGTCAGTAAACAATTTGACATATGCAAATACTAAGATTTGGAAAGATTTTAGCCCTCCAAAATGTTTTGAAGAAAGTAATTCCTTTGTAAACACTTGCTGCCTCAAACCCTAAGTTTCTACATGAAACAGGAAAAATGATGCAATAAGGAAAGTCTCAAAAAGATTCAAGGCTTTACTGGGGGTGGAGAAACTGGACCACAATTTATGCATGAGAGGTCTCTTCTTCTCTGGACATAGCAGTCCTGGTGGTTGTTGTTATTTGTACCTCATTCTTGAAGAGGACCATGACATCAGCAAGGTGATGCCATGACTTGCAAGTGAATTGGGAGTCTGCGGCTGAAAGATCTCTTGAGCTGGGAATTTCTGAGCTGTAGAATCCTAAATCGATCAGGTGTCCCCACTAAGTTTAGCACTTAATATGGTGCGCCCTTGTGATTGAGAAGCCACTGGGTTGCCTAAGGAGAAGGGAACCTACCCAAGTCAAAAAAAAAAGAACAGGTCAAAGCTCCCTAGACCATTGCAGTGAAACTGGACATGAGGAAGACAGAGAGACCTAGTCTTAAAAAATGTCTCTCCCTCCTCTGAGCACTTAAAGGTTATTCTTTGTCCATATCTTATTGTAGCCATAGATGATATAGCTGGAAGAAACTATTTTATTCATTTGTTTGTTTGTTTTTAAACTTAATATAAAAATAAAAGATATTTCCATTTACAAAGAAGAACAGAAAAAGGGCGATGGTAGGAAAATGGGAAGCTCTAGTACAGGTAGTTTTCTTTTCCTTCTAAGTATTAAATTAATTCAACATGTAACTTTCAAAGCTATCCTGCTTGTCTGATTTCCTCTGGTCTTCTGTTATCTTCTGTGCATTTTTTAATGCTTCAATGACTCTCTTTTCTTCTTCTTTTGGAAAAGTTGTTGCTTTGTCCCCCTTTATCTCACCTTCAATTGAAAAAAAAATGAAAAAAGAAAAACAAACCCTTATAACAAATATGCATAGTCGGGGGGCGGAGCCAAGATGGCGGCTGGGAAGCAGTGACTGGCGTGAGCTCCCC
>CM053624.1:69156169-69186892 GCA_028646595.1 Phalanger gymnotis
TGGCCAAACCGCAAACTCAGTCCCCACAGCTTTTCCCACTAACCTTCTCTGTTGTCTTTGCTGTTTGTGGGTTGAGAGGTCTGGTAACTGCTGATTCAGGGCACTAGAGCATGCTCCACCCGGCTCCTGGTCTCGTTGGTCTGCGCCGCCCACGCTGGAGTCCGCTCTGCTCAGCTCCCCTCCCCTTAGCTCCCAGCTCTGTGCAGGATAGACGTTACCCAGAGACTATCCAGGCTGTCCTAGGCTGGAGCCTTGCTTCCCTCTGCCACTTTGTGGGTTCTGCAGTTCTAGAATTGGTTCAGAGCCATTTTTATAAGTTTTTGGAGAGACTTGGTGGGGAGCTCACGCTAGTCCCTGCTTTCCAGCTGCTATCTTGGCTCCACCCCCACTCACACATACACATCTGCACCCACTTCTAATGTTATTTAGAATCCAACAATTTTGTGTATCATAGACTGTGGTATCTATCCCATGATTGAAAGCCATAAAGCATCACGCATCAGAACACCTGGATTCAAATGCTGGTTGAGCTACCAAAGAGTGTTAACTTTATTGGACTTCAGTTTCTCTATCTTAAAAATGACACAACCTTGACTCTTCCCTCACTCATGAGACATCATGAGTACTGAGTCATGTTGGTTTCACATCTTCAACATCTTTTGCATCCATCTCCTCGTTTCTGCTCCCAATCCAACCATCCTAGTCTAGACCCTCAACATCTTCTACCCGGACTGTGGTAATAGTTTCCTACTTGGCATCTTACATCCATCTCTCCAAACAGTTATCAATATGATATGTCTAAAGCACAGGGCTGACTGTGTCACTTCAGAAAAAAATTTGAGAAGTTCTTCATTATCTTTTGACTTAAACAATCTCCTCCATTGGCACTTAAAACCCTTCATGATCTAGGTTCTGCCTACACTGTTAGGCTACTTATAGATTATTCCTATCCCTGCCCCCTGCCTTGTACACTCTTCACTCAAGCCAAACTGGACTTCTTGCTGCATCTCCTACATGAAATCCCACCTCCCACCTCAGTATCTTTGTACAAGCTGTCTCCCATGCCTGGGACACTTTCCTTCACACCTTCCTCTTGGAGTCCCTAGTTCCCTTCAAGGTTCAACTTAAGTGACACCTCCTTCAAGAGATATTTACTTCCAATTGCTTGTGCCCCACCCAAATCACTGTAAAATGATCTTGTATAAACCCTTTTACTTATCTGTGAATTGTAGCATCTCTTTTCCTAACTTCCTCCTTCAATCCCCTAGAATGTAATTAATAGGAGTAAGAACCACTCTTCATATCCTCAGCATCTAGCCCAGTGCCTAGGATGAAGTAAGCAATTAGGATTGCAGCTACATAGTTGGAAGGAATCTTAAAATCGTGTAAGACTAACCTCTCGTTTCATAGATTAAAAAAATTGAGGCCTAGAGAATTTAAATGACATACTCAAGGTTACACACATAGTAAGTGATGGCATCAGGATTCAAATTCAGGGACAGTGATGCCAAGTTCAGCAGCTCAATTTCAGTACTCTTTCCCTTGCGTAATACTATGTTTAATAAATGTTTTTGGTTGATTTATAGGTAGACAAAGACAATCAGCTACTTGTCCAACTGTATATATCGTTATTTGAACAATAGACATTCTTCAGGCACTTGGTTTTTCTGTGTAGATTACAAGGAATCTTTTAAAGTAAGTATGCAAGTTCATCGAGAGCATCTAATATCATGTGACTTGATGCCATTAGTATATTGTTTTCAACAGACAGAAACATCTAGAGGATTGTGCAGTCTCTAAAGAATCCCTTTTTCATTTGGACTCAATGAGGGGCAGCCTTCACAACAGAGGTTTACACCAATTGGGGTATACAAAGACAGACAAAACATCCTGTCCTTGAGAAGGGCAAGCATCTTTATTTAGATATGTTACCCACTCTCTTTGGAGTTGGGAGGTCATCAAGGTAGCATGTCCTTCCTACCAGTACAGCCTCAAATGGGATATATCTTGTGTTATTATCCTGTACTCAGTGAAAATGACAGAGGAAATCACCCCATGTACTGAAGCAATTGATGGCACCGCACAAAGACGTTGCAAAAACCTGTAGTCTCTTAGAAAAGATTCAGAGCTCAGGATGTGAAAAGCAGGTTTCTGTTACTTGTTTGTCCTTCCTTCCTCCACTGCAGGAATGGCTGAGGAGCCACAACCCTATATGAATCATTTTGATATTTTCCCCAAAATTAATAGATATAATTTGAAATTCTGACATTAAATCTTGCTCAGTTTATAAAAGGAAAGAAAAAGACATGGCTGAAAGATTTGATAAAAATTATGTAATGGATGGGTAAGGTCACACGTATTAAATGACATGTGACATCTGCTTGAGCTATTTTTCCTAAAAGCTACTAATAGTCAAATTCACTATTCCTAAGAAGCCTATAGGCTCATTGCTTACCTCAGATAAGATCAGTTTCAAATGGGACAATTACTAATAGGACTAGACTCATTCCCATGATGCTTCACTTCTGGACAGACAGTAGTAGAGTTTCTGTACAGTAACACAAGTAATCAGAAAGCAGACAATGTCATCTCACTGCCTTCTAGGGTGTGCTGAACCTAGCTCAATCTGTGAAGGCGGCGATGACTACAAATCTGAATTCATACACAAGAGTCCCTCTGTTCTCTGATTTCAGAACTATATAGACATTCCATTTGTGACTTTCTTCCCACCTCCATAAAAATACAGCTGTTGACCACATCTTCATTTTGTCCTGTATTTGCACATGAAGCATACTCTTGGGCATCTAGTTTTGAGAAAAGAAATTAGCCAATGCTAAATGACAAGAATGCCATGCTATAGTCTAATTAATTCCAAACATACTCATCACAATTATGGGGTTATAATCCATATACCAAAGGAATTAATGATGGTTAGGCACTCACTGTCAAGTGTTATTAGAGAAATGATAATTACCAGGAGTTGTATACCTCTTCAGATGAAACAAATGAGAACATCTTTCCTAACAAAAATAGCCTGCAAATAATGGTATCATCTGTTCCCAAAGTTTTTGACAGATGCCTGTTATGCTCTTATTTGTCCTAAAGGAAGCATTCAACTGAACTAAAGCAAGAAAGGAAAGGGAAGAAAGAAACTCACTTGATTCTCTACAGAACAAACTTTATTATAGATTCTTCTGGTGAAACTGTAATATAATCTTGTGTAGATTTACTGGTACTATAATATATAGGCAAAGCTAGACTTTCAAATACCCTCGATTAAATGCACTGGAGAATTCCTGGAATGCAACAGAATGTTATTTTTTTTTCCATTTTGTCAAGCTGGCCTTGAAAGTCCAAAAATTTGCTTTCCCTGCTTCCCATTGTGTTAGATGAATTATGTAATCATATATAATGTAAATGCCTTAAGTGCCCAAACATTTCACATTTTCCTTTGTGGCAGGGTCTGTTTCAGCACATGAATATACACATAAAATACTTCAGTGTATAATATGCTTTGATAACCTTTATGCGATGTTATAATATACTTCAACAATATATTCAATCAAATACGCATGAATAAATGTGTGCCTGTATATTTTGAATTTGTTTATAAGGGAAAGATAAAGGTATAAAAAGCTTAGCTGTTTTCTAGTTCTTGAGTATTTTAATCATACATCATCCTTTTAGTTTCTATGCTATATTTTGTCTCATCAGGACCATAGCTCATTTTTCCATTGGCCCATGTCAGTGTAAAGCCTATAAAGAGTTCTCTGAGGTAACTACCCAACAGCTACTATATGGAAGTGATATCCAAGTTCCTTGAATTTACGGGAAATGTCCTCCTTTTCACTAGATTCTGATAACCTTGTGGCAAATGACTCCCCAGACTGCACAACTCAGCCATATACAATCCTTCATCTTCCACAGGTAAGGTGATTAGGGGGTTATAGATGAACTGCCCCAATTGTCACATTGGTTTGGGGCCGAACAATGGTTCAACGGCAAGAACAGCACGATACTACACAATTACACTGAGTTGTTGGAGAGTTGACAAATCATGTACACCAGGGGGAATTTCTCCATAGAGAAATTTTCCTTTCTTTGCAACTTGCTAACTCTAGTGATTTTCAAGATATTAAATATACTACAGAGAATTGTTGAGAGGCCGTAATGGTTTTCTAGTTTTGTTTACAATGTTTCACTATATGTCACAGTTCTCCTTTGTGGTGCCTTTTTCTATAGGCAAAGAGGATAAATTACCCTATGAAAATGTAATGGACTTCAAATTGTTCTGTCATACGAAGGAACCCCAGGCTAAAAGCATTTGATCATTCTAAGATATTGCTGAAGAATTCAATTTACTTCATTTTATGTGCTAAAGTTATTTCATCCTCTAAGATGGATTACATACACCTGAGACCATTGTTAGGGTGGCTCCAATTTCCTGGATGCAATGTGGCTTAGTGGAGAGGGCACTGCATTTGGAGTTCAAACGGGATTCAAATCCCTTTTCAAACACTTATTAGCTGTTTGGTCCTGGATAAGTCACTTAACCTCACTGTGACTCAGCTTCCTCATTTATCAAGTGAGGCTGTGGGACTAACCCTAATTCCTTCCACTCTCAGTCCAAACAGCAAACTCTTTGTGAAGCTTTTCTTGATGCCCCAAGGTACCACAGCACCCCCCCCCAAACTATCTACTATTCATTTTATAAACATTTTGTAAATGTTTGCATATTGTATCCTCCATTAAAATTTGTACTTCTTGAGGGTAGAGATTGAATAATCTTAATCTTCGTGTCCCTAGCATTTAGCCACAGGTCATCAAACATAGTAAGCACTCGATACATGTTTGTCGATTGAGTGCTTGATTGACTGGTTAGAGGTCCATCTAGACCGACCTTCTCACTTTATAAGTGACAATTGTAGAGCTGAGTGACTTGGCCAAGGCCCTAAAGGCCAGAACCTGGTCAGAAAGAACTATAGGTTCTTTGCCTCCAAATCCAGCAGTCTTCACAATGCACTGTGTAACTGTGTATGATCATGGGCTCTTAACTGTGGATGACCATGGGTAAATAATTTAACTTTTCCTCAGCTGTAAAATGAATCTGTTGACCTGTAGTTTTACCTCTGAAATATTAGGATTCTATGAATGTTCACAAGGGATGCCTTTCAGAAATTTTTCAATAATTTCTTCAGATAATAAATTTAAAGCTCACTAATTTACAGTTTCTAACCACTTTTTTTTTTGAAAATCAAGAAAACATTTTCTCATTTCCAGTCTTTGATATTCTCTGACATGTCTAGACTTTTCGAAGATCACTGACAGTGAAATAACAACCACACCCCCAGGTTTTTTCAGTACCCTGGGAAGAGATTAATCTGAGTTGGGTGATAAACTCACTGAGAATGATCTCTTTCCATCTCACTCCCTGTTAATTATGTTCATTCCATTCTTCCTAGTCCAAAGATCATTCTCCTTTGTAGAGAAAAAGAAACAAAATCTAAGTTTGGTATCATTAATTCATTAAAAGTTTGAGATGCGTCTTATCTATCCTATCTGTTGTCACCGTCCTACTTATTCCAAAATGGAGCTCTAACCCTCTTTCGTTCTTCCTTTTGGCCCCTGACAGTGGTAAAAAGCCCCTTTTTCTTATACTTAGCATGACTTCGAGGAGCTTAGCACCTTTTTAACAATTTTGTTCTGTGTTTCTCACATTGATTTTTGGATTCCTTGCTGCAGTGAGTGACATAGTTGGACATAGTTGGACAGGTTAATTCCAAACATAGAAAGGATTTGTTATTTCCCATGTCATTTAACAAAACTAGGTAGAACAAATAACTGTAGGAAGACTGAAAGGGCAAATCACTCAAGATAAATGATTAATCTTATTTAAATTTGGTCATCACAAAGAGAAAATCAATCATTAAAAAGCATTTTTTTCATATACAGTAACTCAGCTATTTTCTATCCTTCAGGTTTTTTTAAAACTCCAGGTGCCACTCAGCATTTAAATGAAATGGAAAGATTAAATCATACATTACTCTTTCCAGATTCTTCTCCCATTAATGGCATGGCGTGTTTATTAAAGCATGATAATGGCTTCAATAAAAACCAGCTTCTACCTCATTTTGTTACTGATTTTAAGACCTTTCTCTAAAAATACTTTTAACATCACCACTACTAGAAAAAATTGTAGCTTAGGATTCTGCCTTTGAATTTAGCTTTTGTCTTTGAACAAGCTTGAAATTTCGGCTTTATGCCATTTGTTCATCAGTGACATGCTCTTTCAGGAAATATTGAAATTTCCCCAAATCTGTGAACCGGCAGAAGGCAGCAGGACTGAATGGTTGGAGCATTGCCCCAGAGTAGGGCGAGGTGCCACCTCATTTCAGATGGCTACAGAAATAATTAGATACCACATCTCAGCCTAGCTTCCAGAACTCCTGGGGAAAAGGTAGCCCTTAAAATTAACAAATTTCTTAGCTACTGGAATAGGAGAACAATAATAGAATTAAACCTTGGTAAGTAAAAGTTCAATTATGTTCAATAAGCCCTTAGTGAGGGCTTATTATGTGGAAACACTTAAAATATCTCAGCTTCGAAGGGACATGGGGTGGGTGGCATCCAGTCAAAAAAATCCGAATAAGAATTAATTCTAAAAAGTACCAACCAAATGGTTATACAGGTTTTGCTTGAAGATCTCTAGCTTTCTTCAATAATCTGCTCAAGAGTAGTATTCTAGACGAATGCTTTCCTGATTCTCCCCAGATACTAGTAGTTTTACCCTCCAAAAAATTATCTCATACCTATTTCGTAAATGCCTTAAGTTTTAATAGCTTAGCTATAATAAGAGTGTATTTGCCTTAAGTTTTAATAGCTTAAAACTGGATGACAATTTTGGGGACATCCTATATATGTTGTTATCCTCAGCTAGAGTATAAGCTTTTTGGACCAAGAACTGTCCCTTTTTGTCTTTGTATCACAAGCACAGAACCTGGTGTATAGTTGGCACTTCATAATTGACTCTCGATTAATGGGTTAACATAGTTCATCTGGACCTATTGACTCATTTACCAAGGGCAGGTACATCCTCTATAACTATGTCCTTCCTGATCTTGGGTACCAACTTTGGGCAAAATGGACAAAAATAGTCTGTCTTTTCTAACACAAAAAGAATTCTCTTTGACAGAGAAAAGAGAAGGAAAATAAGTGTTGCGAATTCCATTTTAATCCCATCCACCCCCACCTGAATTTCTACCATTCTTTGATCTTCTTTTTCCTAACACAGCAAAACAAATAAAACCCTTTTTTGCCAGTCTCAGCTCCATCTGACCTTTGGCATGCCTGACATGTCCCACTTTAGAGTCCAGTCTCCATTCATGGTCCTTCCTTCTGTCATCAGTATGTTTTTTTAAATCTAGATTCATCAGTGAGTTCTCTTTCATTTTAGGAGGAAGAACATTAGTAGCTGGGAGAATCAAAAACAGCTACATACACAATGTGGTACCTAAGTACCACGCTATATAGGTAGCTATTATGAGCATTCCTAAAAGAAGAAAGATTCTAAGAAGCAGAGGTCAGGAGTGGGTGCATTAGAAGCATGGAGAATAGCCGGTGATATCCATACAAAGGAAGCAGATGAGAAATGGAGTGAAGAATATCATTCAAGTAGGCAAACTTGTCTACATGTATTTTTTTCTTTGGGGCACCAATTGAAAACTTATGCCACTGAATGTGTTTTTCAAAAATCTTAGGAAGCAGCTTTGTGAGAGAGAGAAAATTAGAATTAATACCTTGAGAGACAGGAAGAGGCTTTATTCAGTGCCTTATGTTTCTATAGTTTGAAACTTCTACAATAATTACACTAGGAAGAAGGGAATATATGCAAAGGGGGAGAAAAAAGAACCAACTTTGGCTTTTTATACTGGTCTGGGGGCATGAAACTTAGATTGATTTTGACTGGTCAAAATCCAGGAGTTGGAAAAGGATTCCTATGAAAACGTAATAGACTTCAAATTGTTCTGTCATATGAAGGTGCCCCAGGCTAAAAGCATTTGATCATTCTAAGATATTGCTGAAGAATTCAATTTACTTCATTTTATGTACTAAAATTATTTCATCTACTCATAAGGATTACGAACAGCTGAGACCACTGTTAGGGTGGCTCCAATTTCCTGGAATGCAATTGGCTTAGTGGAGAGGGCACTGGATTTGGAGTTGAAAGACCTGGATTTGCGAGAATTTTAAGAAAGGTCCCAGTTCACTATTTAAGTGTATAGGGGAGAATGGGTCCTACCATTTCATGTAAAAAGAAAGGATATACTAAAGCAATCTTACAAAAAGATTCATTTGGTCACTGATTTATTCATTTCATACTTTTATTCCCTCAAGACCTTCAGGTGCTTATAAGATTAAGAAATAAATGCAGCTAAATACTAATTAGTACAAATAATGAATTCCATGAATAGCCACATTATTCAATAGATTTTACTCATAAAATTTTTATGTTGATAGGAAAGTGGGTATATAGGACAATAGTGAATTTCTTATCTCAGTTGAACTTTATTTTAGTATTAAGCTCCAAGATTTTTTCACATATCTTTCGTGTCTATTTCTCCTTCAGACACATTGAGAATCAATCCTTCAATATCCTTACAATTGTAGTACTTACAGAACAGATATTTTTATCTAATCCAGTTGCTTTTTCCATCTTGGTTCTTTTAGGATTGTTTTAAAAATACATTCAGGACTATGGTATTAGAGTGCCAATGTGGTAGCTTCAATATACTTGATTGTGAATAGAAGTTATTAAATGTTTTTGCAGATTTTTTTCCATATTTCTTCTATTTGTTGTCTTTTTAGTTTCATCCTTAATGCCCTCAAGATGATTGCTTAATTGGACCCTTCGCCAAGCCTTCTTTAAATTAGTTTTACCTTTCACCGCTTCTCTCTTTGTTATGAGGTAATTATATTCATAATATTCCATCATCCTTCTCTGTAAAATTCTACCAAAAAAGTTTGTATTCTCAATATCTGTTGTCTCTATCTTGACTTTTCTCTTGACTAGGGTGCTTTTAAGACTCTTTAGGTCTCCTCATTTTGTCAACTCACTTATATCTTATATGAAATTCTTGTAATTGATTTCTATAATCTCTCTCCCACACATATCACATTTTTGGCATTAGTAATTAAATATATCAAGTTGGAATTGTTCTAAATAGAGGGAAACTAGTTGGTACAGTAGATAAAATACTGGGAGTCATGAAGACCTGAGTTCAAAGTTGACCTCAGACATTTACTAGCTGTGTGACTCTGGGCAAATCATAACCACTGTTTGCCTCGGTTTCCCCATCTGTAAAGTTGGGATAATAACATCTAACTCTCAGGATTGTTTTGAGGATCAAATGAAATAATATTTATAAAAAGCACTTAGCACTTTATAAAAAGCACCTGACATATCCTAGGGGATATATAAATGCTGGTCATCATCATCATCATCATTATTATTGTTGTTGTTGTTATTAAATGTCTTACATTTTTCTGTTTGTTCTTTGTTCTAGCTTGAAATAATTTTAATCTTTTCCCAAACATGTTGGTGGTCTGGCTACATACAAGGGGTTTAGAAATGATGACTATATCAGTAAAAAGTCATTTCCTATATGTTAATATATAATCCATTTCATTTTTGTGCTCACCACATCTTATTGCCTTCCTGATTTTTTTTCTCAAGTGTTCCTGATATATAGGTATGAAGTTTCTGTATTGTTATTTATTCTTGATCAACATTTTTGCTATCCTTACTTATTCCCACCTTTGCACTGAAGTCACTGAATATGAGAGTATGTATTGATTTAATTTAGAGAGTCTTATCAAGTGCTTCAAAGAATTTCTCTACATCTTTATTTTCTACAATTACTATTGGTAGACAAGCTACAATTATTTCCACAGCATTCTTTTTGTAAATACTTCCGAGTACTATTAGATGAAATGAACAAATGTCCCATAAAATGAAGCTTTTTGCTGCCTTTGTATGCATGATCAAACCAACTCTTCAATTTCTTTATCTGCCTTTCTAAGAAGAACCTGCTGTCTTGCAAGTCAATTCCAGCTTCCTTCTATCTTCTGGTTTCATTTCTAGTGGAAATGTCAAGTCTGGTACAATTTGTAAAGTTTATAAATGGTCTAAAAATTATATGATTCCAGTACCCTGCCTCCCTGTTCATAACTTTTCCCACTGTCCCTGCAGAAGTGAAAGGGGGCCATACAGGACCAAGGATATAATTTAATAGTAGTTCTCACTTATATAGAGTTTTATGGCTACAAATTACATTGACATCCATTATCTCCAAGATCCACATATCCGTGATATTCCATGAACTTGACAGGGATGGCCGAGCCTATTTTATAGTTGAGGAAACTGAAGGTCAGAGATGTTTAGTGATTTGCCTAACATCATGTAGCTAGTTATACTATAAATCAAGAGATCAAGCCCAGGTCTTTTGACACTAAGTCCAGGATCATTTCCACTATATAATAATTTTTCTAGATTTTTTTTGCTATGAAAATTATTTTCCCAACCCAGTATCAGCTATATCACATTCTGCTGCAGTGGAAATTCATCATGAAATAATTTGTTTAGAGGAGATTTAGATTACTCTCTCTGGCCCTCTAAACTACCTTTTCTGTGTAATTGGGGGTATCTTAGGGGTTAAGTTCATAGAATATTCTAGATCCATCCCAAAATACTCAGGAACTAGAGAAAGCTCTGAACTCTTAGTCATATGTGACAGTTTAAATTATGTCTGTTGAAATGAAAAGTACTCAAAATGTCAGAGATCAAGAAGAAAGTCCATCATTCCATCCCCTACACAAGATAACTTAAATTATTACTTCGATGATTCTTTTAGCTGTTCTGATTAAAACACAATCACTCACATGCTTGTCCACAGGGAAAAGAGCTCTGGAAATAAGGCTATTACATTACTTTTTCAGAAACTGTGCAACTCAAATGTATTGCCTGTCTGCTTATAAATTGAGATTTACATAGTTGAGCATTCCCAGGTCTCCAAATCTCTGAAACTGGGACATCCATCCCAGTGCTGGGCTGAGTCTCTTAAGTTACTGGCATTATATTGGGATGATTAGAAGTGTTCGGGCCTTGGCTCTCCTCAAAAGAATAACATACAAGGTGGGAGTAACGGGTGGAGGGGGAAGATAATGCCATGAAAGCTTCCAAAACACATAATCACACCCAATGCCAGAGCATTTGCAAAGAGAACCAAAGTAGCAAAAAATTAAAATATTTGCCTGACATAATTGGAAAAATCATTTATCTGTCATAGCGTTGGCAATCAAAATGGGCTCTTAGCATTTAGTTCAACCAAGTGCCCTTGAAGAGTTTGACCTTTATTTCCTTGATTAAATTAGGAGTCCTTGATGACCTCCTTGCCTCAAGGGAAAGCCTAGTTTACATGGGTTTGAGTGACATGTTTGTGACATCAGAGGCTTTTAGACCAGGTAGGTTTAAGTCACATCTTTGTGATGATTTTAGGTCATGTGGGTGAGTTGCATGTGTGACTCATCCTGTACCCTGAAAAAAGATATAAAACCAGGGGTTGGTTTTCTCTTTTTCAGAGCTCTGACCCACAGCTGTGGTGGCACATGTAACTCTGGGCCAGCCCTTGTTGTGAGCTCCCAGGCTGAACTTAGATGTTGGTAACTATGAATTGTATTTGGCCTGTATGTCAATGTTTGTAATTTGTTTGTATTTTCTCTGAAGTTCAGGGTGCTGGCTTTTTCCCCTGAACTAAGTGAATGGTATTTGTATGCAGAATAAAAGTAAGCTTGTTGACCCCTTAACATTGCTTTCCTCAGTAAAGCAGATCAAAAGAACCTGGGCTTTTGCAGCATTCTGTGAGCTGGTTGTTGTTGATTTTATACCCCCTGCAGCAGCCACTACAACACATGCGAGCTTTCGATTAGAGTTTGGGACAAGAAATATTACCAAAAGTTTCCATGATAATAAAAAAAAATACATCAGCCAGGTGGAGATTTTCAAAAACGTACAATGTTGACAGGCATCTAAGATAACCATTGGTGGAACAAAGTCATCCTCAGATCAACAACATGCGTCTATTAAGTATTAGCATTGTACTAAGTGCTGAGGTTAAAAATACAAAATTGAAATTGACCTTGCCTTCAAGAAGTTTACATTCTGCCAGGGAGGGATAAAAGACATATGCACAGAGTAAAGTATAATGCACAGTAGTGTGATGGAGACAAAAACGGGTCTCCAGATAGATTCATCTAACAAAATTTGAGGGAGAAGAGACTATTTGCAGCTGGAGTATTATGGGAAGAAGGTGACATGTGGGCTGAATCATGAAAGAAGCTCCTGAGAAACAAAGGTGACTGCAGCACACTGCAGTCATAGAAGATGGCCTGAAAAAGTATGCTGGTTGCCAGATTGCAGCCTGGTGTCTAAATGCCAGGCTAAGAAGTTTTTTTTTTCATAAAAGTTTTAATTTTATTCTAGAGTCAGTAGGGAGCCACTAATGATTTTTGAAGTTTGTGCTTTAGCACATATTCCAAACTATAATCTCTAGACGTAGCATCAATGTATTTGCTTTTACCAAGCCAACCAGGAAGGGAGCATGAGTTCAAAATAGAAAATACTCAAACAGAATAACAAATTAAGTGACAAGGAAAGATCTCAGCACAGGGGCAACTTTCCTAGAGGTTATCATGCCACCAGTGGGACAATGGATCCACAGAGAATACACATGACCAGGGAAGATAATCCTGAGGGGCACACACATAGGTAGCATGTGTGATCTAAGTAGCTCACATCTTTGACAGGGCAAAGACTCTAATGTTCTCTGGTGATGACACTGTGCTGCTTTCTGCTGATCTTGAGATAGATAGAGCTGCCTCCCTAGAACTGCTACCATCTGTCAATATTCAGCCTCCTCAGATAATCTGCTGTTCTCTTACCATCTGTTGGAGTGGAGCTGAGAGTAAGCCTCTCCTTTGAAAGTGAACACACTAAGCCAAGGTACCAATAAGAAACCCTCACGTTTCTGTTTTTTAGCTATTTTTTAGAGTTTTTCTCTCCCTGTGTGTGTAGTAAAGCCATTTAAAACCAATTGTTGCTTAAATAAATTTACTAAAGCAGTGAAATGGAAATCATCCCTGATAGTCAAATTAATAAAGCCTTGAGTAACATCAAGATTCAGGATAGACTGATAGGTAACAAGGAGAACACAAAAAGACCTGTATTTTTGCATATGAACTTATGTAAAAATATTTTATAAAATGTTCCAGGAAATATCCTAATCAAATATTCATTTTACTGTCCATTAGTACATATTAGAGATATCTATCATCGATGATGCCTCCTTAGAGAAGAATAATTCATTCTTTAATATTCTGAAATTGCAGGGGGAAAGGAGATAATAAGAATTTCATATTTTGTCATTAAATAAAACCAAAATATTAAAACAATTAAATCTGGTGCATGATTGTGGCCAAGCTGCAAAGGCTCTAATCTACTGATTTTAGATTAGAATGGGATCACTCATGCAAGAGTTTCAGAAACCTTTGTCTGCCTCTTTTCCCACTCATTCACATCAAGCACCTGCTTGACAGCAGAGATGGAGGCAAAGTGAATGTAGAGGCAGAGAAGTAAATATGTCACAAAAAATTAGATGTGAGAAGAAAGCCTGGAGGGTGACAATGAGGCTTAAGGAGAGAACATGATCTCTCTGTTCTCCAAAGTATAAATCATAGGTGAAGGAGTCATATGGGGCCATTGATAATATAAATTTGGGATCATAAAAGCATGGCATTCCAAATGGCATGCATCATTTTGCACATTCCCAATATTGCACATCAACAAATCAATACACCACAATCCCCAATAATGATTTGGATAAGTATGGCACAGTAGAACAATTTGGACTCTGAGGCAGTATACATCACTCTGTGACTTTGTATGCCTCACCTTTCTGGGGTTTAGTTTCTTCATTTGGAAAATAAAGTAGCTTCTAGCTCTAAAATTCTGATTTCATGCAGCTGAAACAAGTCCGTTATCATAAATTAACTCTGCAGCCCTTGATAAATGATCATGAATATTGCTAAGAGGATAGTCTTGATGACTTTGTCATATTATTTTATTTTAATTTTGAAAATAAATTTTATCAATGCCTCTCTTTTCAATCCTTGTCAATTTATCTAAAGTTATGTCACAACCAACTTTATTCAGACCCTCAGCACTTCTCATGTAATAGCTACCAATTTAGTCTCCCTGCTTCTGATGTGTTTCATGAAACAATGAAAAATAGTTCAGCAAAATCAACTAACATAATGACTGGGTCAAAGAGCCTGTACAATATTCTACACTGACATTGCCCTTCCTCTCTTCTGAAAAGAGAGAGGGGAATTTTATTATCTGTTCTAAAAGGCAAAGCTAGATGATCAAAATTATGCAAAGTTTGAATTTCTTTTAACATTCTTTTTGTTTACATTATTATAATAATATAACAAAGTCCTTGGGTTTGTTGTACTTTATTTCTGCTTACTTCATTTTGAATTAATTTGTATGTCTCTATGTATTTTTCTGAATTCTTTCTATTCATCATTTCTCACAGTGAAATGCTATTCTATTATATTCATACATAATCATTTGTTTAACCATCTCCTCAGTCAATGGGCATCCACTTTGCTTCCAGTTTTTTTTTTACAACAGAAGTATTACTATGGATATTTTGATATCTAGAGGACTTTTTTTCTACCTTTGATTCCCTTGTGGCATATACCCAGTAATGTAGTTGCTAAGTCTTAGGGTACATTGTAATATTGCTAAAGTTCTACAAGATTACAAAAGATCTCACCCTTTTTATTAGCTCAAATGAGTTTAAGCATCCCTAATGTCAATTATTTTTATTACTTTTTGGTGGTAAGAAGATATAGAGACCAAAAGTAAAGTTATAAAAGTGGCATATTTTAAATTGTTTAAAGTCCTTTATACATATTATTCCATTCGGGCCTGACAACCATCTTGTGAGGCAGATACTATAGGCTTTATTATCTCCATTTTACAAATTAGGAAACTGAGACTCAAAGAGGCTAAGTGACTTGCTCATGGTCACACAGCTATTCCCATTGTCATTTATTTTTAGAGACAGGATTCAAATTCAGATCTTTCTGACTCTGAGTACAGCACTCTAGTCAATATGCCTTACTCCCTATCTTATACTGTAACAACAATGTTACTTGCAGCTGCTGTGGAGGCGTAAGGCCAATAATACCAGCATACAGGAGGACTGCTAGCACAGGTTCTTTGATCTGCTTTTCTAAGGAAAGCAACTTTAAGGAGTTTACAATCTCACTTTAATTAAACATACATATATCATTCACTTAGTTCAGGGGGGAAAGTCCCTAAACTTCAGAGAAAACACAAACAGAAATTATAAAGACAGAAAATATAAACAGAGTAAATAACACAAATCAACAGACAGGCTTCTTGCTCTCTGACCAAATATATATATATACATAGTTACCAGAGAGAGAGAAGCACCAACATCTGAGTTTTCAAAGCCAGGGGTGGAGGTGCCCCTTAATGGCTACCCAGAGTCTCCACACCAACACTCTTCCAATGAGTGAGCCCTAAAGCAAAACACTTTTTCTGGGTCAGAGTGCTTCACACCTCTTGAGGGTTTCACACCTCTCCTGACCTAACTAGCAAAAGGGTGTAGGCCTTCCTACAAACAAAGGCAAGACTCAAAGTTCAATTGCCCCAGTGCTGAGAAGCACTCCAAAACAAAAGACAACAAAAAGTCCCACTTTGCTTGCCCTTACATATACTTAAAATATCAGTCAGATAGAAAATATGGATGATTACTCCTTGATTTAAAAAAATCACAAGCTATTGCAGAGGTAAGAGTTGAAATGTCTTAGTGATGGGGCATTTCAACTACTTGGATTTCACCTAGAAATCTACTCATAAATGTAAAAAATTTGATATATTCTTGCTTTGTTGACAAACTCATCTTTCTGAAGGTTGAAGAGTCTATTCTTCCAGGATTTCTACCACCTCTAATCCACCCCCTCTATCTCATTTCTGCATTCATTTTAATTTTTGCTTACTTTTTGCATACATATTGTATCCCCCAAATATGACATTTCACTTTTGTCTCTATACAGAGCCCTGCACGCAGTAAGTATTACATAAATGCTTGTTGAAATATAGTTAATTGAATTGGGGTCTTAGTTTTGATTAAGAAGAAAGAGCTAGGTGATATTTGTCGAGGAATTAGCAATAAAGGGATTATGCCATGTATATACCCTAGATTTTAGAAAAGTAGACTTCAAAAACTTGAGAATAAAAAGAGATATGATCCTGTCATCTGAAATGATTTTTAAAAATGCCTACCAGGCATAAAATAAGTGCTTAATAAATACTCTAGATCTGTCCAAAAGGGAACAAAGCTCAGAAGTTATGGAAAGTCTAAAATAAATGAAATTCCCAATAATAGTCTTTATGAGGCAGCAGAGAGGAGATATCTAAGGAAATCAAGGTTCATACACAGGAAGCCCACTGATATGCTAAGAGATTACAAGGACAAACTGAAAAGATGAGAAGTGGCACATATAAACAAGGACAAAAACAGAAGTGAGATGAAACAGTAATCATATCAGGAAAAGTAATGTTCAGAATGAATCAAGAATTTCTGAAGATATTAAGGCTAATCTGATTGCTTGCCATCTCAGGGAGGGAGGAGGGTTAGGAGGAAGAGAGAGATAGAATTTGGAACTAAAAACTTTTAAAAAATTAAAAATTTTTCAAAGTGTAATTGGGGAAAAATAAAATATTATGTATAATAAAAAATAAAAAAGAATGAAGATATTAAGGACAGCAGCAAAGGGTGTTCGGTTATTGTTTGTTTTGTATGTGTTGCTTTTTAAGGGATATTTTAAATTATTTGAGCTATGTTAAAAGGAAGAAGATACTGAAGGAAGGTGAGATTCATTGCTTGAGGGAGAAGGTATAATATTACGAGATGGCAGAGGGAAAGCAGAATTGCCCAACTTTTTTTGGCTTTTATCTTTCCCATTAAAGACAATTTTCTTCAAATTGAAAGGGCTAAAATGAATATCATTAAGAGTAAAATGAAGCCAATGATAAAATAGGCAAGGAAGCACTGAGCCACTTCAATTCAGTTCAGCCTAAGATACTGAAAGAATTTGAAAATGAGATTGGAAAACCACATCAGCAATTTTTGATAAATCATGGAGGTTAGGAGAGGTTTCAAAAGACTAGAGGTGTGCAGTTGGGCTCCTTCCCAAATAAATAAATGATCTAAAAAAAGTGGTTCTGGGAACTACAGAATGATAAATTTGGGGTCAATTATTCAAAATTCTAGAATATAAAAGTTAAGCAAATAGTGTGTGAGCATTTGAAAAAGAAAATGGCAATCACTGAAGTAGGCATGGTTTTGTGAAAAACAAGCTATGTCAGACCATATTTCCCTTCCTAATGGATCACTAGTGTGGTAGATCAGAAGAATACTGTATACCTGATAGGTCTTGACCTCAGTGAAACATTTAACAAAAGTCTCCCATGACATCCTTGTGGGTAAGACAAAAAATATGGGTTAAATGACACTGTCATAAATGAGCTCTCAAAATCTCCTTTAGGAAATAGGACAGAGACTCAAAACCAGTACTGTCCCCAAATCACAGCAATAATTATTTCTGAAAGGCCTTCTCATCAGACTCTACACTTAAGACCTCAGACCCATTTGTCAGTGAAGATGGGACCAAATTTTTCCTATAGCATCAACTTGAGCATGTGCATGCACACACGCACACACGCAAACACACGTATACATACACACACGTGTATGCCTACACACACACACACACACACACACACACACACACACACACACACACACAAGCTCCCCTGACTGATTCTTGCCAATCAAACATTAAAGTTCCAGGGATGAAACACAAAGAATGCTGATATCTATCTCAGATAAAATACTATTACTCTTTTCACATTTCCTGGCCCTTATTGTCAGACTGTGGACAAATGAAATCTCTGAAAGGCCAAAAGATAAAGTGGACCCACCTAATTTAACATACAATTCCTTTCTTCTTAAATATATTCTGTAAGGGTACAAATTTCTCTATATAATTCCACTCAGCTTCATTTCTTTCAGCTATCTTGAGAACTGATTGTTCAGTGGTCACAAAGTTGTGGCCCCTCTTGGGACATGGACTTCCTTTTGGTATACTTAATCTAGTTCAGCTTCTGCTCTTCATCTTCTTAAGCACTGTTTCCACTTCTTCAAAAAGTACATTGAAGACTGAGATTTTAGAGTCCAAATGTATTGTCTCCACTGTCACTGATGAAGGAAATAGTTTGTTATAGAAAAACTCTTAGATCCATTTATTCTTCATCCTTCCGGTTATATCTATAAATGTCCTTGTGATGATAGGATTTAATTAGATTTTATACCAAATTATCTGAAAAAAATATTTTTCCTTCTGCCTCTGTCCAGTTTTATGAGGCAATACTACTCCCAATCTTCCATTTTCCTCCTGCATGAAATGTTGCAAATGAGTTTCTATTCCAAATTGTTGTTGCCATTGGCTGTCATGTCTTTCCCTTTGGCAAGATCAAGTATTTGCTGGCAAAGGTAGTTCCTGTATAGTTTTTGGCCTCTATTTGTGACAATTGCTTTACATTAAATTTCCATAGGAAATGGCAATAGTCCACATTAGTGTCACTTTTTGTTCTAGTTTCCATTTTCAAAATCAACATATTGTTTGAATAAATCAAGCTAACACTACAGCAATTATATGTCAAATCTTTTTCTCATTTTACCATATATGCTAATTCTAATTCGGTATGGATTTTTATCTTTCCTCTAACAAACCAATGGTCTTATTGCATTTAGATAATTTAGAAATGATTGTTTTATCAGTAACTACCCATTTCCTGTGTGCTAAAATATCATCAATTTCATTTTTGATAGTGTTGCTGTACACTACATCCAGTACCTTCTACATCTCTTCCTGTAATGATAATGATATTTGGTGTGAAGTTTCTGTGTAGCCTAAAAGTTTTTGTCCTTTCTAATTTTCTAATCTTTAACCATGATTTTAAATATGTTTTCACTGCCCCTCCTTATGACCACCTTGCACTGAAGCAATCAATTATTAAAGGGTATATTAACTTTATTTAGAGGCTAGTATCCATTTTTTTCTTCGAATTTCTCTACTCTCTCATCCTTTGCAATGGATATTGGTACATGAACTACAATTAAATCACTGGTGGTCTATTTGCTTATCCTTTTCTTGAGTATTACAAGACAAAATAACCAGGTGCTGAGAAAGACAGAGACGGACTGAGAGAAGGAAAGAGACAGAGGGAAACAGAGATAGACTCAGAAAGAGAAAGAGGAGAGAGAGAGGACAGAGACAGAGACAGAGAAGAGAAAGACAGACGGGGGAGACAGAAGAGAGAGAGCCCTTGCCCACAAAGAGCTTATATAACAGTATAAAAAAAGCATTCTCATCAAATATGTAGATGGCACAAAGTCAGGAGGGGCACATGTAATGCCAAAATCAAGAATAAAAAAGAAGTCAACAAGCTTAAATAAGGATGTAAAACAAGGTAAAATTTAACAAGGACAAGCCCTGCATTTAAGTAAAGGGAAAACCACATCCACAAGAACAAACAGGAAGAATCCAGGCTGACCATAATTCATATGAAAATTATCTTAAGTTTTAAGTTCAATGTGGGCTAACAGTATGACATAGATGAGAGACAGAGAAAGAGACAGAGACAGACAGAGACTGAAAGAGAGACAGAGGTAATCTTACACAGAGTTCATTGAACTCTCATTTAAGAGAGGTAATGAGCGATGAGACCATGTGTAGAGCACCACAGAATCAGAGAAGCTCATAGCTGGAAGAGACCTCCATAACTATTTTGTCTAAAATTATACCTGAACAAAAATCTCCTTTTCAACATCCTGACATAAATATTGAGATCTGAGAGAACATATTGAAGAGAACTCTTATAATTTTCACAAATGTGGGAAATTCTTGTCTTTTACTGAACACTGGGACATTCAAACTAGAAAGAAACCCTACAAATACAATTAATGTTTGATCTCTAAGGCCGTCCACATTTGATACCACTTTACCTTTCCAGCCTCCATGAAACTATGAGATCCTTGAGAGCAGGGACCACTCATTGTCTTCTTTTGCATTTCCAGTGCTTAGCCCAGTGCCTGCCACACAATGGACACTTAATAAGTGCTTGTTGACTTGTTTTCCATTAATCTCCCTCCACACACTCCAAAAACTTGCCAAAATGGAATGTTTTCTCTCCCCTAAAAGCATTCCAGCACTTCCATTCCTTTGCTCAAACTATTTCTTACTATTATTTGTTAATGTTTCTTATAAATGTCTTCATCTCTCTTTTTCACTTGCTGTATCTCTACCCATCCTTTAAAGCCCAATTCCAATGCTATCTCCAGGTTGTGGCTTTCCTGACTCATCTGGTAGATAACAGCCTTCCCCCACGCAACCACACAAAGCACCTTGCCTTGCAGCTCCAAAGAACTTCGCGTATAATGCTATGTATACTGATTACAAACTCCGTTAAGTAGTTACCTAATAATTCTTGCTGCTCTTGTTTAGGGTTCATTGACAAACTGGAGGGTCCAAAGGAGGTTCACCAGGACAGTGCAAGGACTCAGAAGTGTATCATATGGAGAATGATTTCGAGAAATGAGGATATTTCACATGGAAAAGAGAAGACTAAAAAGGGGGGCATGCGTTATTTTCAAATATCTGAAGGACTTTCATGTCAAAGAGATATTATAATTTGTGCAGCTCCAGAAAACTGAAATAGACCTAGAATTAGTTATAGGAAAGAAGACTTCTGCTCAATATAAGGAAGAATTCAGAGCTGTTGAAAATGAAAATGGGCTGCCATCATGGATTTCCTGTCTCTGAATTTGCTCAAAAAGACATCAGTTGGAACTGGGCATGGTGGAGTATGCCAGAGATCGCAGGGAGAAGATGAGGCCAGTGGGTTGCTTGAGCTCAGAAGTTTTGAACTACAGCAACCCTAAACCCAATAGGATGTCCTCACAAGATCTGGTTGTCTGGCACAAATATGGTGAGCCCATGACAGAAGGCATGAGAAAGTGGGGCATGGGGTTAGTATAAAAAAAATCTTAATTGGGAGCAAATAAGGGAATAAGTATTCATATAACACTTGCTGTGTACCAGGTACCGTGCTAAGCATTTTTTAACAAATATTTCACTTAATCCTTGACTATCAGTAATGCTATGGGGACCATCCGTGTGTGGGATAGAAGATTATAGTAAATTGTTTTTAAGTTCCCTTCCTAACTTAAGATGCTATAATTCTATTAAACACAAGTGCTTTCTTAAGGTAGGTGAATCTATCCTCAGTTTTGCCATACACGTATCAAAATGCATTCAATTTATATAATGAAAAGCTTTTGGCATAATAAAAATATTCTCTATTTCATAGCCTCTCGTTTGATTTAGAGGGAAAATATTGAGGAAGCACCAATATTCAAAGGGCTGTGAATACATAAATACCAGCAAATGAAAAAGCATTTGGTGTGAATAGAATATTGATATAAATGCTTGTGATTTCATAAAAAGAAAGCTGAAGTTTAAATGGCATTGTTCTGCTCAAACACACAGCAGAAAATTAACACTGTCCATGAATTTATAAATCTCACTCAAATGCTAATGTCAAAAAAAACAGGACATTTTTTATGTTTTCAAGTCATGTTAAATATTTAACCCAGGAAAAAAAAAATGACATGCATGGCCAGTTCATAAAGTGAAGTGATAAGGAAGTACCATTTAGTTTCTAGAAACAATCGGACAAAAGGAGAAGTTTTCACTTGACTGCCCAGCATCCAAATGAATAAATGGCAGGTCTCTCCTCTTCCAGGCTTTCAGGTCCAACTGAAGAAAATAGATTGCACAAGCCCCTTATACAAAGCATTGTGGTTCTGAATTCCCTTTCCCAGACTCCTCATTCCATCGACCAGAAAGCCAGTGAGCTGTCATGAAAACAGTGCCAGACTAGGAACCAAAAGACCTGGATCTGAATCCTTCCTGTACCAGTTAATTGCTATATAACCTTCAGCAAACCACTTAACCCAGCTGCCAAATCTGTGAAAACTAACCCACCTATCTCTCCAAGGCCTAGTAAAGATGAAAGTCAATCTCATCAAATCTGACAAGTGTTTACAGGAAGCCTGGCTTTGTGCTAGACACTGATGACACAGAGACAAAACCAAAATAGTCTCTGACCCCAAGGAACATTCTACTGCATTAACTGCTGTGGTCAGTCCACATCTGATAGATTGTCTCAGTTCTGGGCACCACATTTTAGGAGAAACATTGATAAGCTGGAGGGTGTCCAGAGGCGAGTGACTGTGTCTATATAATTAGTTAGTTAATTAATCCTAATGTATAAGATTAGTCGGAGATATCTTCTCCAAGAGAAACAACATGATTGTTATCTTAAAGTATCTGAAGGGATTTCATGGGGAAAAGGAATTAACCTTGTTGTATTTGGCTTCAGATGGGGGAACTAAGGGCAGTGGGCAGAAGTTTTCAAAAAGCAAATTTAGAGAAACTTCCTAACAATTAAAGAGTTTGAAAAGAAGGCACACCTCCTTCTTCTTCTGCACACCTCCAGAAGTAATGGGATCCTTTTCAATGGTCATCTTCAAGCCAATGCTGGGTAACTAATTGACAAGGTTGTGGCAGAGAAACCTCATATTCAGGTGTGGGTTAAACTAAATGACCTCTGAGGGCCCTTCCAAGTTTGTGATTCTATGAGCTAATGAGTATGAAAGCATTTTGTGATTGTAAAGTCTTTCATCGTTGTCAAGAATTTCTGTCTCCTTTGGTGGAATACTATTGTGTGATAAGAAATGACAATGACAAGCAGGATGGTTTCAGAAAAACTTGAGAAGACTTACATGAACTGAGGCAAAGCGAAGCAAGCAGAACCAAGAGAACATTGTACAGAGTAACAGCAATGTCGTAAGGGTGTTCAACTGTGAAAGACTTAGCTATGCTGATCAAGACAATGATCTAAGACAATTCCAAAGGACCCATGTTGAAAACTGCTATCCACCTCCAGAGAAAGAACTGATAGAAGAAGAAACTGATAGAAGAAGAGAAAGAACTGAGTACAGATTGAAGCATACTTTATCTTACTTTATTTCTGTTATTTTATTTTGTATATGTTTTCTTTTTGCAACGTGACTAATATGGAGATATTTTTTGCATGAGTTCACATGTATAATCGAGATCAAAATGATTGCCTTCTTGAGGAGGGGCTAGGAGTAAGAGGGAAGGAGAGAATTTGAAATTCAAAAACTGAAAAAAAATAATTGCTTAAAAAAACCACACACACACACACTCCTCCCTGCTTAATTTGAAATATTTAACAAAATAAATAAAAGAATTTTTTAAAAAAGAATTTATGTCTCTATTTTGCATGAGTTTTTGATGAATGGACTCTCAAAGACCTTTCTCTTTTCTGAATATCATCTTTACTCATAATGTACCTTTCATTACATTTCATATTCTCTTTTTTATGAGGAGACATATAAGGAGATTACTCTACTTTCATCCTTACCACAAGACCAGTAGACCCATGGTAAAAAGCTAGGACTCGAGATGGGGTAAATTTTGTTCCCAGCGAAGACAGTCTTGGAGAATAGTACCACACTCCGGGGGAAAAGGATAAAGTAGATAATATTTGTCCACAATGCTACCAGCCTCCTTCTCTTGCCAATTGAGACCTCCCTAGGCAGCTAGGTACCTAGTGGGTAGAGTATCATACTGGGTATCAGAAGGAACTGAGTTTGAATCCTGCCTTGGACACTCACTAGTTGTGCCAACCTGGACAAGTGACTTAATCTTTACCAGCTTCAGTTTCCTTAGGAGGCTGGACTTACTGGCCCCTAGTGTCCCTTTCAGGTCTAAATCTGTGATCCCTTGATCCTTCATGTTATCTCAAAACCAAAGAATGTAAAAATTGGAAAGGACTTTAGAGATCATCTGGTTCAACACCTTCCCATTTTACAGAGAAAAGACATTATTTTACTAAATCACAGAGCCTTCCCCCAAACTCCTGGACTCTTCTTCTCTTATCAAAATCAAGTCTCAGATCCTTCATTTGTACTAACGTGTTAATCACCAAATTTTGGAGCTTGGGAAGATTTTAGAGATGGGCTGATCAGAGAATCTTAAATCTAGAAAGGACTTTAGAGATATCCCGTCAAATTGCTCCATTTTATAGGAAAGTAAACTGAGGCCCAAAGAGAGGAAGTGACTTGTTCGGAGTGACAGAAATTAACTCATTAGTTAATTAATTAATCAGTGACAAATCTGGAACTGGAACCCACGTCTTGTTCTACCTTGTGGTCCAGTGTTCTTTTAAATACCACACATAGCCTGACTCACAACCGAGTAATTATTTCAAAATTAATTTGAAAATATTTATTGAGGCACCAAGGACCTGCAATCACACATTTTGTAAGGCTGATTCTTCAAAACAAAAAGTCCACTACGAAGTGGCTTAACAGAAATAGCATTAAGACCCCACCCCCATTTTCACTATGTTCCTAGAACAGGAACATACACAATACTGTCACATGTTATCTGTGCCATGGATTCATAAGGAAGCTAAACTGGACCACCCACTTTTCATGTGAGATCTTATTTGGTTGTTTCCTCTGTATATAAGGAACAGATTTCCTTGAATATTCTATGTTTCTGTGTTTAGAAGAACCAAAGCTGGGTCCATATATAACAAGTGCTTCATCTGTCAAAACCGGTTTGAATTCATATTGGAAACAGACTCAGCCTAGTTAAATAAGTCACCCAGTATGGACAAGTGTGTGGACAACAAAACACTTGATTCATTTGGTTGGTTAGGTCAGGCAGTTTTGCTGACTGACCAATGTGAGTCAAAAGGTTAAGCCAGTTGTATGTGTGGACAGAGCCAAAGCTGTGGAACAAAGAACAGGGGTAAAGAGACACTTCTACATCATACACTCCTGATGTTACAGAGGCAGAAGCTCAGTGCTGCCAGAGCATTGCAAGAGGAAGCAATGCTTCTGCAGCTAAGGTGAGATCTATGTTACAGCTTTCATGTTGCTTTTCCCACACTAAACCAATGCATAATTTGCTAGGAGGAATTGCCGAGCATCCTCAGCTATAGGAACACAGAGAGTGTGACCAACGTGATGAAGACTGGGCTGAACGGAGAACAAGGAACCTATTAATGCCTCTGTGTGTCCTTAGGGTAAAATCCCTTCATGAGCACAAGCAAACTCTCACTGGCAACACATCCAATTTTCCCATGTTTAGCGCTACTGTCCCTGTGCTCTGATTTGTTTTCAGAGACTATCGCTTTCCTTACAGTATGACCCTCCCTTCTCAAAAAGTCTTCCATCCCTAATTGCCAATACTTGGTTCACTCTACCAGTATCCCCACCATCACACACACACAAACGCGCGCACACACACACACACACACACACACACACACTCAAAAAAATATGTATTACTTTTTTAAAGATCCCTTTGTTGTCGTTCAATCGTTCTTAGTCATGCCCCTCTTCTTGTGACCCCATTTGGGGTTTCTTGGCAAAGATACTGAAGTGGAGCTCTGCCATTTCTTCCTCTAGTTCATTTTACAGATAAGGAACTGAGGCAAATGGGATTAAATGACTTGCCCAGGGTCACACAGCTAGTAAGTGTCTGAGGCAGTATTTGAATCCATTGTACCACTTAGCTGCCCTTAAAAAAATCCTACTTATCTTTAAATTATGGCATTTAACAAAGACAAAATTACCACAGATTCTTAGAATTTGAAAAATGCTTCATGTAAAATCATACTGGAGAGAAGGAGCATTGTAGATTGCTTATAGGACCAGACTTGAAGCCGGGAAGACCTGGGTTCAAATCCTGACTCTGACATATGCTAACTGTGTGACCTGGGATGAGTCACTTAACCCCTTAGTGCCCCTGAGTTACAGAACAGTTACTAGTTGCAGTTAGAAGAGGGAATTTTCAAGCTGTGTTTCACAGTGCTCCATATCTGTGTTCCCTGCACAGATGAAATCACAGGTCTGGATTAAAAACCAAAGGATCTGAAATTGTCTATCATGAAAAATAGCCTTCCTCCACCTTTGAACATCTAATTGTTTTAATCAGACAAACTCATTGCCTGAGAATGACAAAACAATACTCATAATTACTATGTGGCTCAAAGAGCTATTAAAAACAGATGTGATTATCTTATACGCCTTGTAAGAGCTTCAGTTAATACACAATTGCTTATTAATGTCATAATGACTTCCTACTGTCAGCTAATGTGATATATATCATGAGGTATGAAAAGCAGTGGAATTCCCCAATGAGGGCTTTCGAATCTATTTTTAATGAGCATCTAAACATGTATTTATATAATGAAAACCAAATAAATTATACAAATGGTTCAAAAGTCTTTAAATATGTATTCAAAAGACAAAATCTTAAGAGCTCTAGAAATGACAGCAAGTATGAATGCACTTATTAATGCATAATAGCTCCTTTGCATTAAATAAGCAAACTATACATATATATAATTAAATGTTTGTGAGTAGGTACTTATCTATGCAAATCCACCATCTAAGTTTAACCATGAAAAGTTGAAGATAAAAAATTGATATATAATATTTTCTGATATCTTTTTATTATTCAGTTGTTTTTCTGTGTCCAAATCTTCATGACCCCTTTGAGGGTTTTCTTGGCAAAGATACTGACTGGAGTGGTTTGCCATTTCCTTCTCCAGCTCATTTTACAGATAAGGAAATGAGGCAAACAGGGTTAAGTGACTTGTCCAGGGTCACACAGCTAGTGAATATCTGAAGCGGGATTTGAACTCAAGTCTTCCTGACTCTGGCAGCTAGGTCTCAGAGCAGGTAGAGCACTGGCCCTGAGAGTTGACACTACTGAAATGACTGAACGACAACAATTTCCTGACTCTGGGCCTAGTGCTATATTCACTGGGCTACCTAGCTGCAAATAGGTAAATAGACATGTACAGATGTGCAAAACACCCTCTCTGTATTACAGCTACAACTCATACTTGTGTGTTGGGTCCCCAGAGGGTGGCTGCTGCCTTATTTTCTACTAGTGGTCCTGTGGGTTACCACTACTATCATAGCACCTGAGATCCCACCAGCATGCTTCCAATTAACAATCAGCCAATAGAATTAACTAGCTCCTAACAAAGGCATTTACTAAAATGGTAGAGTAAGAACAGTTAGTAAATAACTCCCCAAGCTCCGGTAATACACTCTCTCAGAAGCACACATATTATCCATGGGAAAAACAGAATCGGATTATAAAGGTAGTGAGGCACCTGTATAATACACACATGTGGAAAAGGGTAGCTCATAACCTCGTAAACCGCATGACCTGACAGCCCTTTCTTTCTTTGTGAAGTCTTCATGAAATGACTCTATGCGGCATCTTTGTTGGGAAAGCAGCTCAGCTGGGTTCCCAGACTCTGCTTCTTTCTTGAGTCCAAAGCCAGCATTCTCTTCTGCTTGCTGGGATTATGCAGATGATTCCTGGATGGATGGGCGGATGGATGGATGGATGGATGGACGGACAGACACATGTATGTATATACATATATATATGTATGTATATATTTTATATATACATATTTATGGATGGATGGATGCATGTATATCCCCAACTTCCTCTTGAGCTCCAGTCTCACATTACCAACTACCTTTTGGAAATATTGAACTGAATGTCCCATCATAGGCATCTCAAATTCAACATGTCCAAAACAGAACCCATTATCTTTTCCCTGAAATTCTCCCTTCTACTGAACATTCCTGTTACTGTCCGGGGCCCTACAATCCTCCTAATCCCTCAGTTTTGCCACCTCAGTGTCATCCTCGATTCTTCTCATTCCTCTTATCCAATCTATTTCCAAGTCTTATTGTTTCTGCCTTTAAAATATTTTCTCCAATAAAATAGCTACCACCTAGGAGTTTGAGATCACATAGCTAGTAAATGCCATATGTCCATATATACGTATTCATGAATGCATGCTTCATATGCTGTGTGCATGTGCGTATATGCAAAGGCATAGATCTATGGATGTCTATATACATAAAGTTCATTTCCAATTCCTCAAACCTTCTTAATATTAGTTCCCACTCTCTTTTCTTTCCTACCTCATAGAATTAGTGTTCCTGTTCCTCAGAAAAACTAAACTGTTCTATCCATATTCTTTTATGTCATTTTCCTATCTTTCTGACCCCATCTTGGACCTTTCTAACACAAACATACATTCTTCTCCCCCTACCCTCTGCCCCCACAGACATCTCTTCATTGCCTGGACGTGACCCAAGGTTATCAAAACCTTTGCCTGTGGAGATTAAGTACTGCCATTTCCTATAAAGCTGCTAAGTCTAAGAGTTCAATCTCTGTTTATAAGGACATCATCAGATGGTTGGCAGTAAGGTAAGGATATTTTTGGCCCCAGCAACTTGTGAGGACCATCTAGAAAAGCATAAATAAGGGAAAATGCACAAATCCTTGATGTATTGAAATAGAGTTGGGGTGTGTGTGGCCTATGTTCCCCACAGTTTGAAACTGATATATGTAAATCTGAGAAAGGTGGGACATTGTTTGCCATTTTCTTTCTTTTCCCACTTTTGGTTTTACTGTTGTGTTTTACTTTATATTACAAATCCCCTCAATGGCTATACACAAAAATATGCATGCCTCATTCTGTACCCTGCATCCATCACTTCATAGTCATGGATAATACGCTTCATCATCATTCCTCTGAAATCATGGATGGTCATTTTGTTTATCAGAATTCTTACAGCTTTTGAAGTTGTTTGTTTTTACAGAGTTGTCATTATAGAAATTGTTCTGGTCTTGTTCATTTCATTCTTAGTTTATAAAATCCTCAAAATTATTTATTGTTATAGTATTGATGTTAAAATATAAATTCTTCTTCTAGTTCTGCTCACTTCACTCTGTAGAAGTTCATACAAGTCTTTCTATGTCTTTTTGGAATTGTTTCTTTCCACATTTCTTATGGTACAATATTACTTTATAACACATATATACCATAACTTATTCAACCTCTGTTGTTTGCTAATTTCCTAATTTCCAGGGAGTTTTTTGCCACCACAAAAAAGAGCTGCTATAAATATTTTTGTACATACATGACCTTTTCCTTTTTCTTTGATCTCTTTTGAGTAAAGGCGTTTCAGGTATAATTGGTCAAAGAGCACACAATGATTAGTAGCATTTTGTCTATAACTGCTTTCCAGAATGTTTGTACCCATTCCCAAGACAACTAACATTGCCGGTTTTCCCATAGTCTATCCAACATTTATCGGTTTCCTTTTTTTTTTTTTTTGGTCATCTTTGCCACTCTAACAAATGTGAGGGAGAATATCAGAATTGCTTTAATTTACATTTCTCTAAGTAGGTATGTGGCACATTTTTATATGACTACCTATATGTATTTCTAGAATTAGAGACACACAGAACCAGAGTGTCTTTTTCCCCTTGAGAACTGACTAGAACTGTCTATTCACATCTTTAAACCATTCATCAACTGGGGAATGGCACTTTTTCTTATAAATTTGAATCAATTCCTTAGATAGCTTAGAAATGAGATTTTGATCAGATAAACTTTGTGTAAAGGTTTTTACCCAGTTAATTTCTTCCCTTTTAATCTCGGTTGTCTTAGATTTCTCTGTGTAAACTTTTTTAATTTTATGAAATTAAAATTATCCATGTTATCTTCTGTAATATTTCTTTTTAAATAGCATTTTATTTTTCCCAATTTTATGTCAAGGCAATTTTTAGCATTCATTTTTGTAAAATTTTGAGTTCCAATTTTTTCTCTCTCTCTCCCTCTCCTCCCTTCTTCCTAAGATGGTAGGCAATTTGATATAGGTTATATATGTGCCATCATGTAGAACATATTTCAATATTAGTCATAATTGTGAAAGAAGAAACAGATCAAGAGGGAAAAAATCCATGAAAAAATACAATGAAAAAATTATGCTCGAATCCGCATTGAGAGTCCATCAGTTCTTTAGTTGGATGTGGATGGCATTTTATCTCATGAGTCCTTTGTAATTATCTTGGATCACTGTGTTGCTGAGAAGAGCCGAGTCATTCATAGTTGATCATCATATAATGTTGCTGATACCATGTACAATGTTTTCCTGGTTCTGCTTATTTCACTTTACATCAGTTCCTACAAGTCTGCCCGGGTTTTTTTAAAAAAAATCTTCCTCTTCACCTTTTCCTATTGCACAGTAGTATTCCACTTTATTTATATACCATAGATTGTTCAGCCATTCCCCAGTTGATGGGCACCCCCCTCAATTTCCAATATTTTGCCATCACAGAAAGGGCTGCTATAAATATTTTTGTACATGTGTGTTGTTAAGCAAAATTGTCTCATTAGCATGGCTTTTGTTTCTTTTGAGTGGAAGTACTTTCAGCTGTTAAGTGCTAAGCCCCAGGCCCAGGGCCCTGTCAGGTGTGAAACCTGTGTGGGTGTGGATTGGTGACTTAGGAGGG
>CM053624.1:69187392-69203073 GCA_028646595.1 Phalanger gymnotis
CTCATTGGCTTTTTGGAGCTCTTTTGCCATTTGAGTTAGTCTATTTTTTAAAGTGTTGTTTTCTTCAGTATTTTTTTGGGTCTCCTTTAGCAAGTCATTGACTTGTTTTTCATGGTTTTTTTGCATCACTCTCATTTCTCTTCCCAATTTTTCCTCTACTTCTCTTACTTGCTTTTCCAAATCCTTTTTGAGCTCTTCTATGGCCTGAGACCAATTCATATTTTTCTTGGAGGCTTTCGATGTAGGCTCTTTGACTTTGTTGACTTCTTCTGGCTGTATGTTTTGGTCTTTGTCACCAAAAAATATTCCAAAGTCTGAGGCTGAATCTGAATCCGTTTTCACTGCCTGTTCATGTTCCCAGCCAACTGCTTGACCCTTGAGCTTTTCATTGGGATATGACTGCTAGTAGAGTAAAAGTACTTTGTCCCAAGCTTGAGGGGCTTCTCTGCTGTTTTCAGAGGTACTTCTACACAGCAAGCTCTGCCACACCAGCACTCCTTCTCCCCCCAAGAACTGCCAACCAGGATTGCAGCCCAGATCCAGACAGGGCAAAACTGGCTTTGCACTCCTTCTCTAATCCACTGCTTAATTCCTCCCACCAGATGGGCCTAGGACCAGAGGCAACTGCAGCTGTAGCTCTGGAAAAAGCCTAACTGCTGCACCACCTCCACCAGCCACAGGGCAGTGGCCCACCTCCAACTCCTTTCATTCTGTCCCAGCAGCTTTTCCCCCTAACCTTCTCTGTTGTCTTTGGCATTTGTGGGTTGAGAAGTCTGGTAACTGCCACAGCTCAATGATTCAGGGCCCTATGGCCTGTTCCACCCAGCTCCTGGTCTGGTTGGTCCTGGCACGGCCCACGCTGGGCTCGGCTCTGCTCCACTCCCAACTCCATGTGATAGACCCTTCCCTGTGACCATCCAGGCTGTCCTGGGCTGGAGCTCTGCTTCTCTCTGTTATTTTGTGGGTTCTGCAGCTCTAGAATTTGTTCAGAGCCATTTTTATAGGTGTTTGGAGGGACCTGGGGCGGGGAGCTTAAGCAAGCCCCTTCAATCCCACCACCATCTTTGGCCCAAACTTTCTTTTCTTAAGACCCTTTTAAACTCTTTAAAATGATGATAGACCCTCCCCCAAAAAGAGCTTTTATTTATATGGATAATATTCAGGGGTGTGTTGGAGCCAACTTGAACCAGCTCTAAAGAGCTTTAGTTAAATTTTCCTCATGAGAATTTAGACCTCAGAAATTGGTAAATGTTATAAACCGGGGCTTGATTTATTGTTCTGTTAATTGTGTAGATTTAAGAAAGTGATCAAGAAAACATAATACTGCAGATTAAATTTAAAAGTGTATCATATGTGCATTTTTTTCAGAGAAGTTGTTTGTTAAACATTTACTAGCACATCATGGCTTATATCTATTGATATTTACCTTATTATACTTTGACTTCATGCACCCCATGAAAGGGTCTGGGAAATCCCCAGAGATCCCTGGACCATGCTTTAAGAACTGTTAATATAGAAACTGGAGATACAGTCCATCTTTCTTTTCACTTTCTCCTTTGGGAGAGAAGCCAACTTGTACTTTCTGTATAGATGAATGTTCCTTGGACCTAGCAGAAAAAAAAACCCAAATATAGTAAAATTTCAGCAAAAATCTGAAATTCTGCCATGTATTGGAAAAATTCTCCTGGCTCTCTTACTTGATAAGAAAAAAATCCATAATCGTTGGTCTTCTTTTTAGTAATTCTTTGTGACTAAATGCTGTAGCAAACTTATTGGCACACCTGTCTGCCATCCTGAGGTCAGAGTTGCTAGGGGCTCCTAATAAAGGCTTAATTTATTTAGGATTAGATTCTTTGATTTTCTGACAGTAAAATAACAATATATGTTTAGCTGCCTTTAATTTCCCCTAGTACAGGGATTTGTACACAGTGGAAACATAATAGATGCTTGGATTGTTGGCATATCCCTACCACGCCCTGACACAGAGAAAAGTTGAAGATAATACAAACAGTAATTTAACTATCTAACTAGACCTATTCAACATGTTACTTATCACCTCTGTCTATTAGATATCTCTTCATACTTCTCCATTGTACTAGGTAATCTGTATTCACTGTATAGGTAAGATTTAATTTATTTAACAGAGAAAAGCAAGAGGGAAAATCCACAAAATGCAAAGAAGGAAACTAAATTACTTAATTTCTATTGAAATGCCTCATTTCACATTGATTAATAATAATAATAAAGCATTTTATTTAATAATAAAGCACCTACTATGTTCCAAGTATATAGTGCTAAGCTCTTTACAAATATTATCTCATTTTATCCTCACAACAACTATGAGAGATAGATACTATTATTATCTTCATTTTACAGTTAAAGAAACTGAGAACAGAGTTTAAATGACTTGCCCAACGTAACACAGCTAGGAAGGGTCTGAAGCTGGATTTAAACTCAAGTCCAGCACTCTATCTGCTGTGGTACTGAATTCATTCTTTGCCTAGCTGTATTGTTATACTTGCCTTGCTACTACACTTTCTTCTGTTCCCTTTCTGGAAATGGGGGAGTAATAAAATTAATCAAAGATCCGGAAGATCTGGCTTCAAGTCCTGCCTCTGACACATGGCTAAACACAGTGAAACTCTCAAGGCAAATGTCAAAACAATCTAAATTGCAGATGAGATCCTGACCAAAATCAATGAAGGAATTTTCCATAATGGGAGTTCTTAATGCCCACAAAATCACAAATCCAGATACCTTTATCTCCTCCACAAAAAAAAAAAAATGCTAGAATTATTTTTAAATTGGTCATCTTTGTATTATATCGATAACATCTCTTTGTCGACCAGAATATTTTACTATGATGCATAACAAAGAAATTACTGTATCACAGATTACAATGTGGAAATTAGTCCATTTACTTGCCCCTATATCCCTCCTCATTCCTGCCTTCACTCCCAAGTCTCCCATTGTATCTCTAGCCTTGCCTAATAGAAGCATTAAAGTTGTTTTCTTTTAGTTTGAAGACGCTAATAGCATAGTCTTTGAGGAAAATCCACATTTCTTTAGGAATTGTACTTAGCAAGGGTGTACTAAGATATGAATATAGCAATAGAAATGTATACAATGGGCAAATAGGTCTTGGGGACAAGCTATCTGCACCAACTTCCATGGTTCTACCCATCACAGTCAGAAACATTATCTGTAATGTTCCATCACTCTAATATCTGTTGCTAGAGGGATATTCTGATACAAATTGCCTGTCTGGAGTAATTATTTTCAAAGGGAAATGTGTTCTACTCTTGGCCATTGGATGTATTTTGCTTTATGAAATAATGCAATTTCTGAGATTCCCCCCTTCCCCTCTAACCTTACTTTTTAAGCATGAATTTTTAATGAATATACATGAAAGTGACTTGTGTCAGCACGGTTTGATGCCCTTGCTTCTTTGGAAGGGAAAAGAGCCACAGCAGCAGCAGATTTCTCAGCCTTAAAAAAAGAGAAGAGGACAATTATAAAGCACAGGGATGAGGTGATTCCTTTTTCAGCTGCTTTGTCAGATTTCATGCCTATGACCAAAAATATTTTCTCACCAGTGAAAAGATGGGACTAATTTTGCATCAAAGTTTATTGGTGAGCTACACATTTTCCAGCTTCTCCTGGGCAGGCAAATGCAATGAATGGTGATTATCTCAGAGACATTATGTTTAGGGACCAGTCCCCTGGGGCCCATGTTGCAGCTGCCTCAAAAAGAGAGAGAGAACTTCTTATTTTTTTAAGCAGGAGCAGGGTTTAGAGACTGGGAGGGCTATCTACTCTGCTCCCACGGTTAACTGCTCTACCCACCAGGCACGAAGCCTGATGGGAATCCCTGTGCAGGCATCCGGGAATTAAAGGGAGCCCCTATGGAGGCCATGGCTGGCCCTGAGCCCATAGGTTCAGAAATGGATCTGGTTTTTCATCATAAAAATTCCCCAACAATGCCCATGGCTCTGATTAATATGTTATAAGGAGAACATGAACTTTGCTTTGAGTAGGCAACATGTACCAGCTTCTGTCACATGACATAGTGTGTTACATAGTGTATCACATAATGTAGCATGTTATCATATGTGTCCATCTTATGACACTTGTGGCATAGAGTGGCTGTCATATGATGTAGCATGTCTGTCATATGTCATGGAAGTCATATACATGTTGCATCATTGTATGACATAACATGTCCGTTGCATGATATGACATGTTGTGTAGGGGTCCATCTCGTGGTGCCATATTCTATCACGTGGCATAATATGTTGTTGCATGCTGTGACATGTCCATCACGTGACATAGCATGTCACAGGAAAATGTTGAGAAAGAGGAAACTTGCCTTTAGTCAAGCAGTCAGTCAATAAGCATTTATTAATTACCTACCAGGTGCCAGGAACTTAGGCTGGGGATACAAAGAAAGGCAAAAGCTATAGTTCAACAGAAGATACAACATGCCAACAATTATGTACAAATAAGTTTTATACAGGATGAACTGGAACAAAAGGAATGCACTGACATGGAGTGTCTGTCATGTAGCATGTCTGTCACATGATGTATTGTGTTTGTCACATGGATATGACATTGCTTGCCATCACATGATGTAGTATGTCATCAAATGATCGGGCATGCTCTTCACATGACATAGCATGTCCACCACATGGTGTGGTGTGTCTGTCACATGGTAACATGGCACATAATGTTCCAGTACATGGTATAGTGTGCCCATCATATGACTAGTGTGCCCATCACATGACATGTTACAGTGTGTCCATCGCATGGTTTAGAGTTCTGTTACGTGGCATGGCATGTCCATCCCATGACTGGCTGCCCCGCAATAAAAGAGCATGTTCCACGTGTCTATTGCATGATGTGGCTGTAATCACAAGATGTGGTGTGTCATCACATGACATAGCACATGATGTAGCATGCTGCTACATGTCAAGCCATGTCATCACAGTACAATCCCTATCTACCACCTGGCATGGTGTTTGTTTCATGATATAGCATGTCGTTCACATGGTACGCCATGTCTATCAATGTGTGGCATGATAAACCAGGTCTATCACATGACATGGGTTAATCACACACCATCACATGTGTTCATGTAGCAGGGCATGTGTAGCATTCCTTCACATGGCATGTCTGTCACATGACATGACATGTCCATCACACAGCACATACTGCTTCACGACACAAAAACGATAAGAAGTTCCCCTGAGCGCCTGAGTCTCTTCTTTGCGAGGCCTCTTGGGGAGCCATGAGTCTGTTTTCCTCTCTCACATCCTGTCTATCCTTGGTTCCCATTGGAGTCACTTTGGCCAGTTACTGTTGTTCTAGGAGACTATTCTAGGACATTGATTTCATAAGATGGAGGAATTACTGGATTTTTGGTAGAGTCATATAATTTTATATTGGCCACATCAAATGGTTAATAAGATATTTTGGTTCAATTCTACATTTTATTTGGAAGCTGTGCTTCATCATATCTAGGAGGGATGATGACAGTTTTAAGGCTAGATAGAAACTGAAAAATTCTTCATTTTATATAAATTGTTGGTGATGTGTTTTAAACAAACAACAGTTGTCTATGGGCACATCAAACACTCTAGTGTTCTCATTATGCTTGTATCTGTTTTATATATTTATAGCACATGAATAAGCCATGAGTGCAGAACTGAGTCAAAGGCTTGGCGATAATCACATAGGTAGTATTTATATGATGGTGCTCTCCCTCCAGCTCTTTCAATAATTATCAAATAGGTAACAGGTGGCTTTTTATAGCATACCCTTTTTTCTTCTCAGACAAGATATCCTTTCCTTGTCAGTGCATATAATTTTTCATGCTATATTATTAATACTTTGCAGCAAGTACCAATACACAATTGTTCTATATTTGGAGAAGCCACTGTTTTTCTCGTTCTTTGATAAGAAATATGGGATTACTTCAGTTAAGAAGAATCAGACTTATATCTGAGAGGAAGTTAATAGAGTTCCTCGCCACTAATTCCTACACCACTCTGAAGTATGTGAGCCAATTCATTATAATTATTTGTATTGTTTATTACTAAAGAAAGCCTGCATGCCTACTCATCTTCATTCAATTCATCCATCCAAAACATAAAATTTGCAAGGTTGATCCAAGGGGCCTAAGAGAACACAAAAATGTAGAAGACAAAGTCTCTGCCCTTAAAGCATTTATGGCTTAGAATATTTCAGGGTTAGGGCTTAATGTTTTCTGTTTTATCTACTACTTGGGTCACCTGCTAGTAGAGAAGGACAATTATAAACAGTTCCAGTTCCACAACCCTGCCTATAGAACAAATGGCAATGCAGGTCAGCCATGCTCCTGGTTGCCTCTGGGCCCCTTTTAGTCTGAGTCTCTACTTTCACAGTGCTGGTTCCTTTATCTTCACCTTTCTTTTTTGTGCAAGTAAATCAACCACTCTCAGACACTTGGTAATTGGTCCATAACTAATTCATCTCAACTGTGCCATGAATGCGATCTTCACAGATGTAACTGGTAAGGCCTTGGAGGCAACTTTGGAGTCTCTTTAGATAGCTCTGTGAGAACCTAGTAAGGAACATAATGGAGTGCCAGTTTCTTAAGGTCATGGACTTCTGTTTTGTCTTTGTATTCACAGTACACTATTATGTGCAATGGTATGTACTTAATATATGATAAATTAAATTTAAACCCAGCTCTTCTGATTTCACCTTCATGGTCTTGTTCTGTTAATATAATAAACTAAACTGTCCTAACGTTCTCATAGATGCTGTAGTAAGTTTCTCTAAGTAACAGAATTGGATTTTAACAGGGACTTTATGAAGATGTCACCTCAAAACAATGGAAAAATTCAAAGCATGAGAATTTCAAGGACTATAGCAGCAGAGATATTTTGGAATGAATACTGCCTTCAAAATCCAAAAGCATATGTATAGGGATATAACTCCAAACAGATCATTTTCTCACTATCTAAAGCTATTCACTTCACTTTTTCTACAGTATCATAAATGTTTCATATCAAGGAAAGTCATTATTCTGGGGGAGTGTAGGATAGGATCTTTGGAACCTTTAGTCTTAAAAGAACCTATGACCTTTTCCCCAACAACAAGGCTATTTCCTTGTCCACTAGGGACTTGAATGTCAACCACACTTATCTATTTGATAACTCCTGGACATGACATTCTATCTCCTTCCTCTGGACCTTTGCAAAGTCTGTCTCCCATGTCTGAAATGCTCCCCTTTTCCACCTCCATCTCTTATGAAATCTAGTTCCTCTCAAGGCTCAGCTCAAGTACCAATCTATCAATATTTATTAAGTACCTTCTATGTGCCAGCTAAGCACTATAAGCTGCTCCCTCCTACAAGAGACCATCCTCACAGCTGTTAATTCTCCCCACTACCTGAAATTACTTTGTCTATATTTTGTATTTATTTAACTGTGTCCATATTGCTTCTCTCCCCCACCAGTAGTAGAGTATAGGTGCACTGAGGAAAAAGACTGTTTTCTTTTTTGTTTTTGTATCCCTAAGTGCCCTAGAATGATGCTTGGCAAATGATTGGTATTTAATAAATGTTCATTGAATTGCTTTGGGTTGACAGCATCTCTCTCACCACTGATAATGAGTCAGTCAGGGACTCCACTTCCCATAGGGATAAGGCAGACAGCTCTCTAATTCATTAAGTGAGAGAAGCAGCTAGTATAATAAAAAGAGTATTGGATTTGGAGTCAGAGAATCTGGGGTCAGTTCCTGCTTCTTATCATTTGTGTGACCTAGGGCAGGTTACCCAGTTCCTCATCTATAAACCGCAGGCAAGTCACTTTACCCTGTTTGCCTCAGTTTCTTCATCTGTAAAATGAGCTGGGAAAGGAAATGGCAAACTCTTCCAATATCTTTGCCGAAGAGACCCAAAATATGGTTACAAATCAGACATGACTGAAATGACTTGACAATAGCAACAAAATGAGGGGGACTGGATTATTGGCCCCTAACACTGTTTCCAGGTCTAAATCTATGATACTATGATAAGTGGCAAGTGAATTGTGCCTCAGAGGGAGGAGCTTCCACATTGGGGGTTCTCTATGCCAATTAAATCATAGATGTGGAGCTAAAACAAACAAGCAAAAGACCATCACACAGCACCTCCCAATCCTAACTCCCTAAAAAAAATCTTTATTTTCTAGAATTTGGGACTTTGTGTTGGCAATGCACTGATTTATCAACTGTATCTTAATATTCCAGTGGCAATGTATATGGCATTACTTTTCCAGTGTTAGAATGAATCCTAACTTCAGTAATAACGTTAGAAAGTACAAGATGTCTTTTTGTAGTCACTGCTACCACATTCTTTTTCATTTCACTTCATCATTTCAATGAATATTCAATACATTTGGGTCCTTTTCCATTTTTGATCCCTCTCCATTCTAATCATCATGACTCCCATTTGCATGGTACTTTTCCATCTATAAAGGACATTCACATTCATTATCTCATAAAGTTCATAATAGCCCTGTGCCAGGATAGTAAGAGAGACAAAGCAGGATGAGGTTCAGAGGCAGGAGAGAAGGCAGGTGGTCCTGGAAGGACTCTCAGAATTACAGAATGTTGGACTTGGTGAGGGATTGCAGGTCATCCATGTCCAGTTCTATCATTTTATCAATGAAAAGACTAAAGGTCACAGTGGAAAAATGACTTACCCAGGTCAGAAAATCATTCAGCAGTAGGTCTGGAGTTGGGAGCTTGGTGTCCTGTGCTCTTTACTGATGAATGCAAACGCCTGATAGAAATTACCTTGAGATTGCCACCATGGCTACTGAGAGCTGTTGAGGCAAGGTTGGCTGATTTTATGGATATTTATCGAAGTAGCCAGGGTCAAAAAGGGAAGCAGCTGGAATGAATGCTCAGCAGGTAGACTTTGGACAATGCTGTGAATTTAAAAGAGATTGAGGAAAGAGCAAAGTAGAAGCCAGGTAAAGTTTTAGGATGTGGCCAGGAAGCATTGACAAGTAGATGAGGCCTGCATTCCTCCTAAGTGCATATGGAGGTTTTTTCAGACTGCCCTTTGGAAGGTATCGGAGAAATCAGATCTGAATCCCTTAAGGGTGTATGTAAATATGTGTGTACATGTATGTACTAATGCCATACGATGCTTGGTAGCTAGGAAATACCTCTGCATCAAAGACAAGGGACTAAACGGAAAGAAGCGTTCTAGAATATACCCTTTCTATTCTGTTTCTCAGGCATAAGGGCTGCTTGTAACAGAAGGAGAGGGATCCCAGCTATAAGAAGCCTGGGAGCTCTTACACTCTGGAGGTAGGTAACAAACAGAATCATAGGATCAGAGATCAAGGACTATAATGGATCTCAGAAGCTATCTAGTCCAATTTCCTAATTTTTTTAAATGAGGAAGTCATGTATTATGTCCATTTTTGCGGATAGAGAGAGCGAGTCTTGGAGAGCTGAAGTAACTTGATGCACAGTTAGGAAGAGGGACAGTCAAGCTATGACAGCTGTGTGGCAGCCAAGTACAACATGCAACCTAGCTCTAGGAAGAACCAAGTTCAGATCCAGACTCATATGCTTACTAGCAGTGTGACTGAGGGCAAGTCACTTAATTGCAGTCTGTTGTTGCTGCTGTTAATCCTTCATTTTCAAAGAGAACCAATGGCATCATGGGGTGATGTCTTGACTCCCATATGAATTGGATTTAAGTGGGGCAAAGCGGTGCAAAGTCGTCAGCCTCCCTCTCTCTTCCTCTTCATTGGAGTCTAGTAGCAAGAAAAAAGTCAGAATGGCTGGTGATGGCCCAGGAGGCAGTGGATGACCTTGGTATCTTCAATGTCTGACCAAGTTCTAAGTGTTCCACAGGGCCTACTTCAGCCACCTTCGTGACCATTGGAATATTTTTTTTCATCCACCCATCCTCTGGAGGAAATCTTCACATGCTTGGAGTAGACATCCCCCTAAATCACCAGTGGTTTGAAACCTATTGATTACCCTCAACCTGGTTTAGTCCCTCTGCAGAGATGGTTTTAATGGGGTGTGGCCACTGTACATGCTACAGCCTCTCAGAGCAGCAGGTGAGAGTCTGACTCTCATCTGTAAAAAGTGCATTAAGATAATAGCACCTGCCTCCCAGGATTAAATAAGATAATATTTTAAAACACTGCAAACTTTAAAGATCTATATAAATGCTAGATATTATTATTATGAACCAAAGTCTATTAATTCTGAGGAGGGTGAGACAGACAAACAGACAGAGAGATGAGAGAGAGAATTTCCTCCCTATTTTAGGAAACGTTTTTACACTACTGCCAAAATCACGCAACATACCTTCCTGAGTCATTTTTCGCTACCTAAACCCAATGCATTTTTATTCATATTTTACATTATTCTACAGTCCCAAAGGAGGTTGGTAATTATCACGTTATCTCTTATTTTTTATATCCCTGATAGAATGAGGTATAAAACCACAGTGACACCCAGGTCCTTGCCCAAATTGAATATTTTTCAGCCTAATTTATAAAAGATATGAAATGCAAAATAAAATAAATGCATCTCAACCAGACTTCCTTTTCTAATCAGCCTGCAGAAAAGTGAGGTGAACTCTTAATGGAATATTTTTATTTAATTTTCTCTTTGAAGAACGAACTTTCCAAGTTGTACCTTCAGAGGTATAATCTACTCAATCCAGAAATTTAAGGCCTAGGTAACTATTATTCTTTGAGAATATTTGAAAGAAAACACATACATTGTATGAGAATATTAGTTATACAGCTTCGGCCAAGTCACTTCCCTTTTCTTGGCCCCAATTTCCTCACCTGAATAATATATAAGGGATGAGATTAAGTGATCTCTGAAGGCCCTCCAAGCACTAAAAAATTCTCTAAATATTTTTATTTTTCACGCATGGATTTTAAAAACTTTTATTCTGCTTATTCCAGTAAAATATAAGCTCCTTAAAGACAAAAGATTGTTTTTATTTTTGCCTTTCTATCCCTAGTGTCTAGTGCAAAATCTGGCATAAAGTATAAACGAAATGAGACTTAAATGAGATATGCTTTAATTAAGTGACCTTACTAGGCTCACATAGCAAGTAAAGATAGAGTCAGAATGCAGGTGCTGTATTCCTTCCCATCTAGTCAACCCTCATTAGATTATAATCATCATCACCATCATCATCACCACCACCACCACCACCTCAAAGCCCAAGACATTGTCCATGTCATGAAGGGGAAGTGGGAAACAGCAAAATAACTATTAACCAGCATGCTGTAGGATAGGAATTTTGTGTGTCCTAAGACTGTAAAAGTAGGTATGAAGGAACCCTGAAAAACTGGACAGAGGGACTCTGCTGAAAACATTGATCAAATTAGCACCCCATTCAATGTGGTATAATTGCTCCTTAGAAGGAAAGAAACAGACCGGGTGACCTAGGTTTTCAGGCTGATCCTACTTGGAGCCATAATGATGATCAGCTGTACACTGGAGTGAGTGGTGCTCCTTCATTTTCTGGTAGCATGAAAAGGTAAGATGCAAAGCCAAAAAACATTTGTAAATAACAATACACCACCTGAGAGATACACATCATTGCATATGGCACTGAATCATGAGTATATGTGTGAAATGGAATATAACCCCCTTGCCCAGGTTAGCTGGAACAGTTCCTAGAAGAATAACCATTTGATGTTGTGTCTATGTACAGAGATAGTACTCCTGATTGGTCAAGAGATTGAACCTGTGATGCCACATGTAGCATGTGACTTTGAATCGTTGGAGAGACCAGAGAAGAAATCTAGAGAAGTGGAAATAGAGCCTGGTAGGAGGCCCTGGAACCACAGGCATGTGAGAAAGTGAGTACCCCCAACATCACCCTTGATTCCCAAAGCCTCCACCCCAAGAGACCACTAAGGGCAATCTTCTTGGGTGAGATCATTCTCTCATTGGTTGAGTTAAAATTTCCACTTGCTCCTGAGTTGCAGAGCCTTCTGAGGCTTGTGTGTACTATCGCCTAACTTAACATTCCCCAATTATTGTTTTAGTGTTTGATTAGATAAATATATTTGCTTACCATCAATGATTGTATTTTGTGTAACGTGTTTGGCGGGAAAGAAGCTGAGCTGGTCAAGACTACTTCCCAATCAGAATAAATAGGGAGAGCTACTTTTATCTTGGACCCCAAGAAGCACTGAACCCCTAAATTACAAATATGTTTTTTATAATAAACAGATAGATTGATAAACAATCAATAGAGATAAGCACATTTCTACCACCAATACCCATTTTGAAAATAGGAGCGTGAAGGAGTAATCTCCCAATCACAGCCATCCTCTTGCTTTCCACCAAGGCAGAAATCGGTCACCATGAAGATGTAGAATGGGGCACTACACATCACAGCCATCTAAATAGATCCCCATGGAATGGTTCATCTCTTAGAGGACTCAAGATAGGAATTCCTTTATTATGCTCTAATAACATATCATAACAAACCTGGAAACAGATCATACCAGTTCTAGGTGAGAGCTTCATACTGCTTTTCATCAATGACGTAGTCAGCTCTAAGTTACACAACAATGTAATACGGATCAAGGCAGAGGAATCATAAGGCATAATTTCATTTTTAAACCTAGATTTTAAAAATGGGTGCAAATTGAAGAGTTAATAAAATTAGAAGTAGGAAAAGTTGAAAACTCTGAAGATACTGCAAATCTTCATGCAATACCAACTCCAGCAATTCTATCCAACAACAAAACATATGATAAATACAACAGCTATGCCACAAATGATTTTCAAGAGGAGTAGTTATACTTATGCTAGATTTTTAATGCTTTTCTTAAGTTTGATAACATATATCTAATTAGTAAGACAACACCACCAAAACAGAGTAATTCAAAAAAAGTTAACGTTTGCTGTAACCATCATGAACAAATGCATTCTTTCACAATAGCTGACAAATAATAAAATAAAATAAAAATAGAAATAAAAGAAAATAAAAAAAGAAATTTAGGACCTCTGCATAACAGAATAGGCAGCAGCTACTGCCACAGTAAGAATCATAAGAGAAAAAAAGGTGACCTATGAAGGAAAACTCCTTTTTAAAATTTTATTTTTACCTGCATTTAGTATCTCTCCTTCTACTTCCTCTCATCCGACGAAATAATACACCCCCCCCAAATCCTCATACAAATGTGCATAGCCAAGCAAAACAAATCCCCATGTTGACCATTTCTAATTCTATGTTTTAAATCCATCCCTTCTCTGGTAGAAGATGGGGAACATGTTTTGCCTGCAGTCCTCTGACATTGTGGTTTATCATGGCATTAATTAGAGTTCTAAAGTCTTTCAAAATTGTTTTTCTTTATAATGCTGTTATTTTGTAAATATTCTCCCAGTTTTGCCTCATAGAGGTCACAGAGGTCTTCCCACTTTCCTCTGAAACCACATATTTTGTAATTTCTTATAGCTCAATAATATTTCATTACATTCACATGTCACATTTTGCCCTTCCTCAGTGAGTAACCATTTAGTTTCCAGTTCATGGCTACCACTGAAAGAGTTGTGAGATATACATACATATATATACACACATATACACATATGTGTGTATATATAGTGTACATGTGTACATATGTATATACACATACATATGCACATGTATGTACACATATACACATCCATATGTGTGCAGATATATGTATAATATGTCCTTCTCTTAAGGAATACTGAGGACAAATGTCAAATAATCATGAAGAAATGACTTGAGAAAACTATTTAAGAGATGCAAAAAGAAGCACTAGAAGCTTTTGCCAATATCTAGCTAGTTTGCTCAGTAGAAAATGTGATCACATAGCAGTATTTAAAGGCAAAAAAATGAAGAAAAATACTGAAAATAAAGGTATACCACAAATTCTAGATTCTCAAAATCAACAATTAAAAGCAAAGTTGAATGAGTAAAGTAAAAGGAGTCAAGGCCATTCAAAAAACAAAATAAAGAACTAAATATAAATCAAAAACTTTACTACAAGGGATTGAGAAGCAAAAAAAAAAAAAAATCAAAGGAGAAAGCAAATGCCCAAAGAAGAGGGTATAGAAAACCTCTGATTATCTCTATACAGTTGTAAGAAGTCCAACATAAAGAAAATTCAAGTTGGATCAAATCCAAAATAGAAATACTATTAATATGGCTAATGAGAGAATGATTACATCAAAGGAGGTGACAAATTATTTTATTAGCAAAACTGAAAAACAGTAGAATCAGATTAGAGTCATGTTTATTGGCTCAAGTGTTTCACAATAGCACAGAAATTAACTTGCAGAGTATTTCACCAGTTTCTTCTTATGGCCCCTAAGTGGCACTGAGGATTGTGTGCTGGACCTGGAGTCAAACCTTAAAGTCCTGTATAAATGCTAGCTCTTATTATTAGCCACAAGCTGGATTCCACCTTTCTTATCAGAAGGGGTCATATATTTAGGAACAAAAATGCAAACACCGACGACCCTCTCAAATATAGGTCAATTGTGTGTTTATACACTCTGTACAAAGCATTCACAACCTGTACGACTAAAAAAAAAGTCTGTTAACTTTTGTAAGAAAATAATATATTGGCTGAGGAGCAAAAAATAGTTGGCAAAAAGTCTCCAGGGCATACAGTGTTACTCCTCATCAATTCAGCATATTTCTACTGTAGTTATTAATTACAACAAAGTCTGATTCAGTTCTGTATTCATGGCTTATTCGCATTCTGCAAATATATAAAATGCATGCAAGTATGGCGAGAACCCTAGAACATTTCATGTTCATGGGGAGGACAGCTGTTCTCTATTTAAAACATATCACCAATACAATAATGTCAAGTACAACTGGTATAAAATATATAGCTTATTTTAGAGCAAAAGCTTAAGCAATTTATAGTACTACCTTAAACCCATCATCATTTCTCCTAAATAGACCTGAGACAGCATAGTATAATGAATAGAGTATTGACTTAGAGATTCCTGCTCTAGACATTTACTGAATGTGAGATCATAGGCAAGTGACCCTCTCTAGGCCTTAGCTTTCTTATTTGAAATATGAGGGAGCTGCATTTGATGACCTCTGAAGTCATTTCTAGGTCTAAATTTATGATCCTATGAGTGTGGCTTCCTAGTTGAGGAGGAAATCACATCTAACATCTTCGTTAACTACTTATTAACAAGTTATAGGTCTCTCTCCAAAAAAACAAGCAAAAAAACAGCACTTGAAACAGCTTCTTCTTCTTCTGGAATCTTTATGCAACATCAAAATGTCTTTTGTATTCAAGTACAAAATTGTCAAAACTGTATATGCCATGGAGAGATAGACACTGAAGTCTCTGAGTTGGAATACAGAGGTTAAACTGAACCAAAGGTTAAATTTGGACTTGTCTTTTCAGGCGAGACACATGAAACAAAGTTATTAAGGAGAAAGCTGATTTATGTGTATCCCGATATCAAAGGTCAAAGGAAAAAATAGGCTTAAAGCAATATGCAACACTAAACTTAATATATACTTTTCAAACAGTAAAATGGATGACATCAGATTTGGAGAACATATTACCAAAAAATGTAATATTGCGGAAACACAGCATATATTTCTCTAATAAAGCTATAAAAAGATGAATACCTCTTCAT
>CM053624.1:69203173-69214536 GCA_028646595.1 Phalanger gymnotis
GGGGTTAATGACAGCAATCCAGGATCGGGTCATCAACACCAGAAATTATAGAAAATATATCCTTGGTGAGCTGGGATTTATTGATAAATTCAGATTATACAAATTACATAAAATGTATAACATTCGTTGCAGATTATAAAACTTTATTACCTAGGAAGACATGATAAGGTGTCTAGAATTAATTACCAGAAGCTCACTATCATTCATGAATGAACAGATCACATCTCCATCTACAGATCCCAAAGTACCTTTAAGAATTTGACAAATAACCCATACTGAAATTAAAGCATTATGACAGTAAAATTATTGCCCACAATCCCTCTGAGATAATATTGATCCACAAAAGTTTAAGAACAATGTTTTAAATAGATTTCATGATATTGAATACTCATAATTTCCAAGCATGGAATGAAAAGTCTTTGAAGTATAGAAATTTAATGAAAGAAATTAAACCATAAGGAAATAAGATGAGATGCAAATCATCTCAGTGATCTAGTCCATTGTTGGAGATGTCTGAAAAATTCTTCTGATGAGACTTCAGAAGATAAGTTTGTATCGCAATACTTCTATTTAACCAAATTTCCAATCTATACACTTTAATCCCCTCCACATACTCTATGATGAGGTAACACTGGCCTTCTTCCTATTTCTTACACAAAACCCTCCATCTAGCAACTTTATGCCTTTTCCTTGCATGTTCCTCATGCCTGGAATGTTCTTCCTCCTCCTGTCTACCTTCTGACTTCCCTGGCTTCCTTCAAGACTAAGCTTGAATCCTATCTTCTAAAAGAAATCTTTCCTATTTGTTTAATGTGATTGCTCATGTATAACCTATATCAGATTGCTTGCCATCTTGGGAAGGGGGGAGGGAAAGGAGGGAAGGAGGAAAAAAATGGAACTCAAAATCTTCTAAAAGCAAAAGTTGAAAACTATCTTTACATGTAATTGGAAAAAGATACTATTAAGTGGGGGAAAAGAAGCCTTTCCTACCTCATCAACCTTCTCAGTCCTCACTGTTATACCTTCCTCTCTGAGATTACTTCCAATTTTATTTCTATATATCTTCTATGTATATAAGTTTCACATTGTTTCCCCTATCAGAATGTGAGCTCAGAAAGCCATACTGACTAGATCCACTACAAATTTGTCACATAGTCACTCTGTGACTATGTTACCACTCTGTGGTAAAGCAGTCCTTTAAAATCTCCTAAATCAATTCATTATCCTACTTACCACAGAGGTTTTCCAAATCTTTCCATCCCATCTCAAACTTCTCACTCTCTCAGCTGAGAACCTTGACTCATATTTCACTGAAAAAAAAAACTGAGGCCATTCAGAAAGCTCTTCTACTCTTATCCTCATCTCACATCATTTACATGCTTTCTGCCTCTATCTCTGCCTTCCCCCATTTTGAATAAAGAGGTAATGTTTCTCTTTGCCAACACAAACCTCTCTACATGCACAAGTGACCCCATTCCATCCTGTCTTCTCCATCAGCTTGTCCCTTCTGTCTTCCCTATTTGCTCACTAATCTTCAATTGCTCCCTGTCTACTGGCTACTTCCCTATTGACTACAAACATGACTATGTCTCCCTCATCCTTGAAAATTTTTTTTAAAAAATTTCACTTGATCCATCCCTTTCTGCTAGCTAGTTTTCTATCCTGCTAAAAATCCTTCAAAACAATTCTACACTAGGTGCCTATACTTCCTTTCTTCTCACTCTTCTTGACTCTTTTCAGTCTGGCTCTGATCTCATCATTCAACCAAAACTACTCTCTCCAAAGTTACTAATAATATCTTAATTGCCAAATCTAATGACCTTTTCTCAATCTTCCATCCTTGTTGACCTTTCTGCAGCCTTCAATATTATCAATCACCTGAGTAGGTGGATTTCAGAAAAACCTGGAAAGGCTTAAATGAACTAATGCTGAATGAAGTGAGCAGAACCAGGAGAACATTTTGTGATGATTGACTATGATTGGCTTAGCTCTTCTCAGCAATGCAATGATCCAGGACAATTCCAAAAGACTCATGACGGAAAATACTCTCCATATCCAGAGAAAGAATCGATAGGGTCTGAATGCAGATCGAAACTTACTATTTTTACTTTTTTAGGTTTTTTTAATGGCTTTTTCCTTTTGTTCTATTTCTTCTTTTACAACATAATCAATGTGGAAATGTTTTACATGATTGCACACATATAACCTATATCAATTGCTTGCCATCTTGGGGAGGAGAAGAGAGAGAAAGGAAGAAAAATTTGGAACTCAAAGTCTTTCAAAAACTGAATGCTGAAAATTGTCTTTACATATGATTGGAAAAATAAAATACTATTAATTTTTTTTAAAATATCGATCACCCTTTTCTTGATATTCTTTTCTCTAGGTTTTTGTGACACTCTTCCCCACTGGTTCTTCTCCTACCTGTCTGACTACTCCTTCTCTGTCTCCTTTGCTGGAAATTTATCCATATCATACCTGCTAACAGTGGAAATCCTGTAAGACTCTGTCCTCAGCCCTCTTGTCTTCTCCCTCTATACTTCTTCTCTTGGTGATCTCACCAACTCCCATGGATCTAAATATCATCTCTATGCAGAAGACCCTCAGATCTACTTGTTCAGCCCTAACTTCTTTCCTGAACTCATTTTGCATTGCCAACTGCCTTTAAGACATCTCAAACTGGATTCCTTTAGACATATTAAACTGAATGCATCCAAAATTAAATTCATTGTCTCTCCCCCCAAACCCTCTCTTTTTCCTAACTTCCCAATACTGCCAAGGGCATCACTATCTTGCCGGTCACCAAAGCTCAAAACTTAGATGGCATCCTCAGCTCCTCACTCTTTCTGACCCACCATATCCAGATAGCCTCCTCCAACACTTCATCACTCTTGTTCAGACTGTTATCACCTCACTGCAGGACTATGGCAATAGCCTCCTGGTTGGTCTCCCCATCTCAAGTCTATGCTTGACCCAGTCCATCTTCCATTCACCTGTCAAACTGATCTTCCTAAAGTGCAGGTCATGTTACTCCTCCACTCAAGAAACTCCACTAGCTCCCTATTACTTTCAGAATCAAATATGAAATCCCATGTTTGGTTCTCAAAGACCTTCACAATCTGGCCCCTTTCTTCATTTCCAGTCATCTTACTCCTGGCCACCTTGCTGTTCCTCACACAGGATACTCCATGTCCTGACTCCATGTATTTTCACTGACTGTCTCTATCCCTGGAATACTCTCCCCCCTCATCTCTGCCTCCTGGCTTCCTTCAAGTCCAAGCTAAAACCCCACCTTCCTTGAGAAACATTTCACAGTCCTCCTTAATCTTAATGCCTTCTCTTTGAGACTAGTCCCAGTTTATCCTGCATGTATCTTGCTTGCACACAGTTTTTACATGTTGTCTACTCCTCCCCATTAGATAATGAGCTCTTTAAAGCAGAAAATGTCTATTTTTGCCTTTCTTTGTACTTCCAGCATTTAGCACAGTGCCTGCTACATGGTAGGACCTTAATAAATGTTAGCTGACTGGCTGACTCTCTGAGTATAGGTACAGGTTTTGCCTTTCTTTATATTTCTGGTACTTTGCACAGTGGCAGGCACAAAGTGCTTAATAAATGCTTTCTGACTTGATTTGAACTATAAAAGGAAGTTACTTTACCTCCCTGTGTAATAGTGCACAGAACATTAAAGATAAAAGAAAAACAGTAGAATAACAACTTGCTTCAGGACCATTTCTCTCTGAACTCCGTTGAAAAGATGGCAATGAGACAGTCATGATAACAGCAGCCCCCATTTTTATGACGCTTTATGGTTTACAAAGCACTTTCACAGAATCTTAGAGTTGACAGGGTCAATAAAGATGACAATGATGAGATGACAATCAAGACCATCTATTCAGATCCCTTCCTGAATTACAAATCTGCTCTACAAAATTCCAACCATGGTCATTCAGCCCCCACTAGGAGATCTCCAAAAATAAGGAACTTACTACCTACAAAATCAATCAATTTCGTTTTCAGATAAATCTAGTTATCTTTAGGAAATTTTTTTCTTATGTTATTCAAAAACTGCCTCTTCCAGGACCTTCTACTGAACAGCCCTAAGTCTACCCCTATGGCTAAGCAAAATAAGTCTAGTCCCTTTTTCACATGACAGTCCTTCAAACTGGCATTGGTCATGTTTACCCACATTCTTTTCTTTAACCAATTTTTATGTGATACAATTTCAAATCATCTTCCTCTGTAATTATTCTAGCATGTCAATATCTTTCCTGCAATGTTATACCTAGAACTGAATACCGTATTCCAGGTGTGTTCTAACCAGGGCCAAATATAACAGCTCCATCAACTACCTCTTTCTAGACACATTATACTTACATTCCTGTAGCTGAATATAGACTACATACGTTCCTTTCTTTCCATCATAAAATTTATCTGCTTTTTGCTGTTGTTCAGTCATTTTCAGTCATGGCCAACTCTTTCTGACCCCATTTGGGGTTTTCTTGGCAAAGATACCGGAGTGGTTTGCCATTTCCTTCTCCAGCTCATTTTATAGATGAGGAAACTGAGTTAAGTGACTTGCCACTGGGCACACAGCTAATAAGTGTCTAAGACCAGATTTGAATTCAGGAAGATAAGTCTTCCTGATTCCAGGCCCATTGCTCTATCACTGCACTGCCTACCTGCCTTGATCTACTTGCTACATATAAGCAAATTATTCTAATATTGTAACTGCAAAAGGAGAAAAATAGTATTCTTACAGACGATTGGGGGAGAGACAAATCTATTTTCTTTTCTCGTGGTGTTGAAGCTTGAACAATTTGGAGTCAGGGAAACTCCCTAAATGTCTATTTGTAATCAAGTGGTCTGGTTCTTTAGTGTCTTGTGAGATATAGAGGATAACTTTAAAATCTGAGGGAGTCATGTGGGAGAAACCAGACTGAATGTCCTAGTCTCCCACTGAGATGTCTTGATAGTGCTGGTGTCAAGACAAATTATAGCTCCTTCTGAGAGTCAAGCTGATTACTCTGGTCCAGCTCTAAGGAGCCTTTGGGAATTACTTCTATGAGAGATTCAACAAAGTATATTTTCCAGAAGATATGATCAACACAGCTCTTGCATGACATGAGATCTTAGACATTACTATTGAATGAATGTAATAAGATATGATGAGCTCACCCCACTACCGCAAGCTGCCTTCCAGCTGGGTGGACTTTTTCTCCCAAGGAATTTCTGAAGCTCTAGTCTAGATCAAAAAAGTATTACAGGTCTGGGTCTCTAAGTGTTTCAATAAATTACAGGTCATACTAGACAGTAAATTCAACAAGTCTTCATAATTTTTTTTTAAAAAGTCGATAAATCCGTTTAGTTGGTTACAAACCAAGCTCTGGACCACTATCTGACTCATCAAAAATATATATAAAAATAAGCTACTGGTATCTGTTTTTCCTTTCCACAGTAAAGCTGTACAGCAGGTCACATCTCTACCCATGTGTCACTTGGCTGCACATAGTCTTGTAGCAGTGAGCTGCTTATGTCCATTTCCTTAACACTGGATATGAACTTAGAAAACCTGGTTGCTGGTTACGTGACATTAGCTAAGTCATCCAGCAAAGTGGATGAATAGAGTACTGTACTTGAAGGAGGGAAAATCTGAATTTGAATCCTGTCACAGAAAAGCACGAGTCGGGTGGTCCCGGTCTAGTCATTTTATTTCAGTTTTGTCATCTCTGTGTAACTTAGAACCTAGTTCAAGTTCTGGTAGGAGGAGGAATAGGAGAGAAAAAAAATGCACATTTGTATAATGCTTTAATGTTTGCAAAGATGATAATATATAGTCTCATCTAATTCTCACAATAAACCTATGAGGTAGGGATATATATTGTATTCATTTTGCATTCCTGAGACTGTGGAAAGTTAAGTGACTTATCCAGGACCACACAACTAGCAAGCTTCAGAGTCACAATTTGAACTCAGGTCTTCCTGACTCGAAGTCCAGCACTGTATCCACCATGCTACTTAGTGGCCAGTGAGAAGCTATAATCACATCACCTTGGTATACAGCAGTTGACAGTTTATAAAGTGCTTTCTTACATTGGGTAGGTAGTACAAGCATTATTGTTGTATTATTACAGAAGATAAAAAAAGTTCGAAGGGTCAAATTACTTGACCAAGGTTGCAAAGCTGCTAGTTAGGTTACTAGTGGATAGAATGTTGGGCCTGGAGTCAAGAAGACCTGAGTTCAAATCTCACCTCAGGCACTCACCAGCGAGGTGACCCTGGGCAAGTCACTTTATCTCTGCCTCAGTTTCTTCATTTATAAAATGGAGATAATAACAGTGCCCATTTCACAGGATTATTGTGAGGATCAAATGAGATAATATTTGTAAAATGCTTAGCACAGTGCCTGACACAAAGTAAGTGCTATAGAAACGCTAGCTGTTATCGTCATTGTGGTGGTGGTGGTTGTTAAACACAATAGCTGGTATTTGAATGCAGAGTTTTTTTTTAATCTATAGTTACTGATCTTTCCACTAAACCAAAACTTCTCTCTCCAAAGTGACCAGTGGCGTCCTAATCACCACCTGCAATGCCCTTTTCTCAGTCCTCATTCTCTTTGACCTTTGATTCTGCTGATGGCTCCCTCCTCCTAGATATTCTCTTCTCTCTAGGTTTTCCAGGAGCTGCTCTCTCTCCTGATCCTCCTCCCACCTCTCTGACCACTCTTTCCTAGTCTCCTTTGCAACTCTTCATCCAGGTCACTCCCACTAACCAGGAGCGTGTGAGAGGGCATTGTCTTGGGTCCACTTTCCCTCTCCCTCTATACTATTTCCTTGGTGATCTCATTCATTCCCATGATTTCAATTATCATGTCTATGCATGTGATTCTCTCATTATCCAGTCCTAACCTCTCTGCTGACCTCCAGTTTCCCTTCTCCAACTTCCTACTAGACATCTTGAATTGGATGCCCGAGAGATATCTTGAGCTTAACATGTCTAAAGCAGAACTCTTCTTTCCCCTTAAAGTTTCTCCCCAGGCAAACTTCCCCATTACTTCAGAGAGGATTCTCCCAGAACCACAGGCTCACAGCCTGGGAGTCATCCTGGACTCCTCACTCTCTCTCACCCCAAATCCCACATCAGATACTTACTATGTGAGGCTACACATGTCATCTAACTCCTCTGTGCCTCAGTTTCCTTATCTAGGAAATAAAATAAAATAATAAATAAATAATATAAAATAAGAGGGTTAACACTCAATGGCCTCCAATATCCCTTCAGGCTCCAATACATGATCCTATATGATCCTTTATTTCATCATTTATCAAATGGAAATAGTAATTCTCACTATGACATATTCACTGCGTTATTGTAAAGAAACTGATCCATAAACCTTGAAGCATTGCACGATTATGAGTTACAGGTGGTTCCTCACAGTTGTTCAAGTGTAGATATTTTTTAAGTTTCTATGAAAACCTGTCTAACATTAACTATCCATAAAGACATCGTGCATAGCTAACACTTCAGAAGGCACATGGATCACCCCTCAGAAGGTAGGAAAGAACTCCAGATTTACTCAGTGCATGGTTTACTTAGTGCATGGTCCTCTTGAAAACAAGTCACAAAGAAAATACAACACACAGGTTTGCTAAAGGGGTAATTCTTTCAGGAATGATATTGCTAGCCTCCCGGGCATATTGCCACTCTATGATCAAATGGTTTAAAGAGGAAATGTTATTATAAAGCCATTAATTTTTCATTTATTTCTCTCATTACAGTGAATAAGAGATGGAACATGGAAAGGATACTGCTGCTTGGATAATGACCTCTTCCAAATCCCTTAAACTCGTGGTAAGGAGTCACCGAGGCTGACAGTGGGGGTGGCTTCCTTTGCTCCTCTCACCGAGCAGGAGAGGAGTTGCTTTGTGATTTAAGTGCTTGAAAACTTGGGGAGCCTCGTTAGTATGAGCAACAGAGTAATACATTCGGGTTTGCTGCCCCTTAATACCATCCAGGGCAGATGCTAGAGGCCATCATCTCTGCCCATTACACCAAGTAATGAAGCCCATTAATCAGTTCCTGTTGCTTTGGGGAGCACTGAGAAAGCATTTGTTGACCTTTGGACCGAAGCTGTAAGTTATTTTTAATGTCCCCTTTTATCTATCATCTACTTAATGAAAATGTGTTATGGTTGGAACCCATTACTGTAATCAGATGTTAATGTTTCCATTGTTCCCCCACCCCACCCCATTTTCTGAGTCAATCTATTGCTACTCAAAATGGATAGCTTGAATTTCTGTGTTGGCTGAGCCAAATATTAAAGAATTTCTTGGATTTATGAAAAGTCACAGCTCACAAGAAAATAATATTCGCAGTAACCACAATAATGTAAGGGAAACAATATTCAAAAATATCGAAATTCAAGTTAACAAAATGATTATCCTTGATACCAAAGGACTAATGATGGTGAAATACATTTCTCTCCTTCTAAGAAGGAAGTGGCAGGCTAGGGTTCTGGAATGAAGTACATAGTGTCAGACGTTGTTGATGAGTCAGTTGGTTTGTTTTGCCTAACTGTCTCTCTTTGTTACAAAAGAGCCTTCTAGGTGGTAGGGGTGGGGCATTACTGGGAAGCAATATAAAGAAGCAAAGCAAAATGACTAAATTAAAAACTGTATAATAATGACAAAGCTTGGCTCCAAAGAAGAGATGAAAAAAATTCTCTCCTCACCCCTCTCCCCATCTTTACATAGGCAGAGGAATTATGGGTGTGTAACACTCAGATGTTGGGCAAGTTTTGCTGAAATGCTTTTTTTGTAGTCTATGTTTTTATTCTTTTCTACAAGGGGTGGCTCGCCAGGTAGAGGGAGGGGAGGGATGCATGCAAAAATGAAATTGATATAAAAATGGAAGCCATAAATGATTTTTAAAAGAGTCATAGTTCAATGTGAAATAAATATTCTATATACCCTGTCAGCTGTCCTTTTCAAGTCCCAAGGGGGAGAGGGTCAGCCTCCACATACAAGTAGATAGTAGAGTAGTAAACAAAACAAAGCTTGTCATCCAGTGAGTTTCATTGCTCTGTTGGCTTGTGAACTTAGCCACCCAGCCCAGAGCTCTCTCCCTCAGAGCTGGGCTCACCTCGCATTTGATCTCTAGTTAGACCAGGACTGTTTTCACAGATCCCTTTGAGGCAACCAATGCTTAGTCTTTCCTTCCACCCAAGCACAGCAAATGCTGATAAAAACACTAGCAAGCCCTATCCCAAATAGAACAGGTAGATCCAGAAGAACTAGTGACTTCTATAAATGAATGTCAAACACCATGATTTTTTAACTATCAATCATACCCAATCTCAGGTAGAAGATGACATAATTCAAATGGTACCAGGGACTGAAAATTTTGCATTCTGTATCTCAAGTTTCCTGAGACTCACAATTTTTCCTGGGCTGGCTACTTTCTACTTAGTCATCTTTCTAGGCTTAATATTCAAGTCAAATCTGAGTGTCTAAGGTTAATGCACATAATTAATTAGGCCTTTGTTCAAAATAAAACAAAACAAATACAAACTATAAAAATGAAAGGTTAACCTTGGTCTTTTTCATCTTCAGGTAAATCCTTGAAGAAGAGAGAATCTTTTTGTCTCAACTTCTGAAACTAGGAAAGGAGTGGCCATGAATCCTAAAATATTAGAGCTGAAAAGGGACCTTAGTGACAATTAGACCAACCTCTCATTTTACAAAACAGAAAACTGATACTCAGAGAGGTGACTTATCCAAGCCTTTGAACTCTCCTGATTCTTATCCCAGCTCTCAATCACACTTCCTCTCAGGACTATATGGCTCAAAAGGCTTCCTTTGAGCAGTGAGAAAGGATGAAAATGAGGTGTGGGTCTTCATAGAGTTTTTTGGAACTAATTCTCTTTGTGCAAAGGACTCTCTTGAGTTACACTTTTTGCTTTCCTGTCAGGGCCCCCGTTCAGTCTGACTCTGATTGTAGCTTGCCAATTTTAGGAGACAAATAATTGTAAGATGTGCTGAGATCCTTGTATGTGAGAGTAGAACTTGGATGAGTTCCTATTTGGGTCCCCTAATTCACTCTTTTGTTGTTCGTCTTATTAACCACCATAACCTTGGAGTCATCTTTACTTCTTTCCTCTCCTTCAACCCCTATATCCAGTCGCTTGACAAGGATTGCTGATTCTCCATACACAGCATCTCTCATATCGATCCTCTTTTCTCTCCTAACACAGATCCTACCCTCCTTCAGACTCTTATATCCTTCACCTAGATTATTGCAATCACCTCCTAAGATTCCTATCTCTAGTTTTTCCTATTCCCCAATTGACCCTCCACATAACTGTCCAAATGATATACCTTAAACCATGTTGATCTGATTATGTAACACACACAGTCATAGATACATTAGTTACAGATAAACACTCAAAAAAATATTTAGTGGCTCCCTATTGCTTCTACAGTAAAATACAGAATCCTCAGCTTAAAATTCAGATCCCTCTACTATTTGATCCCCACCTACCTTTCCTGCTTTATTTCATATTGCTTCCCTTCTCTAGTCTAGTCAAACTTGCCAACCAGCTATTCCCAATAAATGATATCCCATCTCCCATATCTCTGTTTCTCTCTGTTTCTTTACAAGTGGTTCCTTCTCTGAAATACACAGATCCTACCCTCCTTCAGACTCATATCCTTCACCTAGATTATTGCAATCACCTCCTGAGATTCCTGTCTCCAGTTTTTCCTATTCCCCAATTGACCCTTCACACAACTGTCCAAACTGGAGAGCCTGTCATTAAACATTTGCCAGCACACCCATGCACACCACCAACAAAATCTAAGCTCCCTATAGACAGAGACTTCTTCATTTTTATCCTTGCCCTTCCAAAACCTAGCACAGTTTCTTACATGTAGCAAGGACTTAAAAGATATTTGCTGAATTGCATTGAAAACGCTCTTTTCTATTAAGATTGGAAGGAAAAAAAGCCATGTCCTGGCAACAGGAGGAAATGGTAATTTTTGTGAAAATAAAACGTTTTGCCTTGAGATGATACTACAAGATCATTCTATTAATAAATTTGCATAAGTAAGGACCTACTGTGTGTAAGATTGTATGCTAAGGACTGATGAGGGATATACAGAAGTATGACAAAGTCCTTGACCTCGAGTAACTCACAACATAATTGAGGAGATGACGTGAAAAGATAACTAACAATACAAAGCATTGAATGGTGTATCAAATATATGGCAAAGACAGCAAATTCTACAGGAATTCAGAAGGGTGACATTATTGTGGGTTAGGGTGGTCAGGGAAGGATACATGGAGGAAGTATTGTTTTAGCTGGG
>CM053624.1:69215036-69230088 GCA_028646595.1 Phalanger gymnotis
ATACAAGTCTTTTAAAGTTGCTTGTCTTTACAATGTCATTGCAATCATATAAACTCTTCTCCTGGTTCTGGTCACTTAACTCTACATTGGTTCATTCAAGACTTCTCAGGTTTCTCTGAACTCATCCCTTTGGTCATTTCTTCAGCATCGTAATATTCCATTACAACAGCCACACACCATAAGTTTTTCAGCTGTTCTCCAAGTAATAGGTACTATTCTCCAATAGTACTCCAAGTAATAGTTCAGAAACAAAACACACATGTGCACACATACACACATGCGCACACACACACACAAAGCTGCTATAAATACCAGGTACCATTTCATTATAACAGTTTGCCTACCTCTCTAATAACTCTCATCTTCTGTCTTGCTGCTGTTTATCGGCTGTGTGCTGAGAAGACAGTTAATCCAATCCCAATTAAACAAGCATTTATCAATATACAATAAATACATACAAGGTATGTGTTTATACTGGACATAGGAAGAAGAAAAAAAAACAGTCCTTGACCTGAAGCTTGTTAGATGGCTGTTTAAAATAAGAATAAATGGGCTTTGAATGAAGGCTTATGGAATACTCCAGTAGAGCAAAAGTATATGAGTTTTAGCATTTGGGCTTGGCAAAATCCATTGGGTCTGCTTATAATTTTTTTGTTTCCTTCCAAGTTAGCTTCCTTCTTTTTGCTTTTGTTCTTTTCCTTTCTTCCAGGTTCTTCTCAGTGTGCTGGATATTCAAGTTTTTCTGAATAAATAATCTCTAGAAAATTGAGGTATTGCTCCCATTTTTTCAGACTTATTCCCTTTTCCCTCTATTAGAGATTTGTTGGCAGCCCTCTATATTTGTACCTGCTTTCTGACAGGAGTGAGACAGAATTTGTTTACAAATTGTGGCAGCTCAAATAATAGGCATTCTTCACAGGGAAGCTAGGCTAGACATGTGTGAGGAGGTAAGTACCCAATTTATACACTGATAGCCAGCACCTGGTGATTGAGATCTCAGGTGAAAACAAATGAAAATTAGTTACTTTGGAAAACCTTGACTGCTTTATTAAGTCAACCATATAGTATTAAATGACTTTGATAGTATGGAGCCATCTTGGACCTCAATTTTCTTCCTCCACCAACTGACCGACTCTCCCCAACTGCCAGGAACACTCCCCCAACACGTATCTGCTGCTGGGAACATTACTATTAAATCAGTCATGGACAATGACCAGCAGAGTTTTAAGCTGCTTCTTTTTGATTTCGGTCTTTTGACTCAAAAGACCATTAGATACAGTTCCGTGAGAAAACATAAATCAGTTCTTTAAAATATGAACACTATGTGAGTCCTTAATGGAGTTTTGGAATAGACTAAGTCTTGAAAGGCAGAAGTTTTAGAAAATAGCATGGGAGCAATCCCAAAGTGGAGAGATCTAAGTTTAACATAGTTTCTGGAGGAGGCAGAGAAGTCACTTTGATCATTACACACAAATATAGTGCAGCACCCACTCGGGACTATTATCCCCAACCTGCACTCAGAAGATCTGGATTCAAACCCTGTCTCTGCCATTTACAGTCTATATGATCTTAGCTAAGTCACTTGACTTATCTTGGCTTCAGGTTCCTCCCAAAGGAAAGGAAGGAGCTGGATTAGAAAATCTCTAGGGTCCCTCCGAGCCTTAAATTTGTGACTACAGTCTTCGTGCAAAAACATTTCTTCAGCAAAGTAATGTGCTTGGTGCTGGGGAGACAGAGAGAGAGAGAAGGTGGAGGGAGGGAAGAAGAGAGGGAGGGAGGAAGAAAAGGAGAGAGCGAGGAAAGAAGAGATGAAGGAAGGAAGGAAAGAAGGAAGGAAGGAAGGAAAAAAAGAAAACCAGTCCTTGTCTCAAGGAGCTCATTCTACTGGAAGGATATATTATTTATGCAGATAAATAACTATAAGATAATTTAAGAGAGAAGGTAAACTTTTAAGTAAGAGGATCAGGAAAGGCTTTTCACAGGACTTGACACTTGAGTTAAGGTTATAAAGAGATTAAATTATGCATTCTAGGTATAGTAAATGTTCCAGGTGAGGCTATCTCAAACCAGGAAATTAGGACTTTAGGAAATTAGAACTTCAAACACTTCAAAATTAGAACATGATGAAATACTTCCTGATCATAAAATTAAATAAAAATAAATTTATTTTCAATAAGATTCCAAAGGTACATTTACTAACTAAAACATACACTGCTCCCTTTTGCCTCAATATTCCCAGAGGCAGCAACTGCTAGAAAAGAAAAATACAGGACAGTGGAATTTTTGCCAAACCTCAGAAACACCAACTTCCCATAGGATGGGTTTTTAGGTAACAGTTAAGCCAAGTCAATAGTTCACGTCCTAATCCTTCTAACCAAGCAAAACCTCAGGATGACCACTTTGTCGCTTTAAAAGAAACCTCAACCTCTTAACACAGATACTGCTTCAAATATATGAAGACAGAAGATAGAATCAGAGGTTAGGGAACAAGTAGAGTATTTTGACTTGATGATGGAGGGTCTGAAATGGAGTTATTTGAAATGAGTTTAGAAGAATACCTAAGGCTAGACCGGAAGGGGCTTTAAATATCAAGCTGTGAGGTTTATATTTTATCATACTGGCAAAAGGGAGCCAAACCACCTAACATTTTTAAGAAGGAAAGCAATATGATCAGACTTGTTATGTACTTAGAAGACTAACTTGATATCTTTGTAGAGGATGAGGTTTGGGAAAAAGAGGGATTGAATTCAAGGAAACCAATAAAAACTTTTTATTTACTTTTTATTTATAAAGGTGAGAGGAAATTGAGAGCCTAAGAACTATAATTACGTGGCTGGAGATAAGGTTAGAGACAAGAGATGTGGAAGGATTGTAGAGTTATTAGTCAGGTCCCATTTGAAATTAGATACATTCACTGGAATGGACTCAGTACCCATGGTTGTGTTACTTTCCACAGAACCATATTTTAGAAGCAGAAGAAGTCAATGGTGGGAGTTACTCAACACTGGAATTTGGCCAGATGTGGGTTGGACAAAGAGACCAATAGTACCGGTCAACTATCTGGTCAAAACTGAAGAGCGAAGAGAGTGAGACCAGATCAAGTAACGGTGGAAGGATGGGAGGCTGTTATCTGGGAAAGACATTCACCTACCTGGAAGCAGAGGACTAGATTAGATGACTTTTTGATCTCTCTTCCACTCTAACATACACCGAGACATTGGAATCAATGGACACATTAAATATAAGGGAAATTCGTGGAAGCATGATGCCTCAGTGAATTTCTCAAATTTTACCATTGTTCCCAAACAAAAAGGAATATAAAATGCAATTATGAAAGTGTGTGAAAAAAGTCATATGCTAATGGGTACTTGATAAAAACATCATGGTCTAGAAGAACCCACAATGGACTTGGACTTAAAAGTCCTGGGTTCCTGTAAAGATTCTGCTATTCACTATCTAGGTAATCCCAAGAAAGAATCTTAACTTCACTCTGGACCATTTTCTTCATGTGTAAAATGAAAGGGGTGAATTAAATGATTTTTAAGGTACTTCCTGGGCCTAATAATCTATTAATCTATAAAACTTATCTTTCATAGTGGAAACTTACCTTCAAGGAAAAAAGGGGGGGAAACAAATACCAGCAGTGGAAGGAGGGATTTACATGAAAGCCTCTTTTCCTTTCATTGTTTCCTTTCTGGCAAAAACTTTTCCAGAGAGGTCACTAAATAAAATGTTCTTAAAAATAAAAATCAAATCAGGCTTACCCTACCTTTATTCACAGCAGGGATTCCAATCTTGTTTTGTTTTGTTAAGGAGTTTCTAAATAATTAGAAAGGAAATTAAAATACCAAATACAGTTTTCTGAATCAACCAAATAGCTTCCTTGTAGCTATATTCTAATTACCTCTTTCTGCATATTTTCTTTAAAAAAATGTTATTCCTAGATTTAAGCTCAAAACAATGCAGAGATATTTTGCAAGAATTAGGAAGAAATCTATCAGGGCTTTATTTGTGATCACATACTAATTCATACCTAGAAATGTTAGTTTGTACTTAATGCTCTAAGTAAGTTTTAAAACTTTTAGTTTTTTTATCTCCATTGTATGTCACAACAATATTGGGACGTTGATAGTACATAAATATCCCTCCAGTGTTTTTTGTCTAGAGTCTTGATTTCATCAGCGACAAGAATTTTCAGTGTGGTAACTTTCTTTACCAATTTAGATCAGCAACTCATCAATTGCTTACAGTCTTAAAGAGTATATTGGCAAGCACACCCAAGATGGCCTGCCAGCACAGGATCTTTGATCTGCTTTTCTAAAGGAAAGACAACTCAAAAATGGTTTAATACTTTAATCATATGATGTCATTCACTAGTTCAAGGGAAAGGTCAGTACCCTGAATATGGAGAAAATACAAGCAGAGAAAGTAGCACAAAGATCCAATAGACAGAGTTCCAACTGTCTAGTAATCTTGCTACACACTTTAACATTTACCTACATCACCAGACCAGGGGAACACTAACATCTCAGTAGTCAGGGATGCTCCTTAACTTAAGAAACAGCTACCCAGAGTTCCACCCAGGAAATCAAAAGATCCTTCTCATGAGCAAGCTCCCAAAGCAAAAACCTCACTTCAGAATATATATACACTTTCAGCTAATAGGCTCAGAGGCAGAAGGCATCACAACTCTTGTGACTCAGTGCCTAATTAGCTTAGTACCAACAGGTGTGAAAGCCTTCCTGCAAGCAAGCTTCCCCTTAGCAAGCTTCCTCTTAGGCAAGTCCCTCCCCCAATGAGCTCTATGTGACTCAGGATGTATCACAGCTGTGAGCTGGGCCATAGCTCAAAGCAGCAAGACATCCATAGTTGAAATACCTGTGTACCTTTAGATGTGTGAACACTGCCCCTGTTCCAAGGAAAAAACGGAACAAATGTAGTCACATAGGCCTATTAATGGACAGGGAAGGTCTTATATTCCATCAACCCTACAGAGAGTTGCCTGGGGGCACTGAGAAGGTAATTCAGTGAGTCAATAAGCGTTTATTGAACAACTGTAATGTACCAGGGACTGTGCTAAGTGACTTGCCCATGGTCATACAGCTAGTAAATGCTAAAAGCAGGATTTTAACTCAGTTCATCTAATTCCCACTCTTTCCATCACACACTACTGCCAAAACATATAATGATGATTCTTGGCGTTGATCATAATTCAAATGACTGTACTTTATTTCCTCCTACCCGGACCTTTTGTATAAAGCATACCTCGGTCTTGAGAAAAAAACTGGTCTGGCATATAACCTATAACAGGTTGGAAAATTCTCTGAAGCCACTGCATGCCAAGATCCAGGACTGAGGCCATGATGTTCATTTCCAGTTGCTTCCCCATCATTGCCTGATCTGCTATTCATTTACTTATTTATGGCCTCGTTTGGGGGAACCACTCCATTGAAAACTGCAGTGGAAATATTTTTTGGTTATCTCCCATCCTCAATTTTGCCTTAGTTTTAAGAAACCAGTGAACAATACAGTCTCAGTGCATTGCCACTGAGGAAGCAAATATGCTAACTGCTCATATTTATAAACATGCAAACCATTATAATCCAAATAATCTTCCAATAATTCACTATTTTAGATGTCTGGTTTTCATCATTTTGGCCACATTCTTCTCAGTCAAAATGTCTTGAAAGAATTCCCATGATTCATAATGACCTGAGAATGGTGATTTTGTTGGTAAGTTTTTATTCCAGGGGTCAAGGGCAAGGCAACTCTCTTGGGGGCCAAGAGATGGAAGGGTTCTTAGAGGTCAACTATGCCAATACCTTCAGTTACAGTTGGGGAAACTGAGGCCTAATGAGGTAATTAAAATTTCCCATGGTCACATAGATAGTAGGTCCTCAGACTCCAAATCCAGGTCCCTGGGTCCTCAGGCTCCAGGTCCTCAGACCCCAAATCCATCATTATTTCCATTGAACCACACTGGCTATTTATTCAAAATATGCTTCTATTTTTAGTTGCTTGTTGATCATAAGAAAAAGGATGAAGCACAATTCAAAAGAAGGTGCCCTGGATTTGGAATCAAGAAAACAGAGTTCTGATCACTACCCTGTTACTATTTTATTGTGTGACTTTAATTTTATTTTACTTATTTATTTTATAAGTCACTTCCTCTCTCTGAGATTCGATTTGCTCATCTGCCAAATGAGAGAGTTGGAGTAAGCGTCCTTTAAAGTCCCTTCTGTCTCTAAGAGTCGAAAATGCTTCTATCAATAAGAAAGTAATGGAGCTTCCCAGAAGCAAATACCTTTCAATTTCAAATAAGTAGAAGCTACCTATTAATTTCTCTATTATATGGCAAGTTGAGTTCATGTAAACAAGCCCAGCCCAAAGCAAAAAGCTAGAGAAAGGACAGCAGAAAAAGTATAGTCCTTGCTTCATGTTCAGTTCTTTCTGCTGGGGAAAAAAAAGAGTCCAAGACCTGAAGGGGTTTATCTGATACCTCAGCTGAGCTGGCCAAGATGGCAGGTAGAGTGTAGAACAGAGAAGGAGATGCTCTTCAAGTACTTGGATGGCTGTCACTCCAAGAAGGATTAGCATAATCCAGTGTAGCCCCATGATGGAACTTACTGGGTGGAGATGTCAGCTAGACATGAAAAATCTTCTATTAATGTTTTATTATAACTTGCATAAGTACATAGAAAGTATTCTTCTATGGGGGCCACATTTTAGGAAGGATAGAGTAAACTGACTACTACTCAAGAGCGTATCATACAATAATAGGTAGGAGGAAGAACATGATATAGTAAAAGAGAACATTGGATTTGGAGTCAGAAGATTTGGATTGAACGTCTAGTTCTGCTACTTATAACCTGTGTGACCTCGAGCAAATCACTTCCTCAAGATCTGTTTCCATTTTATAGACATCTGTGTAAGATTTAGCCTGGGCAACTGTTATCTTTGGCTTTTACTGTATGACCAGCCCACTTCCATTTCTGGTCATTGACGTTCTTGATAATATCTTTTGTGCCATTTTTTTTGTTCCAAGTCACAGGTGGTAACATGCTATGGTCTATTTGCTTTCAGGATGCATCTTCCCATTACCATATAGATAGCCTGAAGTTTTAGTTCTTCTAGGATCTTAGTATTCCATGATTCCCAACCATACGGCATCAATGGAATAATATTAGAATGAAAAAGATTGGCTTGGGTAGCAGAAAACATCTTGCACTTAATCACTGAAGGTACATTGCAAATTCACAAATGCAACCTAGCCCAATTTTCTCTGTCTTCCATTCAATTCTGAGCTCAGTTCATTGTCCATCTGCAGTAAGGTATCTGTCCTAGATAAATGTACAGATGGACTAACCCACTGACCCTCTTCAAACTACATATAACAATCTGGACTCTCTGACACTCTCTCTGTCTCTCTGTCTGTCTGTGTCTCTCTCTAGATATATATATATATGTGTGTGTGTGTGTGTGAGTATTAATATACTATATATGTGTGTGTGTGTGTATTCCTTATCCATTTAGTAGTTTTTTTTTCCCTGTGTGGATTATAAAGCTGATCTCCTTTGAATGTCCGTGGGTCTCCTTGTAAGTGCTCAATATCGTCCTAGGGCTTGATGTAATCCCCACAATTCCATCTACAAATAGAACATCTGGAGAGTCTTACTGTTTTTAGAGAATCCCTTTTCCATTTGGACTTGGCACAAGACGACTTTCATGACAATGCCAAAAACTTTTGACAGGTATATCTCCCAGTTTTACCTCATTTGACTTTTTTAAATCAAAGACTGGTGTAAAACTTGATTGTATATAAGAATTCTATATGATCTTACTGTTTACATAGAATCATATTGTTATTACTACATGGAATTGTAGAATCTCAGGAGGCTATGTCCAACCCCTATCTACACGAGAATCCTCTCCACAACACTCCTGACAAGTGGCCAGCCTTTATTTAATAGTTCTAGAGATGAAAGCCACGAACTCCCAAGGTAGACCATTTTCTTTCTGCACCACTCTATCAAGAAACCTCTCCTTTCATTAAACTTAAAGCTGCCTCTTTACAGCCACCATCCATTTCTCCCTTTTTCTTTATTCTCACCTATGAGACAAAGCAGAAAAGAATATTACTTCCCTTCTGTGTAACAATTCTTCAAACATATAAAGACAGAAACCATGTTGCGCTGGTCTTTTGTCCAGGATAAGCATGCTCAGTTTCATCAAATAATTCTAATAATAGCATAATTGTGAGTCTTCAGTTTTATCAGTGCTCACCCAAAACTGAACACAGCAAGGGGTAGTGGACACAGCTTCTCGGGTACTCATTAATTATAGGATCCTGGCAAATCATTTAATTGTCCTATGCCTCAAATTCAGCATCTGTAAAATGGGGGTGAGGTGGGGATTGGAGTTGACATACTTTAAAGTCTCTTCTGACTCTAGACTTAGGATTCTTCAATCAGATTTCACAATCTACCATCTGACTAGAAAAAACCTTAGTCCCCTTAATCCTGGAATATAATGCTTTTCTAAATGTAACCTTTTATGAGGTATCATGTCACCCTATTGATCTCTACTGACCTTATAGGCCCCAAAAAGCCCTAGACCTTTCCTTCAGGTGAAGTGCTATCTGGTCATGCCTCTCCAAATTCAGACTTGTGAAAGTCTAACTCAAGAGTAAGGCTCGCACTCATCTTTATTAAATTTTATCTGCTTTAATAGTTCAAGATTCTAGCCTGTTGAGAACTTTTTAGATCCTGACTCTCGTCATCAAATATATTAAAAATCCCCCCCAAGTTTTACATCCTCTAAAAATCTGAGACAGAAGTATGGCATGTATTCCTTTATTCAAATCATTGATTAAAAAATGTTTAACTGCAGATGATAAAGCACAGACCCCTGCAGCACTCCACTAGGAACTTCTTTCCATATTGGTATTAAACTATAATGAGTCTTCCTTGGATCTGTCCACTCAACCAGTTGCCAAGCATGCATCTCCCACATCTTGTCCACATGACATAATGAAAGACTTTTTCAAAAGCTTTGCTTAATCTCCCAGTCTGGTAACCCTGTCAAAAAAGAAGTGAGGTTGCTTTGGTTGACTTGTTCTCAATGAAACCATACTGACTACTTATGATCGCTGCTTCATTTACTGGTTATTCACTAGCCGTCGTCAATAATGCACTCTAGAAATATGCAAGGAATAGGAAAGAAGTTCACTGGCCTGGTTCATGCTCTTCTCTTTAAAAACAAAAGGAGAGGGGAGGACATTTACCCTTTATTCCCTTCTGCAGTACCTCTTCAAATTATTCACAATCCAATGACAGTGGCTCAACAATTCTATCTACCAGCTCTTTCAGTATCCTGGGATGTAGTGCATTTGGACATTGGCGACTTGAATTCATGAAGGACAGATAGGTGATCTCTTAGTCTCTCTTCTGTTTGAGGTTTTACTGTCCTTCACCCAGATGTCCCCTACCATCCTTCTCTGTCCTAGTCCTTATATTGCTCCTTGACATTATTAGTATGCTACTCCACAACCCCTTTTGCCTATCCTATTCCTTTTGAGTAAGGCATCCCCTTCCAGAGCCATTTACCAGTTGTTGGTCTCATCCTATCAATTCTCACTGTTACCAAATGAGTCTCCTTGTGACAGAATCTCTAGTTCACTTTGCTTGTTGACTATACTTTGTATATTTGCAGATGGGAAAGTGAAGCCATGGGTTTTATTTGGATTTTGTGTTCTGTGAATTTCCACCTGCCTCTAACGCTGTACAATTCCTACATTGTAGCTACTCCTTTCAGCGATTCTACTGTTGGATATTAAGGTAGGGCTGTTTTTGTTTTTTGTCTTTTCTTTCCCCTTTGTTTCCCATTCCAGTAAGGTTTGAAAGACTCCAGGAAAGTATGGTTTTACTGGTCCCAGGGTAGGGATATAAGCCTACTCTCTTTAGAAGTTCATTATTCTTATATTTTAAGCCATAGTCCAGAAATATAAATCTCATTATCTTCTTCACTTACTCTTCACTACATAAATCTACCTCTTTTGGGGACTTTACCTTCATTTGTTAACAGTCATGAAAACACCACCTATATTTCAAAGATACTCATTTTCTTGCCGAAAACATCTCATCACAGGAGAACTATTAGGGCTTGCTTTTACTATATGGAGTAATAAGTCTTTTGTTTTCATACAATCAGCCTGGCACACAGTAGGTGATTAGTAGATGCTTGTAGATTGATTAAATGAGTAATTATTCTCTGTATCACTCAATCAAATATATAACTGCAAAGATGTATGCCATCCACATACTAAAAGTCAAATAAGAAATATAAGCTCGCAGGGGTACTTCATTGGTTCAAACCTCAGAAGCAGCTCCAAGAAATCACTTTCTTTGGTTCTTTATGCCCCTATCCAATTTCCCTTGGGAAATCTCCAACTGTAGCTAAAATATAGCTTGTTTCTAGGTCTCCTTCGGAAGTAGTTAAAAGAGTCCATAGGTCCCATATAAGCACTAAAGGTAATAAATGCATCTAACAGGAACCTATGAATTCCGCACCACAGAAAACATGAAAAATAGAAAGGTTCTCATGGTAATAAACAAAAAATGTAGAAAACACACAAAATTAAATAGTGCATAAAGAAATGATAGTAACTCTCTTCCATTTCCAGGAATTTTCCCCTCTCCCCAGGAATATATGCAAAGACTCAGACTCATAGCACCACTCTATTGTTTGGACTCCTCATGAACAGAAACAATGTAGAATTGTTAACTGGGTAACCCCTTGACATTCTGATGATTTCTACTTTTCTCCACAAATGTCTTTATAAGCATCCACATTTATGGTGTTTCCCTAAAAGCATAGACTATCTTATAAGGAAGATGAACTTGGGATTGCTAGAGAGTCAGTTACCTTTCCATCAGACCTGTGTCTTCAATAAATCTCACGGCAATGATGGAGATTAAATATAGGTTCCTTTCTCTCTCGTATTTTGACCTAAACTGTTGCTCCTCTTGCTCTAAACCATAAATAAAGTCCTCTTATTTCCCAAAGAGATGGGCATAATCCAGAAATTTCCCCTTCTCTGACAAAAATATGATTCTGAAACCCTCAAACATTTGGTTGTTAATGGCCTAGTAAATCTCTCAGTCACTCCAGAAGAGAGTGTGTCCTATCACACAAGAAGTCTATCCTGAGCCTCTATGGCCTATAGCCAATAAAGTCTGGTCTAATGGAAGGGGGAAGAGAAAGTGGTTGTGGTGATAAAGTGATTGAAGATCTTTCAGGGCCATTCAGTAAGCCTCAGGTGGGGCCAGTTAAGAGAGGCAGGTCCATACCTTTGTGATGTCAACCAGGGATTAAAGATCTTTCCCAAACCCTTTTGCTGATTGGGTGGTGAAGCCCTTGGGCCCTAAAAAGAGTATATATACACCCAGAAGGTAGCCATTGAGAGCTGAGAATTGAGAAGCCAGAATTCAGAATTTAGCCCCAAGAGAAGGAGTAAGAACTCCAAGTCCACAGAGCTGCAGAAGAGAGTGCTGAGCAGAGAGTGAAAACCAGGGAGCTTTGGAGACCAGAGAACTGAGTGGAGCAGACAGTTAGGATTCGTGAGTGATTGTTTATGGGAAGGCCCTAGCAGGAGGGAAGGTTATAGGATGACTCGGCTTTTTGCTATAATACTGTGTTTTAATCTCCTTGTTGCTACATTGAGGCGGACTTACTAGTTTTGAAATACAATTACTGCTATACTGAATTGGAATTACTGGTTCTGTGATTTGTTCCTCTGGTGCCTAAATAAATGTTATACTTCCTCTGCCTTCTTCCTAGAAAGTTTTTCATACTTTGTGATTCTGAAACACACAGGCATGTTCATGGTCATCCTCAATGTCATGAATCTTGCCTTACTGATACATTGGTGCCCTGGGAAAAGGACATCCTAGCAATAGAACCATAAGGGGTGGCAGCCCAGAGTCATGTGAGAAAATAGAGATAATGAAAGATTGAAAAAGCACAAAGAGAGTTGGCTGGAGGGTCACTGTAGAAAAGAACTACGTTCCCTGGAAGTCAGCATCCCTTGATACCCTGAGAAAGAGGCCCAATCACCCTGACTTGGTTACAACTCTAAAAAAGCTTAGTCATATACCAAGACATAAAGATATTTTCAATACTTAATTACTAGGATACTTAATTGATATTTTTTAAAATATATGGGGGACAACCTAGTGTGTTGGATATTATACAAAGTAACCTAAAGGCATTTAAACAAAAACTAATCATTTGCAAATTAAAGGACAAAACTTCTTTTCCTTCAAGGTAATGATATATTTTAGAAAGATAAGGAAATGTGTTTATTAAGAAAGAATTTTTGTAGACTCATAGAGATATAGAATTTTAAAGTTAGAAGAAACTTGAGATCTCATCCAAAGCCCTCATTTTTAAGAAACCTTGTACATCCCCAGTAAATATTGACTGACTTAAATTGAATTTATTTTTACAGATGAGGGAAATAGGACCCAGAGAGGTCCAAGGTCACACAGCCAGTTTATAGAGCAGCAGTGTGAGAACTATTTTATAATCCAATCATGTTTAACTGGTTTAAACTGAAAAGAGATATAAAAGGAGCCTACATAGATTCTTTTTTAAGCAAAATGAATTACTGTGGGGATCTTTTAGCAAAAATTTACTAATATAATCACAGAAGTATTTCATGGGTAGAAAAGAAATGCAAAGGATAAATAGTGGCTTGATCATTCATATATTTCCCCATGAAGCTCCTGAGACATTGAATTTTATGGTTGGATTCCTGAAGGTGAATAACATCACTATCCCTATAAAATCAGTGCATCCAAGATCAAGACAAGTTGAAGGTCTAGGAGTGATTAAAGTCCAGAGGCAGTGAGTGATTCACTAAGAAAGATTAAAAGAATTAATTCCTCAGCTTAGCTAAATGAAAATTAAGGCTCCAGTGATAACTAGCTCAGGCTATGAGAATGGGCTAAACAATTAATGGGAGGACTTTTGATGTTTAATGGTACAGAGAGATGTCCAGTGGACTAACCGATAAGAACAGCTCAATAGGGATAAAAAGAACTCCCTGCATTTTGAGACTCATTAAAAGGCAGATAAAGATAGAATTACATTCCAAGGGATTTAGCAGAAATCATCACACTTAAGTGTTTGAGGTTGGTCTATAAAAAACTATTTGTTATGTTTATATGTTGGTCTATACAAAACTACCTGTTTATTCTGCAGCAACCTCCCTTAGCCCTTTCAGAAATAAAAGACCCGTACAGTTCCATCTGACTCCCACACTAATGAGAAAAGAATAGATTAGGAAATCTCTTTTTCCCCTACCCCCAAAACAGAACAAATTGTCCCTAAGGTCAGTGACCAACCAGTTTTAAACCCAAAATGATTTTGTTTTATTTTGTTGCAGTATACCATAAGTACCTATGGGAAACAGCTCATAATTAGAAACCCACTTTGCCCATGAAGGGGAAGGGAATAAACATTCATTAGGCTCTTACTATATGCAAGGTTCTGTGCCAACTACTTTTACAAATTCTATCTTATTTGAACCTCACAACAGCCCTGAGAGGTAGATGCTATTGTTATCTCTATTTTACAGTTAAGGAAACTGAGGTGCAGAAGTTGAGTAACTTGCCTAGGGTCATATAAACTAGTAAGTGTCTGAAGTCGGATTTGAACTCAGGTCTTCTGGATTCCAGGCTGAGCACTCTATCCACCGTGTCACCCAGAAACACCTTTTCCTTTGTACCAACTAATGTGTCTCCTTGCTCCAGCTTGTAACTATGAGCAAAGTTAAGCCATTCACTGACTTGTATCCTAAAGAATAAACAGTGCGATTTCTTTCTATGATAATTCCATCAACAAACATTTATGGAACACAGGTTCTGGTTCTATGGCACAGTTTAATTACAAGCTCAGAAAAGAAAAAAAAAACCTTTCTCTTTTTACTTAGCAGTAAACAAGATATGAGTGATTATCAAAGTAGCCCGGCAATCATAGATTGATTTAGAGGCAGAAGAGACTTAATAGATCTCTCTATTTTACAGATGCAGAAGCAAAGTCCCAGACAGGTTAAGGGATGTGCCCAAGGTAATGTAGGCAGTATGTAGCGGACCCAGAATTTGAATTTAGATCTTCCGATTTCAAATCTAACCTTCTTTCCACTGAGTCCTTGCCTGCCTGTTCTCAGTGGAAACATTCAGATTTCAGAGGCTCCAAACTATCATGATAGTCTGATGCTTAGCTCTCAAGTCACAAAGATTTCCCTTTGACCCTAAATGTAATTCTCTTTTTTGTCATTCAACACACTTTCGTGTGTATGTGTGTGTGCATGTGTGCGTTCTGTGCTAGATTGTGGGGAGGAGAGGAGATTCAGAAATGATCAAAAATCTGACCTATGCCCTCATAGAGTCTGTGTTAGAGAGATGTAATATCTATACACATAACTAGTGTATGGAATGGAACATGAGTTACTAACGACATGTTAAGGAGGTGCAAGGAGTCAATCAATAAACATTTATCAAGTACCTACTATGTGCTAGGCATTGTGCTAAGCACTGGGGATACAAAAAAAGGCAAAAGACAGACCCTGCCCTCAAGAAGCTTATAATCTGGGAAGAGCCAAGATGGTGACTGGAAAGCAGTAACTGGCGTGAGCTCCCCACCAAGTCCCTCCAAAAACCTATAAAAAAATGGCTCTGAACCAATTCTAGAACTGCAGAACCCACAAAGTGGCAGAGGGAAGCAGGGCTCCAGCCCAGGAAAGCCTGGATGGTCTCGGGGTAAGGTCTGTCCCACACGGAACTCCCAGCTCCCAGCTGAGGGGAGCGGAGCTGAGCCAAGCAGAGCCCAGCACGCGCAGTGCAGCGCGGACCACAGACCGTGGACTGACGAGACCAGGAGTGGAGCGGAGAGTGCCCTAGCATGCTGAATTACTGAGCTGTGGCATGTACCAGACCTCACAACCCACAAACAGCAAAGACAACACAGAAGGTTAGTGGGAAAAGCTGCG
>CM053624.1:69230588-69248599 GCA_028646595.1 Phalanger gymnotis
AAACCCAAGAATCACCTACTCAGGAAAACTGAGTATAATGCTCCAAGGCAAAATATGGATTTTCAATAAAATAGAGGACTTTCAAGCTTTCTCAATGAAAAGACCAGAGCTGAATAGAAAATTTGACTTTCAAATACAAGAATCAAGAGAAGCATGAAAAGATAAACAAGAAAGAGAAATCATAAGGGACTTACTAAAGTTGAACTGTTATGTTTACATTCCTACATGGAAAGATGATATGTATAATTCATGAGACCTTTCTCAGTATTAAGGGAGTTGAAGGGAATATAGACAGAGGGCACAGGATGAGTTGAATATGAAGGGATGATATCTAAAAAAAATCAAATTAAGGGGCGAGAGTGGAATATATTGAGATAAGGAGAAAGGGAGAGATAGAATGGGGTAAATTATCTCACATAAAAGTGGCAAGAAAAATCAGTTCTGTTGGAAGGGAAGAGGGAGCAGGTGAGGGGGAATGAGTGAATCTTACTCTTATGGGATTCAACTTGAGGAGGGAATAACATACACACTCAATTGGGTATCTTACTCCACAGGAAAGTAAAGGAAAGGGCATAAAAAGGGGGGATGATAGAAGGGAGAGCAGATAGGGGGAGGAGGTAATCAAAAGCAAACACTTTTGAAAAGGGACAGGGTCAAGGGAGAAAATTGAATAAAGGAGGACAGGATAGGATAGAAGGAAATATAGTTAGCCTTTCGTGACACAAGCATTGTGGAAGTGTTTTACATAATGATACATGTGTGATCTATGTTAGATTGCTTGCCTTCCTAGGAAGGGTGGGTGGGAAGGGAAGAGGGGAGAGAATTGGAACTCAAAATTTTAAAAGCAGACGCTTAAAAAAAAAGTTGGGTTTTTGCATACAGCTGTGAAATAAGATACACAGGCAATGGGGCATAGAAATCTATCCTGCCCTACCAGAAAGTAAGGGGGAAGAGGATGGGGTGGGGGGAGTGGGATGAAAGAAGGGAGGACTGACTGGGGAACATGGCAGTCAGAATATATGCCACCTTGGAATGGGGGGAGGGTAGAAATGGAGAGAAAATTTGTAACTCAGAATCTTGTGGAAATCAATGTTGAAAACTAAAATATTAAATAAAAATGATAAAATTTTAAAAAAAAACTAAAATTTTTTTTAATGTTATCTGTAGTAGTAGTAGTAGTAGTAGTGGTAGTAGTAGTAATGGTGTTGGTGGTAATCAGCATTTATATAGTATTTTAAGGTTTGCAAAGTACTATACTATTATTATTTCATTCTATCTTCACAACAACCCTAGAAGGGTAGTTATTATTATCCCCATTTTCAGATGAGGAAACAGAGGAAGGTAGAAGTTAAGTGATTTGCTCAGGGTCACACAGCCATAATAAATATCTGAGGTCTGATTTGAACTCAGGTCTTTCTGACTCCAGGCCCTGTGCTCTATCTACTGAGCCATCTTGCTGCCTAAATAATTACCCAATTTTTACAAATATTCTTTCCTCTATGACAACAAGCATGCACATATTTGAAGATAGGTTTGTTATCATTGTAGTTAGCATAAGTTTTTAATGAATAAATCCAAAAGGATCTTATAAGTAGTATATTAAATTATCCTGGGGTTCACAACACATTTTATTGGGGAGGGGGACTGAGTGGGTTGTGTGATGCAGGGCAAGTCACTTTACCTCTGTTTACCCCAGTTTCCTCAAATGTAAAGTGATGATAATAATAGCACTTACTTCACAAGATTGTTGTGAAAATTAAGTGAGGTTTTTTTTTAAATCGTTTAGAGCAATGCCTGTCAAATAACAAGTATTTAATGAATGCTTTTTTTTTTTCCTTCCTTTAAACAACAGAGCTTAAAGAGACTTTAGAAATTACAGCCTTTTGTTTTCATGGGTACCCCACAAGGCCTATCAGATAGTGCTGCCTAAAAACATAAAAGGTCTGCAATAAATATGTATTAACTATTTTCATTACCATTCAGACAATTTGGTCCTGAAAAAGATAGATACTTCTTTTTGCAGAAATGTTGATGAATCACATGTAAAAAATAAAGTACCATGAGGTTGCGGTGATAAAATTGAAGGATCACCTCCCACAATGAAATGTGAACATGGACTTCTTTTATTATCTAGTTTGCCCCTCCACTCAAGTCTTCCCCTAATGCTTCCATGTGAGTTCTTAAAGGTCATGCCAGAGGAACACAAGCTCTGGCATTTTTTTCACCAAGCTGGAAAGGTTTGGGATGTGATCCTAGCAACAGAGTCTAGCCTTGCTGAGTTTGGAGAAGCTCAGCATCTAAGGGTTGGCCACCAGGTGATGATTTAATTTTACTATGGGAACCGATGAAGAGGTGTGTGCTGGAGTCAGGAAGACCTGAGTTCAAATCCTGCTTCAGACACTTTCTAATTATGTGACCCTGGGCAAATTACTTAGCCTCCCGTAGAACTACCACTTGCCTCTACCAGTTGAATGCCTATTAGCATTAGAATTAGCCAATATTTTCAGGAATGCATTTAAAAAATAGATCTGTAGTAATTTCTGGAAAGCCATACAGCTGTCAGGCAACTATTTGGGATCATAATTAATTACTCCATTATCTCAATTTTCTCATCTGTAAAATGGGGATAATAATAGCACCTCCCTCCTAGGGTTCTTATAAGGATAAAATGAGATAATTTTTGTAAAATGTTTTTCAAACATTAAAGTGAGTATATAAGTACTATATGAGTACTTATGTATAAGTACCATATAAGTACTAGCTTTATTATTATTATTATCACTCACAGGCAATAAGCTTCAAAAGCAGGATTTGAACCCATGTCATCTGACTCCAGACCCAGGGCTCATAGAAGGATTATGACTTGCATCAATGGAGGGAATATCTAAAATGGCAATCATAGGTATTTGAAAGAGAGATACAAAATGTTAATTACCCAGGCTCTTTTTTTCTCTCCTCCTGCTTCGTCCTTCTGACTTCCTTCCTTTAAGCCATCACTGTACTCAAAGCACCTCACAAAGAGTGACCTGGGTGTGCAGGAATAATTATGGACCCAAATGGAATAATTATGAACCCAAACAGTTGCCTGACAGCTATGTGGCTTTCTAGAAATTACTACAGATCTTTTTTTAATGTGTTTCTGGAAATATTGGCTAATTCTAATGCTAATAGGCATTCAACTGATAAAGGCAGGTGGTAGTTCTACGGGAGGTTGCTTTTAATTCCCTGGACATCTCCATACTATGGATTAGCACAGAGGACCTTGGCAGGGTAGACCACCTGTGATTCCTATTCTATGTGCCAAAAATGAAGCAAGCAGAGGGTAAAGCTCTGGCCCCAGGGGCCCCCACTGAAAGAAATAATAAGTAAACATGCCATCTGCTGATAAAACCCATCACCCACTCCTAATTCTAATTACAGCAGTGCTTTGACTTAAGAGCTGGGCCACACTGCAGTCAGAAAATGCTTTGGAGAGTTTTAATAGTATTTCTCAAAAAACAATTTGTTAATTTTCTCTCTCTTTTTGTTCTTAAAGAAATAACCAATCCCCCTCTCTCCATTGACATATACACACACAGACTATGCACCTTAGACCTATCCAGTAATGAGATGATGTTACCTTTGTCAAGACCATTTCATTTACTATTGATGATGTGTTTGGTGCAGTTTTGTTTGTTGACTTACTTTGTTGTATTAAATGCACTATTTTAATAATAAACATACTGAGAGGCAGTGTGAAGTAGTAGGTGGATGGCCAGTCTTGGAATCGAAGAGCCCTGGGTCCAGGTTCAGCTTTTCACAAATGCCATATGAGCCCCATGACCGTGCTAACCTCTCAGTCCCCACAGGCACCTGTAGTAGATAAAAAGTTACAGGCAAGTTACCAATATGCATTGGTGGAGGGACTTTCTACACTGAGAGTTCACGATACTGAGGAAATTGGCATTTCAGAATTGACACCTCCTCTACCTATAATGATAATAATGATGCATGTATATATGTATAAGTGTATGTATATATCTGTATGTGTAGGGATATATCTAGAAATATACCTAAACTATATTGTAGCCTTCTGGGGGTTGGGGAGAGGGCAAAAACAAACAAAGTTAAAAAGTGCACAGCAGAGAGCAAAAGAAAACACAAGGAAGCAAAGAAAAGATGGACAATTCTCAACACAAAGTGTATTATCATACAGGCTTTCTTGAAATGAAAACTTATGGTTACATATTTTGAATCCTCTCCTATGTTCTGCTATGCACATGACATGCTTTTTTTTCTTTCTGACTTTGTATTTAAGTTTTAATATTTAAGTTTATGATATGTTTTTGTTTTTTTGCTCTACTCTGTATTTGTGTTCTGGTAAAATAAAAAAATTAATATTAAAAATATTAAAGAAAAATAAAGAAAAAACCAAAAAATAACTGATAACTAGCATTTACATAGCTTTATAAACATTATCTAAATGGATCTTCACAAAAACCTTGAGAGGTAAGTGCTGTTATAATTTCCATTTTATATATGGGGAAACTGAGGCAGACAAAGGTTAAGTGACTTGCCATGGGTCACATAGCTAGAGGGTCTAAGACTGGATTTGAACTCACAACTTCCTAGTTCTAGGCCCAACATTCTATCCACTGTGTCACCTTTGTTGTGACTCAGTCATTTCAGCTGTGTTTGATTCTTTGTGACCCCATTTAGGATTTTGGCAAAGATACTAGAGAGGTTTGCCATTTCTTTCTCCATCTCATTTTACAGATGAGGAAACTGAGGCAAAAGGGTTAAGTGATTTGCCCATAGTAAATGTATGAGGCTAGATTCGAACTTATGAACATTTTTTCTGAATCAAGATCTGGCACCCTATCCACCATGCCCCCTAGTTGCCCACTGTGCCACCTAGCAGCATACTAATAAACTGGCTGTCTACCATATTTAAAAGTAAAATCTAATAGTTTATCTATATTTTGCAATAATAATCACATTTACATATTGCCTTCAAGGCTAACAAATCATTTTCCTTGCTATTTTTAATATAGCAACATGTAGATCTCCTTGAAGGAGCAATATAATTGGAGTAGTATAAATGACTGAATAGATCAAGTTCAGAAAAGCACAGAGTTAAAAATGTAAACTTCTCCATTCTGTATCACTGCATAATCCACATAATTAGCTTACCAAATATTACTCCAATGAATCTGTGATTCCACATTGTGGATATTCTTTCCAATAATATACATCATAGCTTGCTCATGCCTACCTTTCTTATGCAGTTCTAAAATCCTTAAGATCAGGGATTGTTTCATTTCTGTCATATCTCTAGTGACTTGTACAGTGCCTGGCACATAGTAGGCACTTAAAATGCTTATTGATAATTATCTGACAATATGTGCAGCCTTCTTCCTTGATAGTCCCCCACCTCTCTGCTAAGAAGAAGGAGGTATGAGTTGTCACCTCTTTTGCAGGACTATGATTGGCGATTACACTAACAGGATTTAGACTCCTTCTAGTGTTCTTTTTAATTTGCATTATTATAGTTATGGTGCATATTGTCCTATTTATTTCACTCTGCACCAATTCCTACAACTCTCCCCTTGTTGCCCTGAATTTTTCATATCCATCCTTTCTTACTGCATAAGATTTCACTATATTCACTTACCATCCTTTTCTAGCCGTTCCCTGATTCAATGGGGGAACCACTTTACAAAAACAAACCAGTAAACACCACTACAAATATTTTGATATCTTTTGTTTCATTTTTGACCTCTCTGGGGCATGAGCCCAGTAGTAGGGTCATTGGTTCAAAGCGTATGAACAATTTAGTCACTTTTCTCACATAACTCCAATTTTTTTTTCCCAAAATAGTTGAACCAATTGTTGACTTAGTTTTATAAAGCTTTCTGTTTCTGATATCCAGGCCTGGTGCCTTTGCACACTACTGTAAGAGGCACTCAGGAGAGTTTCTGTGAGGGTTTTGTGGAAGGTGATTTGGAAGAAGTGAGCTTTGGGAAAAAAAAAGAATTAGAAAGAAGAAAAAGGCAGCATGTCATATAAATATCCTAACCCAGATGAACTACATTAAGATGCTCTCCCTTTAAAGCAGTAAACATTTCTTAGGAGTTCAATATTTAAAGTTTGCAGTGACTTTGAACTTTCATATTTTGAACTTTTAAAAGGTTCACTTGATACTTCTTTCTGAATTTCTTTTGATTTATTTTCAGTTTGGTTCACTGTACTTCCCACCCCCCACCTAGAGATATATAATATTCCTTGTCACATCCATGATCTCATTAGTATGGGTGTTTCTCAAACTGCTATAAGAAACCCTGAAACAGCCCAAGTGTGTGTCTATGAGTGTGTTTTAATGAGCCTTATGTTGTTTAAGAGCCATTAAAATAGTCATTTTAAAATTTTTTACTATAAAGGTTTGCCAAGGTTTTGTTTAAAGTGAAGAGTTCTATCACTCTGCAAAAGTTTGAGAAACATCATCCTAGACCAATTCAGAATGCAGCCCTTCCGTGCCTTCTTATCACGTCTTACCACACAGGGATTGCCCAATATGCCTTTCCTCTCTAGGTCAAGTATTATAAATAGAATTTTTGTGTCATAGACCCCTTTGGAAGTTTAGTGAAACCTATGGACCCCTTCTCAGAATGTTTTTTTTTCATTCATAACTAAAAGAAATGCTAACTTTCAATTAGAAGTTAGTGAAAATAAAATATATTTGTCTTACCCTACTTCACAGATTCCCTGAAATCTATCCATGGACCCCTTGGAGATACATAGATCCCAGATTAAAAACCTCTGCTCCAGTTCTTTTCAAATTTAAAAGTTAGTTCTTTTAAATATAATTTTTTTCTTTAATAATACTAGTTCAACACTCAGGCTATCCATCTGTCATCCCTCATTCTCTTAACATTGCTAGACCTCTTCCTTTCCAAATTGTCCATATCTTTGATCATGTATTTACACCACTTCATGAGCAGTGTAGAAGCCAACCACCATCACTGGTGATATTGCTTATGTCTTCTCTCGTCCTCCTCCATAATACTTTAGATATAGTCTCGTAAACCAAAGATGTCAAGTACTAGGTCAGCAGGCTACATATGCAGCCTGAACCAAAATTAAAATGTAATTAAGAAATTTTTAATAAACAAAAATACAATAAAACATAGATAATATCACATTTTAAAATTTAGTCAATATATAGCCTACTGTAGTCTCCATGCACAGATTAGTGGCCTTCATTAGCATTTGAGTTTGACACTACTCTTCTAAACCATTGTCAGTTCTACCTTCTGATCTCTAACCACTATCCTCTTCATAGCATTTCCCTATTAAAATCCCATGGTCTCCTATTGCCTCCAAATGCTTCTGTTTGACATTTAGAACTCTTTACAAACTAGCTTCAGCCTATTTTTCCAGTCTTAGGAGACACATTACTCTCCTCCTTGAATACTATGATCCAACCATACTGGCCAACTTGGTGTTCCACACACAATTTCCTCGATTCACTGCACCTCTCTGCCTCTTGAATTTCTAGTTTCCTTTAAGATTCAGCTCCAACATGATCTTTTATATGAGACCTTTCCTAGTCTGTGAGGTCCTGGAAAGCGGGGACTATCTTTGGCCTTTGTCTTTTGTTTTTGTCTTCTCAATGCTTATCACAGTTCCTGGCAATAGAAACCTTCACAAATGATTAATTAATTCACTCCTTCCTGCCACTTAGCCACTACCATTACAGAACCCTAAAAAGGCTTCAGGGGAGAAACAGCCATTTTGTATTTCTTTTCTCTTTCATGAATTGTCGTGGCCCCAAAGCTCATCTCCTTCTGGTCAGCTTGATAGTAATGACTCTCTCTACACAGCTGGGTTAGTGCTCGAAAAGCCGATTCATTCTGCATTGGAAACATCCTGAGAGTCCTTCGAGCCTGGACAACCTGTCAAAATTTTCATTCAACTTTTGGAGACTTGAGAACTCTGGGTCAGTTCTATACTCTTATGAGCAAATGAGAAGGACTGTTGCAGAGAAGATATTCAACAATATTCCTTTTTCTCGATTTATGATGCTCAAAAGACTAGATAAAATTCATTTTTGGTTGGATAGTTACACATACTTTAATAATGAATTTTTTAGTGTAAGTGGTCAAGAAGTTTTATAATATATTTATCAGCAAAAAATGTTTTCTTTGTGCTGAAAATGAGTTATTTTAATTTCAATTCGGTCATTTTCAATTATGTTCGACTCTTCATGACCCTATTTGGGGTTTTCTTGGCAAAAATATTCGAGTGGTTTATCATTTCCTTCTCCAGCTCATTTCACATATGAGGAAACTGAGGCAAACAAGGCTAAGTGACTTGCCCAGGATCACCTACTTAGTAAATGTCTGAGGTCATATTTGAATTCAGGAAGATGAGTCTCCTTGACTCCAGCTCTGGCACTCTATCCACTGTGTCAGTTATTTTAATTATAGTTTCATATTTAGAGATACACTGCCCAGTTATTTTAATTATAGTTTCATATTTATAGATATGTAAATTTCATAGGAGCATAGATTGAGAGTTAGATGAGATCTTAGAGGCCAATGACTCCAATCCCCTAATTTTACAGATTAGGAAACTGAGGCAGAGAGGAGGTGAAATGACTTGCCCAAGGTCACACAGCTAATAAACGTCTAAAGTGGAATTTGAACTCAGGTTATCATGAATTCAAGACCAGTTCTCTAGCCACCATACCATGCTCTCCTCACCAACATTTAGTATCTGAGTAGTTTTTAAATTTTCTCTTTTATCTTGTGATAAATATTATTATAAAGAATTGAACTATATGTTTTTAGCATATTTAAAATCTCTTAAAGCAAAATGTCACTGGATAAACAAGTATATTCCAACTGTATAATGGTTGGCATTTCTCCTTCCAAACCAGTCCCTGTTCTGATGGGAAGAGTCTGGCCTTGAGAATACTATATCAGACAAAAGTCCAGGAATAGGCAAGCTGGCAGTCAACTCTTACCCTGGACTAGAACATTGACCCATCAATGGGTCAACTGGTCCAGAACTCAGCCCAAATTCCCTCTGGGATCAATATTACATGAAGAAGGAAAAGTAAGAGAACAAGCATTTTATAAGTGCCCAGTGTTTGCCAGGCATTGTGCTAAGTCCTTTACAAATATTATCTCATTCGATTCTCATAATTTTGTGAGATATATACTAGGATCCCCATTTTACCATTGAGAAAATCAAGTCAGATAGAGGTCAAGTGACTTGCCCAGGGTCACTCAGCTAAGGAGTGTCTGAGTCTAGATTTGAATTCAGGTGTTCCAAAGCTAGTATTCTATCCACTACGAATATCATATGTTCAAAAACATTTAGAGCCACTCTTTTTGTGATGTCAAAGAAGTGGAAACTAAGGAGATTTCTAATCAATTGAGAATGGCTAAATGATTTATGGTATATGAATGTAATGGAATACTACAAGAAAAAATGAAAGGGATGAACAAAATCACAGAATTTTAGACCTCGAAAGAAAGTCCCTATTTCATAGGGGAAACTGAGTCCTTCCAAAAATAAGTCACTGGCTCGAGGTCACATAACTTAACATCAGAGTAGAGACTAGAATGTCAAGTCACTTCTGGTCCCATACCTCCTCTTCTATACTACAATTCATTTCCTCAATTACAGATGAAGAAATAGAAGCCTAGAGGAACCTAAATGACTTTCCCAAGGTCACACAACTAGTTAGTATATTATTTTCTATCAAAATAATATTTCATCTATTTAATTTAAATTTGATCATATTTATGCCACATGTGTATTTCACCTTTATTTATCTCTCATGATTTTGCTTTCCCTAAATAGAAATACTCTAGCTATCAGTAGAAATTTAGCTTGGATTCAACCTCAACACCTCGATTCCCCTCCCCTTAGCTGCACATTACATTTGCCTACACATTTTCAGATAAAACTTAATGGCTGCAGCTGAACCTGATACTGTGAATGATTACTCTGAAGCACAAAAATATAGGTTCCAGCAGATGGGAAAATTCAGAAATCAATGTTTATCACATTGCTTCAGGACGTTCTTTAGAAATAGAAAAATATGATAGAAATATAATATAGAAATATAATAAAATATAATATTTAATCTATGCATTCTCCTCTGAACTTAATATGATGCAAACTCAAGATCCTCCTGCTATGACCTGTTGTTCTTCCTGATATCTGCATATCCAGCTACCAGAAGCACTGCGCCAAACCTGGCAAAGCAATGGGGAGAAATTCATTATTTTTTTCTGGAAACTATCATGGTCTGACTCCTTGGAATGACCTATCTATAATTCATTGGTAAATCTTTTGTCTAATCGATATATATCCCTTCCTCTGACAACAGACATGGTAGTATCTATCTTAGGATTATGACGTTAGAGCTATAGAGGATCTCAGAGGTCATCAAAGTCAACCACCTCATTTTATAGATGATAACCTAAGGTTGAGAAACATTAAGTGACTTGTCCAAGTTCACAAAGCTAGCAAGTATATGAAAAAGAATTTGGATTCAGCTCTTCTTTACTCCAAGCTTCTACATGTGGCCTCAAGGCGGCAGGTTCCCCACCCTTGTAAAATCGACTCTATCCACTATGCCATCTAGAGTCCTCTATGCATAAAGCATACCCTGGTGCCAGTACACCCTGGAATAGCATTCCCATTGGCCTTTCCCCTTCATCTCAAGGAATGCACCCTTCCCCATTGTCCTGGCTGTGTTGAAATATCTGGCCTACCACCTACTTATATGCAGCGGAAGCTATTGTTAATCCTATTACACAGATAGGAAAACTAAGACACACAAAATATAAATATAATCCAGAAACTCTATGATAGAGTCCAACCTAGAAGTTGTGCTTTTATTCATAATACATGGTTTATTCTACTAGAGTAGTAGATTTCCTAATTTGATTTCATAACACCTCAGTACTTCATGAGGCATCTATTGGGGTCATAGAAGGAATGCTCCATTATTTCTAGGCTTTACCCCAATAATAAGCCATGTATTGATGTTGTAAAAAAGTGCCACATGACATAAAAAGATTATTTGTGATTCTCAAGGAGCCAGAAAAGCCATGTATGATACTATGTAGCTACTCTTCCACAAAGACTGCCATAAATACTTCTACAATAAAAACTGTCCCACAGTGGATTTAATTTAATTATATTCAAAAATAATTGAAAGGCATTGCTTATTCATTCATCCATTAAAGAAGCATTTATTGAACTTTTATGTGCTAAGTGTCGGTAGATATAAAGATGGATGGACACAGGTCTCTGCTATCATGGAGGTTACAGTCAGAGAGGAGGGCCCATATGGAGTGAGATGCAGGATAACAGCAAAGTTCTATTGACATTTTTAAAAATATAGTTTTTGTAAATAGTAAAAATTCTCCAGCTAAGCCATCTGAATTTTTTAAAATAATTTATTGTTTAAAGACATAGATGTCTCATCAGGTGACACTGTCTGTTAGTACTCTCTTCCTCCTTAATTTTCTGTATGCTGGATTTATTCGTATAGATGTAGAATGAAACCTCCTTGAAGGTATGGAAGACAGAATTTTCTGTCATTAAAAATATATGCATTTACAAAAAAAGTTTTGAAAATATTTTAGTTATAGCCTATTAAATATGCAGCTGTGTACTGTACACGTATCTAGTCCTGGCTCCAGATGTAGCCTCCGCTGTGGTTCCTATTTGGGATCAATTCAAAACACAAGAGTATTTACCCAAAGCCTGTCTGTCTCAAGACCTACATAAAGCCCTGGAAGTCCTTGACACGACTAGAATGAGATAAATTAAATCCCTGAAGTTGCTTCCTAGGTAGGAGAAGCATAAATCAATCTGAGCTGATTTCTTCAAACATGTGATTTACTTAGCCTCATTTGGGATGACCATTTGTGACTCAATTGCACTCTGCCACTCATGAGTAATCCCATCAGAATGATTCCATATACATAAATCTTGGGCTCACTGGAAGAACAGGCTTGGTCAATCCATTTAGCAGCGCAGGCAAGGAGAAACAGGGAAAATCATAATAAAAGCATGACAGGGGAATTGTGACAAATACAATGTCTATTTGGTCAATTTATAGTGGAGGCAAAAAGCTTTCTGTATTAAAAGAAGATATGGACAAAATAATATTTAGAGGTTGAGGCTATCTGAAAACTGAAATAGTCACTTCTCTGATTCTTCAGCACCTTTATTATTGTTGGTGGTGGTGGTGGTGGTGGCGGCGGTGGTGGTAATGGTAGTAGTAGCAGCAGCAGTAATAGTAGTAGTGGTGTAGGTGATGGTTGTAGTGGTAGTAGTAATAATGATAATAAGATCACCATAAAATAATTAAATAGCATTAATAATAATCAATGGTAAATATGTAATCTATATAGTACTTTAATGTTTACAAGGAGCTTGACGTGTTATCTCATTTACTCCTCATGACAACACTATCAGACTGGAAATTTCTTGAGAAAAGGGACTGTCTTTTGCCTTTCTTTGCATCCCCAGTGCTTAGTACAGAACCTGGAATACAGTAAACATTTAATAAATGCTAGCTGACTATTATTATCTCTCTTGTACAGATGAGAAAACTGAGTCTGAGAATGACTAAATGACTTCCCCTGGATCACGTAGTGTCTGAGACAAGATTCTACTGGCTCTACTCCAAGTACATCTAGTACTCTATTCACTATCTCACTTACCTGCCTCAATATGTGTGTGGGGTATGGGAGGTAGAACCTTCCAACAATAACGATAATAAAAATAGGTGACACATAGAAAGCTTGAGGATTTCAAGGTCCTTGACATACACCATATCATTTGATTCTCACAACAACCTTCTGAGGTAGACAGTGAAAGAATTATTATCCCCATTTTATGGATAAGGGAACAGGTTCAGAAAAATTAACTGAATTGTCCAGGACCACACAGCTAGTGTCTGAGCCAAGGCTCCAACCCATTTTCTGACTCTGAGATGAATATTCTTTTCATCGCTAAAGCACCAATATCACAGGCATAATGGGAGTATGGGCAATAGTCGATTGAGGACTACACAGCCATGAAAAGGAGCATGCCCATTAGTGGGCAAAGAACAGGACAGGCTGGCATGGCAGCAAAAACTAGGGAGAATATAATCAAAGGGACCAGAACCTAGACAGGCAGTCAAGATCACAGACAAGGAATGTCATCAACAAGATGACCTTGATGTGAACCTGACTTTGAGGCAGGTCTGGTTCAGTCCAGGGAATCTACTAAATATTCTGACTGAAATAGGGCATGGGTAGGTAAAAGTCTGCATTTGTCCACAGAGGATACAAGAAATGAATATGGGACTGTGAAAACTTCCTACCTGAGACTTGAGCCAGATGGATAGGAGAGGTAGCTGTTGTGTAACTAGTCTTGGAGTCAGAAAGATCTGTATTCAAGTCTTGGCTATGATGAATACTATATGGTCAAGTCACTTAACTGCTCAGTGCACTCAGACAACTCTCTAAGATTATAAACATCAGAGCAATTGCTAATATACAATGGAAGGAAGGATTTCCTCACCAGGAGTTGTCTTTGCCAATGAAATCATGTAACTAGAGAGGGAGAAAATAAACCCTACATTGATTTGCAACACTGATCTGTGAGGGTATGACTCTTCAGTTTAGTATTAGAAATATGCTAGATTTGGGTTTTGTTTTGTTTTGTTTTTCTATTTCAAGTGTTTGTAACATTGTTCAGGTAGGATTAGGGCAGCTAGGTGGTGCAGTGGATAGAGCACTGGGCATGGAATCAGGAAGATTCATCTTCCTAAGTTCAAATCTGGCCTCAAATACTTACTAGTTGTGTGATCCTGGTAAGTCACTTAACCCTGTTTGCCTCTGTTTCCTCATCTATAAAATGAGCTGGAGAAGAAAATGGCAAACCACTCCAGTATCTTTGACAAGAAAACCTTAAATAGGGTCACAAAGAGTCAGACACAACTGAAAAATAACTGAACTGAACTGAATAGACAGGTAGGATTAAGTAACCCCTGGCTGCAAGGATACAATATGTCTGAAATATTAATTGAATGTAGGGAGGCAGCAGTAGATAGAGAACTAGGTCTGGAGACAAGAAGACCTGAATTCAAATCCTGACTCAGACAATAACTAGCTATGTGACCTTGGGCAAGTCACTTAACCTCTATTTGGCCTCACACTTTGCTCATGAGTTAAATGGGGAACTTGAACTAGATTTTTCACTAGAGTTGCTTCCAATTCTAAATGTATGATCCAGTCATTATCACTTTCCAGCTTTTCCAATGGAATAACAAATGACATGTACCCTGAGGTGCTGAGGTTATGGAACTTGGGTTATAAAATAAACAGCAGCTGTCAGACCTGGGACTAGAACCAAGTTTCTTTCGGTCATACCATCCTGTCTCCAAAGTGTAGGTAGATAATATGGTCACAGAGTTTAGAGCTAGGAGGGATCTTAGAGAAAATCTAATCCAACTACCTCATTTTACAAATAAGGATACTGGGGCTTGAGTTAACTGATTTGCTCATGGTTATACAGGGTATAAGTAGCAGGATCTGAATTTGACCTAAGAACCTCTGACTCTAGACCCAGTGCTTATTCTACTATAATACGGTAAAGGTGAAGGTCGCTGGAGTTGGAAGAATTAAGGAACAGTGAGACCAGAATGATTAAAGACCCAACTTATCTTTCTAGTACAGTATACTGCCTCCCAACCTTTATTTAGTGCTTCATTCAACCAATCAAAGATTTAGAAAACATGTATGAAACTCTCTCTGAAATATTAGTCCTTTACTTTGTTTGAGTGCATATCTTTAAGATAACTCAGGCTTTCTTTGATAATTTAGAATTATTGTGCCTCAAGGTCACTATTCTTAACAGGAATTATGACTTACATTGTAGTAGAGGTAGATTCAAAAAGTGTTAAAGATTAGGTAGCATTGTGTGGTATAGTAGAAAGGGAACTAGGTTTGGAAGAAATTAATGAAAAATCATTTACCACTCCTTATTATGCACACAGCATGGTGCCAAGTGCCGAGGATACAAAGAAAAAGGCAAGGCAGACCCTGATCCCAGGGTGCTCAGCTTCTAAGCAGGGGAGAGAACACAACATACAGAAGAGGTTTCAGCTGTGTTGGCACAGACTCTTCTAATAGTAGTAACAACTTAAGGCTTCAATTTCACTGCTATCCCTGGCCATGGTTCTAATATTTACTTGAAGGGCAAGAGGTAACATAAGGGCTTGAGTTAGCCCAGTGAGGGGGAATAAAGATTGGCATTAGCCTTCTCTAGCATGGATATATCTCCGTTTATATCTCTTCCTTGAGGAAGAGAGAATGTTTCTGTGCTTTCTCCCCTCTTTGGCGTCTCATAAATTATGGTTACACCATACTTGGTACTTCCCTACGGGCTGAGAGTACACCCTTGTCGTAGTAAGGGAATCTAAAGATAAAGCCTTACTGAAACATTTAAGACCTGCACCTCTGATACAGTATTTGTGTGAGAATCCTCCCCATAAAACTCAAACATAGTTTTAGAGTCCCACACTTAACAGTTCGTTCTGTTCAAGTCTTGGAGCCCTCCTTTTGTTTCCTGGCGTAAGTTATCCTATAATTCCCACACCTCCAATATCCCCTTGAAGTATGAATCTGAATTCTCAAATCTCTTTGGCAACATACTCCATTCCCTTTTTCCCTCCTTCGTTCTTATAGGTAGTAACCCAAATCCTACAATGGGACAATAGGTATAAATTGGACCTGTCTAGATGCAGGCAGATTATGTAGAGATGTCCAGAATTTTCAGTTCCATATTAAGCATTACCACTAACATTGCCCCATCTATGGCCAAGAATGTACTTTTGGGTTATTCCCAAGAGTATGATACCTGTATTATTCCTGTTTAAAGGTTTAACAAACTTTAATTTCAGGAGAAAAGTTACCTCTGTTCTATTTTCATCCTACCCTGTGATGCCTAATTGGAAAAGATACCATGGGACCAGGACTGTGTACTAATCCAAATACCTTGAAACACTTTGATCAGTGAAAACGGCTCGAGACCAGCTGTTTCTTGGCATTCGTACAAAGAAGTGGCAACAACATCTCGTTAGCTTTGGAGTACATGAAAGTCTCAGCAACAAAAAGACATCATAATCATTGGTGTCAATCAGAAGGTATGGAAGCAAGCAGATTGTTACCCTGAAACAAACTTAATAGCATCAGCTTCAGCTGTGATTAGAAGGGTCAAAGCCAAAATTCAATGCAGTTTTGCATGAAAATTGTTCTTTGTTCAGCAGATAACTGACTTTTGTTTTCCTGGGGATATAGTTAAGAGTGAACAAAGTCAAGTTAAAGTTGTCTTTCTTAAATTTTGTTTCCTCCACAAACTATAACACCTGGAGGACCGATGTCTCTCATATCCAAATCTCCAACAACTTATGCAGCAGCTGAGCAGATGAAGTTTGATTTAAACATTTCTCCCACCAAGCCTTTCATTTTATTCAGTCATTACATGGCCTGCACTTTCACCTGCATCCGGATATTTGCTTCATACCATTAGCTTCTAAATAGTTTTAAGCTTAGCCTTCTAGCTGCTACCAAGGCAGGCTTTCTTCATTTGTTTTCCAATACTGCTGAAACAATCTCTCATAAAATCAATAACCCAGAGAAGTCTATTTCCTTTTTAAAAATGGAATTGTTCCCAAGCTTCACTTCATCTTCAGATCACATACTAATCAGAATTAAAACTTTCTGTTGCTGGTAGCTCAAGGACTACTTTCCCATGGAATACCTTTGACATTTCTTTGAAAAATTGAGTTTTATGTCCTTGAAAGTTATTAAACACTTGCATTAGTGGTTATAGAACTTGAATCCAGGTTTTTTCCTTCATGCATATCTTTCTACTTCTATCTTATTTATAAATAATAAGAGTTCACATTTATAGAACACATTACAATTTTTAGAAGTCCCTCACAACAGCAATATGGCGGCTGGAAAGCAGGGACTAGCGTGAGCTCCCCGTCAAGTCCCTCTAAAAACCTATAAAAATGGCTCTGAACCAATTCTAGAACTGCAGAACCCACAAAATAGCATAGGGAAGCAGGGCTCTAGCCCAGGACAGCCTGGATGGTCTCTGGCTAAGGTCTATCCCGCACGGAGCTGGGAGCGGAGGGGAGCGGAGCTGAGCAGAGCAGAGCCCAGCGTGGGTGGCGCACACCGACCAGACTTGTAGCCAGGTGGGGTGTGCCCTAGTGCCCTGAATCAGTGAGCTGCAGCAGTTACCAGACTTCTCAATACACAAACACCAAGGACAACAGAGTAGGTTAGTGGAGTGGGAGAAGCTGCTGGGGACTGGGATAGAGTTTGCGGTTCAGCCACCACCCCAGGGGGCAGAGGAGGTGGGGCAGCTTTAGAACTACAGCTGAAGTTGCTTCTGGCCCCAGGCCAACCTGGTGGGAGGAATTGGGTGGAGGATCAGAGCAGGAGTGAAGAGCCTGCTGAAGATCTAAGTCCAGTCAGGGTTGGGGGTTCTTAGGGAAGGAGGAGTGCTGGTGTGGCAGAACTGGCACATCCCCCCAAGCTTGGAACATAGAACTCTTTAGTCTACAAGCAGTCATACCCCACTGAAAAACTCAAGGGTCAAGTGAGTTGGCTGGAAACATAGCCAGACAGCGAAAACACATCCAGATTCAGTCACAGACTCTGGAATCCTCCTTTGGTGACAAAGAAGACAAAAACATACAGCCAGAAGAAGTCAACAAAGTCAAAGAGCCTACAACAAAAGCCTCCAAGAAAAACATGAACTGGTCTGAGGCCATGGAAGAGCTCAAAAAGGATTTGGAAAAGCAAGTTAGAGAAGTAGAGGAAAAATTGGGAAGAGAAATGAGAAAGATGAAAGAAAACTATGAAAAACAAGTCAATGACTTGCTAAAGGAGACCCAAAAATATACTGAAAAATATACTGAAGAAAACAAC
>CM053624.1:69249099-69269704 GCA_028646595.1 Phalanger gymnotis
TTAATGATATAGCATCTCTACAAGCAAAAGAGCCACAGAGAACTGACATACAAAAAAATTACATAGAACTCCGAAGATCACTATGAACAAATTGGCTTTCAAATCAGAGATCCCATCCAGCTATTAGCACAGTAGGGAAGGCAACACACGCAACACTTCAGAAGTAAGTTTCATTTGCTCCTAAAGTCTGACCTAGAGTTTATACCAGCACTAGTTGTTTCTTTGGGTCTTATCGACCTAAAAGTTTGGTTAAAGAGACAAACAGGCTAGGTGATATGTATTTATATTGTTTATTCCCTCAAAGCTAGCAGAATACATGCATGCACAGAGTCAGAACGTAAATTCTGACTGTCTGATGAAAGAATGAGCAGCCTTAAATACATTTTAGAATAATCCCAACTCAGGATGTCCGCATCACTCAAAATTATGATCTCCATATATGTTTAAGCATAGTATGAGAAAGGAATTGTTTTAATTGAATAGGTTGTAAATAGAATAAGAGAGTTGACAAAGTGTCAATTGAAATAATGACCCAGGATATCTGTGTTTTCTTTATCAATAACATGACATAACATAGTATATGTCCATAAAATATTAAGATAAGAAAAAGTCCCATTATTCAAGGTAGTATCTGCTTATGGCACCTTCCTTAACAGAAGAATACTCTGGTCAGCTTTCCCTGGCCTTGTTGAGACAGCAAGAGGCATTTTCTGAGTTTACTCAGAGAACAAAGAAGGGATATCTGTTAGGCTGAGGTGCTTCTTCTGGTTGATTAGTTCAGGCTCTGGCCCTTATTGAAGTTACTAAATTGATATCAAATGATTACCAAAGGCAAGGTGAGAGAAAGAAGCACACAAAGCAATGTGGCTCCCTTAGTTTAGGGGCCTAAGTGGTCATCTTTTTGTGTGCCAGTGTGTTCTCCTGATGTGACAGTACTTTCAAATACAGAAATATATATAAAGGATTCACATGTGTTGCTGTTTGTTTGGTTTTTTCCCCTAGCTTAGGGAACTCTCAGGGTAGGAATACCCTCCATTAAGCAATTCACAACCCATCTAGGTTTTGAAAGATAAGTCCTAGGGAGGGTCTGAGGCACAAAGAGTAGACCAGTGTCACACATCTGGTAAGAATCAGGGGAGATTTGAAACCAATTCATCCTGACTCTAAGCTCTGTTCTTATTAACTCTGGTATACTACTTCTATATAATTTTCAGGGAAATAATAATATTAGCAGCTCATATTCCAAAAACATCTTAAAGTTTCCAAATTTCCTTCCTTACAACCACCCCTGAGTTGGGTAATGCAAATATTATTATCCCTACTTGACATATGAGAAAATTGAGGCCTTAAGAGGTTAAGTTGGTCTATCTAGAATCATACAGTTGGTACATGTCAGAGGAAGAATTCAAATTCAGGACCCTCTAAGGCTAGTGTTCATTCCACTATGTTTCACTAAGGGAGGATGCCAAGAAAGCAGGTGTTGTGTATGTCTCCATCCTTTATTTTCCCTAATCCTACAGTCTTGTCTGCCCATAGAGAGGTTGGTGCACTGATACGGCCAAGGGGAAATCTATAATGACCATGAAACTTTAGGTCTAGCACACATCATAGTGTGTGCTAGAAGGAAGCGCTCTCTCTCTCTCTCTCTCTGAAATGATTACATGATTGAGATGTACTTTGGAGGCTAGGAGCATGAAAAAGTCTCCCTAACACTTCAACTTCATTTTGCCCCTGAAGAACAAAACTGACCAGTCAAATAACTCTTATCAATTAGATTTTCCCAGTAGAATGAAAACTGCTTGAAGGCAAAGACCATTCATATTTCCCTTTATATCCCTAGTATCTAGCACAGTAGCTTGCCCATAAAAAACAAAGTGTTTGTTGACTAGAATTGAATAGAAACACCAGTAGTTCCATTTGCCTGCCAAAGCCCAACTTTAATGATCCCATGGTTAATTATTGGCCCTGAAGAAGTCTAATTCATGAGTTCCTAAAACAAGTACATTCATGCTACTCCCATTCCTTCCTATGTCACACCAGAGTCCAAGCATTTTTCATTTTTACGTGTTGCTCATACTGGGTTAATTCCAATAGGGTAGACTAAAGTTAATTTTATCAGTCATCAAGATCAAGCCAGGGGGAAAATATTCTGATTAATTGAAAATTGTCTTCTAACACAAACAAGAATCTTAGAGTTGAAAGGCAAGGCAATAGGGCACAATTGAAAAGCTGATGATTTAAGGCAAAAGACAATTACAAATCTCAGTTCTGCCATTTACTATCTTATAACCACACTACAGTGCCTTGCACACAGTAGGCATTTAAGAAATCATTGTTGATTGCCTGTGTGACTTCAGAAAAGTCACTTTACCTTTATGGGTCTCAGTTTCCTCATTTGTAAAATGAAAAAGTTAGATTAAATGACCGCCAAGGTCCCCTTCCAGCACTGGAAATGTTGAGGGTTGAGGGAGACGAGATCCAGCAACCCCAAGACTGGAATTCCCAGACAGAGTCATTGAGAGGCAGTACCCCTCAAAGACCCGAGTAATGGAGAGGGTTGGGGCCATCTGGAATGAATTCATGATCTCAAACATTCTTTAAGTCAAGGTGGCAAAGATTTATTATGTTTCACAGTGGGCAAGAGTTCTTAGGGAACCTGCAATCTTACAGGGCTCCAGGGAAAGTTTAAATATGAGATTTGGGATTGAAACCTTTCAATCAGGTGTTTTGGGGTGGGATTAGGGAGTGGTTAAGGGGTGGTCAGTTCTTAAATATGTACTTTTTGTATCTACTGTGCAGGTATCTTACCCAGAGTTCACTGAGAAATAGCCCAAGGTTGGGGGGCGAGGTACCTGGGGGGGTGATTTTGACTGTGAAATGTCACTAAATCAACCAAAGGTCAGGGCTGGCTGGAGATATCCAGGTTGCTTCCATCAAATGTCTTGTTAGACAAGATGAATGTAAGAGAGTATACATTTGACTATGTCTAGGATACATATCAGGAAGGTCAGTAAGTGGTAAATATTGTTATGTCCCAGTGCATAGCCAATTAACAATACACAAGGAATCCAAACTAATAAATTCTATAGGTGCAGCTGGCCGCAGTATCAGGAGGAGAGATAAGTGCCTTGCTAAGGCATGCTGCCCTTGAACTGGAGAGAGACTGCTAGGGCCAATGCTTTGAAGCTAGGGAGAGATGTGATTTTAGAACTGGGGTCCAGGCACAGGAACCCAAGCAGAGGCTAAGGAGAAATGTGATGTTAGAATTAGGGTCCAAGCACAAGCACCCCAGCACCCCATCAAATCTATGATCCTATGATCTCAGAAATACTCTACTCCATTGCTTCCGAATTCAAACCATGCTGGGGATGGGTAATAAATTCTCTACCAGTGGACCACTTTACCTTACACTGCCTTATTCCTGAAGTTCTCATTGCATAAGGGAGCTGGGAAGAGGAGCCACTGGAAGAAAGCATTTATGGGATACAGAAGGAGAAAGAGAAAAATGGCAGCATATTTTTTAAGTTTCTAGGTTTTAAGAAGTACCATTAGCAGTAAAAGATATGCTAATGAGTAAGAATTTAATGAAGTCCAGAGGTGGGAAAAATAACTAGTCTAACTCCTACCTGAAGAACCCTCCCCAACAGTAATCACTGCACCTCTGCTTGAATCTCTCCACTGATGGAAAATCCACCACCCACATTAAGACTAAGCAACCAGTTCCATTTTGGGGCAACTCTAATTGTTAGGAAATTTGTCCTTACATTGAGCTGAACCCTACCTCCTTATAATTTCTCCCCATTCTTCAGCTATCCTGAACTAATAAAATAAGTCTAATCCTCTGAAATAATAGCAGCCCTTCAAATATTTGAAGGCAAAGGTAATAACCTGCATCATGATAAATATCCCCAGGTCAACCTATCTTCATATGGCAGGATTTCAAGGCTCTTGCCAGTATGGAGGACAGAAAAGCATGTATGATTTATGTACACAGTTATTAGTATGTACACAAAATCAATGCCCTAATTCAATCATCAGTTCATTGAAGTAGGTCTGCAAAGCAGGTTCTGTTGAATCTAAAGTACTCTGACTCTGAGTTATGGACATTTTAAAAGAAAAACCAAGAAATGATTTTCAAGCTCAAGGACACAATAAACATTTAAGAAATGTTCAAAAGGAAATGAATTGAAGTTCGAACTGAAGTTCAGAAAAGTTAGAAGGACGCCCTAGGTACTACAAGTAGCTAATACCTGAAGTGAGACTTGAAAACAGAATTAAGAACATTTTCTAATTGTCCAGGGAAAATCTAAAGAATAGGGGAAATATAAAGAATCAATATCTTGCCTTCAGTATTATTCACTTCTTATGATCTGAAATTGACAAGTTCTAATTGACTACATAATAATTACTAATCTTGATGCCAGAGAAGAGTTGAAAAATACACCTCTCTCCCCTCTTTGCAGAAATGAGTGAGTGATGTATTGCATATAATTTCAGGTACCATTGATCCATGGGTTGGTTTTACATTACTGAATTTTTTTTTCATTTTTCTTTCTTAGTCTTAGTTATAAGGGATAATTCAGATCATTGTGAAGGGGAAAGGAAAAGGATGTTTTTGAAAATTAAAGTGATGGGAAGACAAAAGATAAGAATAAAAATGTGAATTTTTTGAAATTAGGAAAGATCACCTTGTTTTATTTGTTTTCCATTTTTTGAAATTAGGAAAGATCACCTTGTTTTATTTGTTTTCCATTTTTTGAAATTAGGAAAGATCACCTTGTTTTGTTTGTTTTCCATTCTAGCAAGTTCCTCCCCAATTAGGTTTGTTATCCACAAAGAACTCTAATGTAATGAAATTAATTTTGGGGATGCAAATACCTTCCTATACTTTCTGGCTTTATTTGCATAAAGCATGGGATAGTGACAAATGTAGCACTATTTGAGATGGATTTGAGTAAGAGACAAAAAGCATCATCAACAACACAAGTCTATAATGACACTAATAATGAGCCCTGAGTCATTTCTCCTTGGGAAAGTTGATCATGCAGTATGAATGACAACAGAGACAAAGTCCCCACGAGTTGCAACTATTCCCATTTTCTAAACCACAGGTTGCCAAAGCCTGCACAATTTAATAAGAGAACTTTTCTGGGCACCATATCTTAAAAACCCTGTCCCTCGGTGGACTTCACAATGAGAATAATTCTTCCATTTCAGTGTTACTGAACAGTAATAGGAGTCCTTTAGATGTCCCCAAAAATAAATGGCATATTCCTCAAATGTGCAATTTTCAAAATTTGTTTCAGTTCCATTAGCTCCATGGCCATTGAGGTGCATTTATTTCTAGAAACAGACAGATACTCTGTAATTTTGCTACACCATTAACCCTCCAAGAAGTAGATGGGTTATGTCATTTTCTATCACCTACGAGGTGTAAGACCTCACTGTTTCTGTATGTGTTTGTATGTCAACTGCATTGCATCCATGCTTTCACAAAAGTTTCTTTTGTCTGAGGTTTCTTACGATAAAATGACAAAGTGCTGAATCACAAGATCTTAAAATTGGAGTGGACCCTAAAGGTCCTTTAGCTAAGAAGAAGGAAGAAGAGAATGACAGTGATAATTAAGGCAAGTAGTTTTGAGGAAGGAGGGATGCCTTAGAGTCAGAAACAATTGTCTTCTGACAGATGTTGTTGTTGAGACTTTTCAGTCATGCCCAACTCTTCATGACCCCATATGGGGTTTTCTTGGCAAGATGCTAGCGTGGTTTGCCATTTCCTTCTCTAGCTCATTTTGCAGATAAGGAAACTGAGGCAAACAGGGTTAAGTGACTTGCCCAGGGCCACATAGCTAGTAGGCGTCTGAAGCTGGATTTGAACTCAGGAAGATGAATTTCCCGACTTTGGGCCCAGCACTCCATGCACTATGGAGGTACCCAGCTGCCTATCTGACAAGTATAACACAGTCAAAAGAATACTGGTTTTACCGTCAAAAGGTCTTGGGATCAAGCCTCATCTCTGATAACTTGTTCAGTCCAGATGGGGCAGGAGAAGACAGATAAAATAAATACTCGTTAATTGAAAAAAATCATTAAATTAAAATTTAAGAAGGAAATAAATGGATCAACAAGCATTTATTAAATACTTACTATGTGTCAGGCACTGCACTAAACATTGGGGATAAAAAGAAAGGTAAAAATAGTCTCTGTTGTCAAGGAGCTTGCTTGGATCAATCATTTAACACCTTTGCCCTCCCCCCTGCCCCAGGACCTGTGTTTCTTAGGGTTGGATTAGTTGACTTCTCAGGTCTTTTCCAGATCTGTCTCTAGTTCTTTTACCCATGAACAGACTAGCTGTGTGACCTTGGACAAAGCACTTTACTATATCTCAAACAAAAAGATGCAAAACAGTTGTTGCTCTTTATCTGTTGGAAGGGATTCTCATACAAGAAGTCCCACATGGATAAAACCCTTGACTCTCCAGGAGGGTTTTCACAAAATACAGAATATCATTGGTTGACAACAGGCTAATGAGCAGGACTTAACAGACCTACCTTGACCTTTCAGGAGGTCCTACCAAGCCAATAAGCACATCTGTGGGCTAGTAGAAAGGCAGGCGGCAGGCTGACAACCAGCGTCACTCACTGGCCAAGTGCTCGTGGTCACCTCCTCATGTTAGGCAATAGAGGGATCACAAGAGACAGGGGGGTGACAAAAATAGCTGAGGGCTTTCCATGTAATTGAGTCACCTCTCAAGTCCCGCTAGGCTTGGTCATCATAACAAGACAAAAACAAAGGTGGAAATCCTCTAGTTTCCTGTGATAAAGCGAATGAATTTATAGCTCTGAGGCCTAATATGCAGAACCTGTATGGAATCATATCAAACTTATTAATACTGATTGGAATAAAATAGGAGTTCAATAAAATAGGGGTCCAATTAATCATTTATCACAAGAAGATGGAGTCATATGTCCATGGCCATATAGTTATTAGCAGAATCAGGACTAAAACTGAAGTAATATATTAATTAAATTATGTTATGTTATGTTAGTTATATTATATTACATTACGTCACGTCACATTGTATCGCATCATATCATATCATATTACATTAATTATATTATATTGTATTATTTTATATATTTTGTTAATAATTTAACTCAAGTTCAAATATGAGCTCTGCCACCTTCTAACTGGGTAACCTTGGGCAAGTCACTGATTTTCCATGGCTCTCCATGTCCTCATCTAAAAAATAAGGCGGTTGAACTAAGTGGTCCTTTCCATTTCTAAAGTTAGGATCCTAATTATGTTCCTAAATTACCCATCCAGGCCAATGCTATTTCCATTGCACTGCATTGCTTCAAACTGATTCTGGAATCAGTCCTAGCCATTGGACCAAGACTCTACCAGTGAGACAATTACTCTTGCTATGCAAGTTAAGCATTTTGAGAAATATTTGGGGCTCCTAAGGCACCTTTCAGTGCTCAGAAGCAGTAACGTAAGTACTCTTAATGAGTGAATGAATGAAGAGTCCTAAAGCTTCATTTACATCTCAAGAGTAGCTTACTTTTCCATTAAGATCTGGTCCATTGGCACTACTGCTTATTAAAAGCTTAACTGGTCCTTGGTGAAGGTAGATTTTTGTTTAAAAGAAGTTCTGAGAGGATCTCCTTGTTTAGAATTCTGAAGGTAATTAATTTGGAGAGCTCACCAAAGACCAATCAGCAGAAAAACCAAATTAGAGGAGTGGGTTGGTATGTCTAAGGTCTATACACAACAAACCACAGTCAAGGCAGTCAACATTCTCACCTAATAAAAAAGAAAAACCTCTTATATAATAATAATAATTTTTAGGCATTAATGGATAGAAGGGTGACCTTAGAGTCAGATAGATCTGGATTCAAGTGCTGACACTGGTTATGGAACCATGAGTAAACCATTTAACTTCTCAATGTTCCATACAATTCTCTAAGACTACAAGTTATGGACAACTTTCCTATGGACATCAATGAATGAAGTTTCCAACCTTTAGGTTCCCTGAACCAATGAAGTCACATCTACAAACCAAAAACAGCAATGAGTAATTATTATTATCTCTGACTCAGCCAACAAGAATAATTTTCACTTCTAAACCCAAATCTTTTTATACAACCACAGTTGACATTAGCATGATGTTTTATAGTTAGAAAACATTTCACTCACATTATGTCATTTGAGCATCCCAATTACCTGGAGAAGGAAGTAATAATATATTTTCATCTTCATTTTGCTAATGATGAAAATAAGGCCCAGTGAAGTGATTTGCCCAAGAAAGGACTGGCTCACATAGCTAATAAATGACAGAGCCTTCAGATTTCAAATCTAATGCTCTTTCCACACCACAGGTTCATCCCTGTGTGACCTGGAAAAATCACAACCTTTTTGAGCCTTAGCTTCTTTTCTGTAAAATTGGAATCTTACCTTCTTACCAGTCTATAAATGATCCTTTAAAGTCTAGCCCAGCTTTAAGAGCTATTATCTCACTTCTGCTCAGAGTTGTCCAGACGAGTCTCCTGATTCCAGGTCAATGATACTGTTTCTACTGGTCAATGGATAAAGATCTTTTTCTTTAAAGAAGTCTGAAAGACTTCTATCACTTGGACACGATATTTTTAAAAATTCAACAATGACTATTAGTTTAGGTCCTTTGTTAGTAATATCCAGACAAAGCCTTACAACATATGTTGCTACCAAATAGCTACATTGGGTTAAGTCTTTCATATTTTAAGAGAAAATAATCTTACTACATAATTCTACTTTAATTACCACTGGGAAAGTGTAGCTTTTTGCTTGACTCCTAAAATCTCCTCAGTGGCTGGTAATTAAACAGCACCTGAAATATTTGCATTTACTCTTATAAACTCTGCTACAGAGGTAATTGCTTCTCTTCATAACTCCAGATAACATAAGATACATTGGTTAAAGGATGCAAAAGACAAGTAAAAGATGCTTTTTCACATGAGCTATCAAGTAAAAGAATTGGTATTATAATTCAGTGCCTGTTATCCTAAAGAAAACCTGAAGAAACATATCAACTAAGAGGGAAGAAAATCCAGATATGTTCATATCTTGGCTATATCTATATAACAGAGGAAATCAGTAGATGAACTGGGAATATAAGAAGTATATAATAAATACCTACTAGGCTAATTGTTCATTGTTCTCCCAATGTTCTCAACAATTACTGAATATATCTTACGGTTTCTCATCTCCACAACTTTTCTTGCACAGTTGCCAATGAGAGAAATGATTATTAATAACCAATGATTTGGGGAGATCCAGAATTTCCCCTTTTTCTGAAGTCCTCATTTCAAAGCTTGTTCTGTGAAAGTTGAACCTCTCAACCTTATAAGGAATGTTATCTAAGGTGAATTCCTGCCCATTGTGTTCTACTTAAGCAAGTTTGGATGCAGGTAGGTCCTTTGTTTAGATTGCCCAAAGCTGGAGGTGGTCTGGGTACAGAGATAGTTTCTTTGTCCAAGAGTGACGTGATGTCATCTCTCAAACCCTCATTGGCGTGAGCCCACTTCTTATTATAATATTCATTCTCTCACTAATTATTAACCAATCAGGGTTGATTGCCACCCTCTGGAACATCCACTTTTCCAGGGCATATAAGCTGTGCGCCCCCAAGACAATCCTTGCCATTCAAGAATGCCACTGACCTCTTTTATTAACCAAATGCTAGCATTATTAATAAAATTATTAATTACCCAGAAATTATGCCTCTAAAACTTTTTAAATGTCACACCTAGATCTCGAATGCCCTTCCTACTCCACAGCCCCGCCTGTCTCTGACTGTTGAGATCCTACAAGACCTAGGTCAAATATTCTCCTTCTATGAAGCCTTCCCCAATGACCTCTGCTTGTACTGCCCTCTCTTTCATCTGATCTCTTGGAACTTTTTGCTCCTCTTATGTACTTATTTTCTAAGTTAATTATATGTATCTGTTTACAAGTATCATCACTCTTACTACATTATCACCTCTCAGAGGACAGGTTTATCTATCACTGGGTCCCCCACAGCACTCATGCTAAAGTAGAGTATCTACTATAGTAGGTACCTGATCAAGGTTTGTGGAATTAATTAATTATTAGCTAATTTTATTTAGTTGTTTTTCATCATGACCCCTCTAGGGGTTTTCTTAGCAGAGATACTGTAGTGGTTTGCCATTTTCTTCTCCATCTCATTTTACAGATGAGGAAACTGAGGCAAACAGGGTTAAATGACTTGCTCAGGGTCACACAGCAAATAAGTGTCTTAGGCTGTATTTGAATTCAGAATCTTCCTGACTCCAGGTCTAGTGCTCTGCTCAATCTGCCACCTTGCTGCCACAATTGATTAATTGTTGCTAAAGGGTTAGTGTGAGAAAATCACACTATTTGTTTTCAAGACAAGTTCTAGTGAGATTATCACTAAACAATACGGAGCTCACAGGGTCAATGGTTCAAGAACAGAAGCTAGAGTAGTATGCTAATGAACACTCTTGATTCAATCAATCAGCCAGTCAGCAAGTATTAATTAAATGCTTACTATGTGCCAGAGACGTGCTAAGCACTGGAGATGGTGGTGGTGGTCCTTTATTTTCGAAGAACACAAAGAAAGACAAAAACGTGATCTCTACTCTCACAGGTCTTATATTCTAATGGAAAAGACAATGTGTAAATAGCTTGGGATACCACCAAATATTGACAAAATAGATAGGAGGTGATCTCAGAGGGGAAGGTGCCAAGAGTTGAGGGAACCAAGGAAGGCTTTCTGCAGAAAGTGATGTTGGAGCCAAGTCTTGAAGAAAGCTAGGGAAACTGAGGGAGAGGTGAGGGAGCAGAGAATTCTAGGCAAAGTGGAGAGTCAATATGGAGGCACAGAATCAAGAAATGGAGTATCATATATTAGGAATAGCAAGTAGGCCATTATTGATTGATTTTAAGTTGTGAGGAAAGGAATAAAGTACTTAAAGATTGAAGTGGCACAGCAGATAGAGCACTGGACTTGCAATCAGGAAGACTCATCTTCATGAGTTCAAATCCAGCTTCCGATACTTAATAGCTACGTGACGTTAGGCAAGCCACTTACCTCTGTTTGCCTTAGCTTCCCCATCTGTAAAATGATCTGGAAAAGGAATGGCAAGCCACTCCAGTATCTTCGCCAGGAAATCCCCAAGTGGGGTCACAAAGGGTCAGACACAATGGAACAAGTACAAAATTTGAAGATTGTAAAAGTAGTAAAGACTCAAGTTGTGAAGAGCTGCAAATGACAAAGAGATGAACTTATATTTGATCCTAGAGGCAATAAGGAGTCACTGGAGCTCATGGGAGATGGAGAGGGAAGAGACAGGGTCAGATATATGCTAGCTAAATATCACCTTGGCAGCTGTGTGGAAGATGAATTGGAATAGGGAGCAAGTTGAGGCTGAGAGACCATTGCATTGAAGAAGCTATTTATAAGGGTCCTGGCTAGAGGTTTTGAGGTCCAGAATGAGAGCATCAGCTAAGTGAGTTGAGATGAGGTGAATATATAAGAAATGTTGTGAAGACAGAAACAGCAAGATTTAGCAATAGACTCGATATAGAGGTTGAATGCGGAAACCCAAGGAAGACAAGGGTCTGGGTGATTTGGATGATGGTGGTGCCACTGGCAGCAGTAGAATTTGGAAGAAGAGTAATTTGCAAAGAAAGATAAGTTCTGTTTGGGATGTTGCATGACAGCCTTATCCACGCAAACCATTTAACTTCTCTTGGTTTCAGATTCCCCATTCATAAAAATGAGTAGAGATGTGTTAAATAAGAAAAGTGAGAGTCAATGTGGTATAATGGCTGGAGGAAGGCTCGGATTAGAATAATGTCTCAGACCCTTATGCTGGCAAGGTAAATCTCTCTAGGCTTTTACCTATGAAATGATGGGGTTGTCCTACATGGCCTTTCATGACCTTTTTGGCCCTAAATCTAGAATCCTAATGTGTCTTGGAGCTCTAATGGTCTATGAGGTTGCTGAAATCATAGGACTTAGATGTGGGGAAAAATAAACCCTCAACGTCCAATCTCAGGATTTCCAAACAGCATGTTTGGTCTCCTGTGACCTCCATCCTTTCTGGTCTACATTTAGTGCCAGAAACTTAAATAATTGTGTTAATTTTAAAATATGTTTTTTCTAATGCATATTATATATACTGAAATTAAAAACAACTCAGTCCAGGTGTAAAAATAGAGACAGCCATTTTACAGGTGAGGAAACAAATTCCAAGGTTATAGCAGTAGCAATAATAGAATCCACATTTGAACCAAGACATTGTCACTAAATCCAGGGCCCTTTCACTAGACATAGATCCCAATTAGCATAAGTAATACATTCACTAAAGTGTTCACAGTTTTCAGATTTGCACCATCTATTTCCACCAGGCTAGAACTAGTTAACATGTATTACATAATTATAACTTCAACACTGTAAATCCAAATACATTTGATCACTTTAGGGGATTCATTTTTCACACTGATCAGATTCCAACTGTAATATTCTCTCTCCTTATTTTCAAGAAAAGGAGGCAGGTCAGTACACTGGAAATGCTGGTTGCGTGACCTAGGCTCAAATCTAGCTGTGACACTTGTTTCTAATGTGTTACTACACAAGTCACTTAACATTTCTGAACTTACATTTCCCTGGCCTGTAAAAAGAGGGAGCTTGACTAAATGGTCTTCAAGCTTCTTTCCTATCCTAAATCTGTAATCCCTATTCTTTCAATACATATGGAGATTGGCCAACTTCCATAATAAACGTCTGTTGGTACTAATAATGTGGGAGAGCTAAGTTGACTTAAAAGACCATTCAATGGCTGTTTTGTATGCCAGTCCTCACTGCTCATTTTCTTTCGCTACAGATGACATCCTGATCTAACCAGGCTAGAACTAGGTGGGACAGTAAGCCAGCTGTCAGGTGGGAAATTGTCTTCTTTTTCTAAGACTGGGAAAATTTAGAACTCGGCTTCTGGCTGCCAATATCCAGGACACCAAGCTCCCTACCTCCAAACTCAAGACCACTCCCCTCAGGCATGCAAGATATGTATGGTCTAAAGGACAGTCCATCAAGACCTGATGCTAAATCATTGCTCCTCTCTGGGCCATATAATAGACTAATCATTATTCCCAGAGATAACAAACAGCTGAGTCAAAGTAATTAAGGTGATAATCCTATGGCATGTGTTCCAATAAGGGAGGAGCCCTAAATTTTGGAGGAATTTTTTTTTCTCTTTTTGAAAGTATTAATGGAGGTATCATAAAAGAAATCCACCAAAGTTCCATAGTGAGATTAGAAATGTCAACCTTGCTGATGGGCAAGTCTCAGAGCTAAAGCACTTCCTAATGTGTTTTGAATTTTTTCAAAAGGATCATTTTTTCATTACACATACCTAAAAGGATTATATGGACCTTTTCTTCTTACATTTTTCTGCCTCTGACAAAAGTATTATTTGGAGATTCTTTTTTAGCTGAAGGTTAAACTAGATGACCTATGAGCTTGCTTCCAACTCAATAATTCTATACTACATAATGTCATTCAATTCAATAAACATTTAGCAAGTTACCTGCTATGTCCAAAGTATGGCATACATAGCCCTGGGCTAGATATAAGGTCCTTTACACTACAGAGGCAACTAGGTAGCACAGCAGATAGAGATCTGAGCTTAAAGTCAGGAAGACCTGAACTCAAATCCAGTCTGAGACACTTATTTGCTGCATGACCCTGGGGAAGTCACTTAACCTGTTTGTGGCTCAGTTTCCTCAACTATAAAATAGGGATAATAATTGCACCTACCTCTCAGGGTTGTTGTGAAGATCAAATGAGATCATATTTATAAACAACTTAGCAGAGTGCCTGGCACATAGCAGGCACTTAATAAGTGCTCATTTCCTTTCTTCTTTCCTTTTCCTGAAGCTGTTAGTCCAGCTGTATAAGGTAGAACAAAGGACCCTGGATTTAGAATCAGAGGACCTATCACTTCCTGTGTGACCTTGAACAAAGCACTTGATCTCACTGGATGTCATGTGTACAATGAGTTGATATTCACTGAGGTCTCTTCCAATTCTAACTGCCAAATAAAGGACTAGAGGCAGAAAGAGAAATATATGTATGGGAAATACAACTGGGGACAAGGTATAGTCAGCAGCAATTGGGAGAATCAGGGAATGAGGAGGACAGAACATTAATAAAATGGTATCTCTCTACCTTTGTGGAGATTTCAGTATTTCTCATTGACACACATAAAACTGATGTCTCTAGGAACCAACACAAAGACATAATAACAGTGGAGGACCAGGGAAGAAGGTGGGATGAGGGAAAAGCCAGACAACCACCAGGTAGCATCCTATTTTAATTAGCAATCCTTGCTATCTGGATGCTAAACCATATGCTGAGGATATGTGGGGCTATCAATGCTCTCTAAAATCTGTACCTCCTAAATGTGGGCTAAGCCCCAGTCATTCCACCCTAACTATGGATCTGTTGATTAAACGAATTGTTTTTTTTATTAAGCTTAAAACATTTCCTGATGACAGAAGTCCAAAGTATGGATGGCATTAAATAAAGGGATCTTTCATAACCAAAGCTATGGAGTTTAACCTAGATTTTAAAAAAGACCCTAGATACCTTTAAAAAAAGTAAGCTTCAGATAAAACATAACTACAGTTTATTCAGTCTTAATCATAGTCACCACAGGCACTTTCATGTCCCCTTTGTATATAAGAAGTTAAACATGTCAATCAGACTGAGAATTAATTTCAGAAGTGAACCTAGCAATCCTAGAGCTCTGAAGGCATTCTGGGGAATAAATCTGGCAGGTCATTTCTCAGGGTGATTCATATTAACTCTGTCTTGGGAAAAAGATTCCAGAGAATTGGCTTTACTAAAATCACAATGAAGAATGCTGTTAAGTGTAATGGAAATCCTTGAACACATAGGATCTAAAGGATACTGCCAATCCTGTGCCTCCTGGGCTATTGCCCATGGATTTGGCATTTGAATTCACAAAGTCTTTTGCTTCTGATCCTTTTTAGTCAATTGTCATGCCTGGCCCTTCTAGTATTAAGGGATAAAGGTTCTCAGAAGTCATCCCTGATGACTCCAAACAGTGAAACCCATCTATCTCAAGTCTGGTCTGAAAAACAAAAGGAATGCTTTGTGTAGGAGCTGAGAAACACACCTCCTTGAAGACAAAGAGACACCATTTTCTTATGACTTCCTTAGGAACCAGAACTTATATTTTGATATCATTTGCTATTCCTTCAAAATGATTTGTATTTGAAAATAAAATAAGAAGCCAATGTTATCATAAGTCAATTATTTTTCTAAATTTGCAAGCTACAACTGGTTTAATATTCTCTTATGCTCACCTGACTGGTCAATTCAGTCATGACGAGTTAAAACTAATTGTGCTTATAAACCAAATTAACCAATCAAATATTTATGTCAGGTCAAACAGTTGTGATGTGGGATTTGTTTTGAACTATAAATGCAACATTCCTTATTTCCATGTCCATTTATTTCTCCACTCACTGTTTCTTAATTTATTTTCATTCTGAACTCAACATCAAATAAAACGAAAATTTCCATGTTTATAAAAACAGAAAAAGATGTGAAACCATAGGTCTCCGTTATATGCAACTTCTTCTTTTTAGTATCTAATAAGATCAAACCCTTAGTATTCAAAGCTGAACTGCTTGTTTTCCCTGGTTTTTGGCCTTCCTTCTGTTCTCTTCTCCAACCCTCTTTGGAATAAAAGAAAAGAAAAACAAATCCATTGTAATATATATACGTATACATAGTCAAACAAAATAAATTCCCACATTGATTATGCCTGGAAACATACATCTTATTATTCAGCTTGTATTTTGTAAGCCTGAATTTTGTCTGCATTTGTTCCCCACCATCTCCAAATATATCTTTGGTTCTGATCAGATTGAGAAAAGGCACCCGATGTGAAGCAGCTTAGCTCCCAGGACATGAAAACAGCAGCAGCTGGGGCTGTATGGACATGCTATACAGAAAGCAGAACACTACCACTACAGCAGTGCAAGTCGAGTAAACAATGACAAACAACTCAGGTCAAATACAATACTGTACGTGCGAAGCATTGTGACTAAGAGGCATGAAGAATTTTAAAAAGCAAAAATATCTCCAACCCCAGCACCTGCCCTCAAGAGGCTTCAGCCTAGTTTGTGATAAGAGGTATATAGAAATTAACAATAAAAATTAGTAAAGAGGCAGCTAGGTGGCACAGTCCCATGCTGGAGTCAGGAAGATTCTTCTTCCTGAGTTCAAATCTGACCTCAGACATTTACTAGCTGTGTGACTCTGGGCAAGTTGCTTAACCCTGCTTGCCTCAGTTTCCTCATCTGTAGAATGAGCTGGAGAAGGAAATGGCAAACCACTCCAGTATCTTTGCCAAGAAAACCCTAACTGGAGTCATGAAGAGTCAGACATGCCTGAAAAACAACTAAACGGATGTGGCATAGACAGGGTGTGATTAAAAACCCAGAAGAAGAAAAGATCCATGAAAGTTGTTGAGATGATCAAGGAAAATTTCAGAAAGCATCAAGAATTTGAGCTGAGGCTGCAAAATGAAAGATCAGATAAAATGGAGAAGAGGTTGGGGGTGGGGTAATTCTGGAAGCTGAGGATAGAGAAAGACATGAGCAAGGATGAAGAGATGAGGTGGGAAAACATAAGGCATCTTGTTTTAAGGACAGCAAGTAAATCAAGTTGACTATAGCAGAGGGTTTTACTAACACAGCAACATGAAATATTAGAAAGGTAGGTTGAGGCCAGGCCCTGAAAAGTCTTGGATGTCTGGCTGTGGAATTAGAATTTGAGTGAATGGTGGGGGAAGCGATCAAAAGCTTTTGAGTCGCAATGTCACTTGTAATAATCATGATTACAATTCATATTTATCTGTACTTCTAGATTCACAAAGTCCTTCCTTCTTAATAACCTTGTTAGGTAAACAAATATTATTGTCCCCATTACACAGAGGAAGAAATAGAGACTCAAAGATATTAAGTGAGCATTCTTTAAGAAGATGAATCTACAGGAGACAATGAGCATAGTACAGTGGAGAAACAGATCAATAAATGCTGGTTTCAGGTGCTTAATAAATGATTTTTGATGATTTGTCAGCTGTCCTCAAAAGCAGGGAGATCTGGACTCCACTCCCATCTGTGACACATGCTGACTGTGCTTGGGCAAGTCAACTAACCTCTTAGGGCTCTGGGGATGGAATGGGGGAAATGAAAGGGGATAAGCATTTATATAGTGCCTATATTTGCCAGGCAAGCAATTAATAAACATTATCATATTATTCATTACAATTAATTTATAACGAAAATATTAAGCACCCACCATATGCCAGGCACTGTGCTAAGTGCCAGGGATATGAAAGGAGGCAAAAGACAAACCTTGTTCTCAAGATACGTACAATCTAATGTTTTCTTTTTTTTACAAATTCATTCTTATTTGATCCTCACAACAACCCTGCAAAATTGGTGTTATGATCATTCCCATTTTATAGTTGAGGAAATTGAAGCAAACATCAATTAAGGCACTTGCCAAAAGTCACACAGCTAGGTGTCCGAGATCAGATTTGAACTCAAATCTTCCTGACTCCAGGACCAGCAACACAAGTTAACTCTGTAAAATTTTAATTTTCAGAGAAGGTGCCAGCTTGTATGGATAGAGAGAGTATCCTCATCTGGGAATTCCTTATACCGGTGAAATCACTGGTCCATCTTCTACCTCTATGTCTAATCTAGTGTGAGTGTACACGACAGATTGGAGGAGTGACAGACTGGTATAAAGGAAATATTTGCAATAATCCAGATATGAATGGTGATTGTTACACTGGAAATAGGAGAGGCTGTGTGCATACAAGATATCCTGTGATGCATCAAGAAAAAGAAATATGGAGTCTGAATGCAGACTATTTTCTCATTTTTTGTTTGGTTTTATGTTTTTTTTTTCTCATGGTTACTCCCATTCATTCTAATTCTTCTATACAACATGACTAATGTGAAAATAGGTTTAATAGGAATATATACATATGTAGAGCCTGTATTGGATTGCATGCCATCTTGGGAAGGGGAAGGGGGAGGGGGAGAAAATTTAAAACTTATTGAAGTGAATATTGAAAACTAAAAATAAATAAATTAACTTAAGAAAACAAGATATACTATGATAGATGAATCAAGGTGATGAACCAGGTGTAGTAAGTAGAATATAGAGAGAAAGGAAAGAAATATATATTTTTAAGTACCTACTATGTGCCAGGCACTGTGCTAAAAGCTTTACAAGTATTTCACATCACATCCTCACAATAACCCTGGGAGGTAGATGCTATTATTATCCCCATTTTAGTTAAGAAAACAGAGACAGGTTAGATGCCTTGCTCAGGGTCACACAGCTACCAAGTATCTGAGGCCAACTTTGAACTCGGCTCTTCCTGACTCCATCCCCTGCACTACCTAATGGACTCCAAGGAACAAGAGATGGCACCAAGGTTTAGAGTGTGAATGACTGGGTTAATAATAAAAGAGAAGAAAGAGAGGTGAAAAAAGTAAAGAAAAAAGGATAGCTTACATTTGTACAGTGTTTTCAGAATCATAAAGCCAAAGACAAATAGAAAAAGGAGTAAGTGGGGGATAAACAGGTGGCTAGAGCATCAGGCTTAGAGTCAGGAAGACCTGAGTTCAAATCCGGATTCAGATACTTCCTAACTATGTGACCCTGGGCAAGTCACTCAACCCTATTTGTCTCAATTTTCTTCATCTGAAAAATGAGCTGAGGAAGGAAATGGCAAACCACTCTACTATCTTTGCCTAGAAAACCCTAAATGGGGTCATGAAGAGTTGACATGACAGACAACTCAACAACAACAATACCAACAAAAACAGTGTTCGAGGTGACAGCCAAACTCGCATGGGAAAATGTCTACCAAGCATCTGGAAATGTAGACCTGGATATCCAGACAGTAGAGAAGGCTAAATAGAGATTTAGCATTGTCTCTACAGAAGCAGTAACTAATACCACAAGAAGGATAAAGGCCAGACTCACATGACATAATTTCCTAGGAAATGAAATTAATGAATCATTATGTTTCCCCTTTTTCTGTTCCAAAGTTTTATCATCTTCTCAGTCCTTTTCAAATATGTGGTTCATTTTTCTTATAAGAATTAAAGGATAACTTGCTGAGTCTGTTTTCTATGCAAATGTGATATTCTAGAAATTTCTGATAGCTTAGTTTTTAAAATTTAAAAACATTACATGATACTTTATTTTAAAAGGAGGCTTAGATTTAAAAAAAACTGGAATTCACAGATAAATAAGACATTACTGGTACATGAAATCATAGGTTTAGAGCTAGAAGGGGGCTTAGAAGCCATATAGTTCAAATCTCTCATTTTACAGAAGAAACTGAGGCTAGAGATTAAAGGACTTGCCCAAGGTAATGCAGAGGCAGAGGATGAGTCTGAATCAAGGTTTTCTGGTATCAAATCCTGCTCTCTTTCCAATGTACCACCCAGAAAAATGAACAACTATCTTTTTTCTCCATATGTGAAGATAAAAATGGAGTATATGATGAGTCTCAACACTTATAACAAGATGCCAGCATCTTGACCAAAGATCCAAGTAAACCATCCATTCCAGAAAAGAATGTATCTATTGAATGACTTATCCTATGTTTAAAGCAGTAGAATCAGGTTGTACTTTAAATGGAAATTCACTGAAAAGCTCTGATTTTTAAATACCAGTGCTTTTAATTTAAAATTTAAAAAAAGGATAAGTCTGACTTTGTGCTCTTGTGACTTTAAGGAATGTCTGTTTCATCTAGTCTCAGTGTGTGTGAACTTTATGGGAAAGCCAAGTGGTAGGCAGTGGTATTCAAAGAGGGAATATGGGATACCAAAAGATACTTTAAAATCTTGTGTCAAAATCCTGACACTATCATTTACTACATGTAAATGTGCATGTTAAGTGAGTTAGGCAAATCACTTAACCTCTCTAAGCCTCAGGTTCCTCACTGGTAAAATAAGGGAGTTAGACTAGATAGTCTTTAAGTCTCCTCCAGCTCTAAATCTGTGATCCTATGAGCTTTAGTTTAGAGAATACACAGGGTCTTGACACAGCAAAATTCAAATTATTATTCCCTGAGGTACTTAATAGTCAAATTATGAAATTCCAAAGATGAGGGAAAAATTGTCCCAGCATTAGAGGAGGAAAAAAGGATTTATTTTAAGCACCAGAAAAAACACAATGACTAAATATTGTAATTGGAAATAAAAAAATAGAAAATAAAACTCAGGCCAGGTACAATGGTTATCATTGGTCTTAGATTATTAAAGTTAAAGCCTACATCAATCTATCTAATCTGATAACAATCAATAAGTTACAAAAATGGAAAGTAATTTGTATTGTCAGTTGCAATTGTTATATTGGACGGTTCTACTTGACTTGATTTTTTTTAATAAGAAAGTCCTGGGTAGGGTATTGTCATTTGGGAAGTGATTGATGAGATCAAACAGAATATAT
>CM053624.1:69270204-69286043 GCA_028646595.1 Phalanger gymnotis
ATGTAACTTAATGTATGCATTGTGATCTATATCGTCATTGTAGGAAATATTAGTAGAACTTTCTGAAAAAGTCAGGCAAATAAATATATTACCTGGGGTAAAACTATTATTATTTAAGAATTACAAAGTTTAGTTTCATGAACATGGTGGCAAAGAAGGTGAGGATGACTAAGGATTGTTAGGTTTCTGGTCACTGCTGTTTGTCCTTTTTCTCAAAGAGGACCATGACATCAGGGAGATGATGCCATGACATGGAAGTGAATTGTATTTAAGTGAGGGAGGGCTGTTCAAAGTCACCAGCCTCACTTTCTCCTCCAGAGCCATCTGGGTTCAGTGGCCAGATATAGATCAGGAAAACTGGAGATGGCCCCATGATGGTCTCTGTATTAAAAAGTTAAAGGAGCAAATAAGAATAAAGATAAAGAAATAGATGAAGATAAAGAATAAAGAAAAAATAAAGAATTCTTAATCACCTTTGGAGTCTGAGTGGGCTGGAAAGTAATCCCTCCCCCGACCTGCTCATTTCCTTTTCTGCACCAACCTCTTCTTTTGTAATTGGATCACAGACTCTTGAGGAAAAAGAGACAGTGATGGGGTGTCTAGTCTTTAGAGAGACTCACACAAAAACAACAACAAAAAAGAGCAATGGACAGGACAGCAAGGGTGACTGGATGGAATGGGACAGTGCTATAGCCAAGTTCTGGTTTTGACAAGTCAGTCTCTAGAATGGTTGTGGGAAGATGATAGGAAGAGAAGAGTCAGAAGCATGCACCAGGTTCAGCACTTGGCAATGAAGGATGGGATCAGTCTACAAGATTATAAGTGCATGAAAGTAACATAGGTGAAGGTGCTGAGAAGGCAAGAGGTGAACTGATTACCTTTTGTAAATGTATAATAGAGAGAGGTGGTGGTGGAACCCTAAGGAGGTTTGTGGAGCTAGAAATACCTTTAAGACTTTGATTTCTCCAGTAATGTGAGCAGCCAGCTTTCCAAGTGTATTCTACCTGTATGTAGCTGACTTTTCTATGAATGTAGTTTTGTGTTAATGTAGGTAAAATTGGGGCAGCTGGATGGTGTAATGGATAGAGCACTGGGCCTGGAGTCAGAGAGACTCATCTTCCTGAGTTCAAATCTGACCTTAGACACTTACCCTGGGCAAGTCATTTAACCCTGTTTGCCTCAGTTTCTTCATCTGTAAAATGAGCTGGATAAGGAAATGGAAAACCACTCCAGTATCTTTGCCAAGAAAACACCAAAGGAAGTGACAAAGAGTCAAGCACCACTGAAAAAGAACTAAACAACAAAAGTTAAAATTGATAAGCAGGGAACATTTGCTCTTTTAAACCCACAGCCTCCACTTTCTTTATTTCAAATGACTTCACTGACACTGCTGTCTCACAGGCCATCAGTACTCTCATAGTTGCTAAATCAGGATCACAAACTTAGAGCTAAAAGGGACCTAATATGTCTTCTAGCATTCAACTCCCCCCCCCCATTTTACAGATGAGTAAACTGAGATACAGATACAGGCTTTTTCTCCCTGAGTCTTCATTCTTATTCATCTCTGTCTCATTCTACACGGCTGACCACCTTCTCTACCCGTCTACTCTCACCGGCCTGCATTTTCATGTCATCCTTGTCTCCTGATTTTCTTCCTTTCTGTCCGCTATGTCTGTCTTAAGGTAGTCCAAGATGCATTAGCCATCTTGCATTCTCTCAGAAATGAGAGGTTATGTCTTTTTTGATGGATCCATGTACCATCTCTTAGATGTGAATGTACCCAAAGATTCTATTCTAGGCACTCTTTTCTCTCTTCTTGGTGATTTCACTAATTCCTTTGGATTTAAAGTAACTATATCACCTCTTCTAAGAGTACTTGCATTTTAAGACTCATCTCTCATTCTGTAATGAAAGACTATTTTAATCCTGAGTACTCCCAGATTAAGGAACAAATGGGGGAAGATTTCTGGGGGCAGGATTTCTAAGGCCCTCTAAACCAGTGGTTGCCCATTCTACCCATATAAATCAGAGCAAACTGCACTGTTTAAAACTGAAAGAAAAGTTCCAAATGTCTTTGGAAAGTGCCCTTATAAGAAGACTGAAAATGCCTTCACTTTCTTTATGTATTGCCAAGTAAACTCCAAAGGAATCCATTTACTTAATCATTTAATGATTTCTTCCCCCCTCCCCATTCCCTCAAGTGGATCTGGGCTCATTTTAAACTGAACATCCAATAGAAAATCCTCTAGTATCTAATCAGTGCTTCTTACAGTAGCTACCTTAGGCAATCCTTTGCGACACGGAAAGTATTCTTAGAGTTCTGATTTCAAGCAGCTGGGCTTTTATTCCCTTTGCTTCCCCTCCCCACCCCCCCACCCCCGGTGGTTGATCAGTATGACTGCAAAGAAAATGGAGATAGAACTCACTTAGGAGTCAGCTAGTCAGCCACAAACTAGCTGTGTGACCTTGTCTATGTCACTTTCCTTTTCTGTGACTCATTCCATTTCTGTGATTCATTTCCTTTTTCTGTGACCCATTCTGTGACTCCGAGTCATTCTCTGTGACTTGTGCAAAATGAGTAAAAATAATAGCAGCTGGCATTTCTATAGGGTCCCAAGGTTTACAAAGCACTTAAGATGTATTCTCCCATTTGGTCCTCATAACACACTCTCTAAAGTAAGCACTACAAGTATTACTTGTTTCCTATTTTATAGATGAGGAAACTGAAGAATAGAGAGATTGAGTCACCTGCTCACATCACACAGTTTCTGAGGATAGATTTGAACTTAGGTCCCTCTTGTGCCTCTAGGTCCAACATTCCTACTGATCATGTTATTCAGTAACTCCAGGGACTCCTTATTGCCTCTCAGAGTAAAAATAAATGAATATACTTGGCATTTAAATCCCATGGGGCAGCTTGATGGCAGAGTAGATAAAGCACTGGGCCTGAGTAGAAAGACTCATCTTCCTGAGTTCAAATCTGGCCTTATACACTTATACACTAGCTATGAGAGCCTGGGAAAGTCACTTAACCTTGTTTGGCTCAGTTTCCTTATCTGTAAAATGAGCTGCAGAAGGAAATAACAAACTACTCCAGTATCTTTGCCAAGAAAACCCCAAACGGGGTCACAGAGAGTCAGACGTGACAGAAATGAGTTAACAACAATTCGAAACCCATTACAACTCGGCCACAGCCACATTACAGATATTTCCCCTTCATATATGTTATGGTCCAACCAAACTAACTTTCTTATTGTTCCTTACACAGAGTGCTTTATTTCTCTTCTACATGCCTTTTTTATTGGCTAGTCATCCTCCCTGGAATGCACTCCTTTCTAGTCTTTACCTGTTAGATTCTCCAGTTTTTTGCCATATTCAGCTCAACTTCTACCTTCTACATGAAACCTTTCTTGAATATTCCAGGTACTAGGCCCTTCCCTAGCAAAATCACCTTGCTATCTTGTTTGTATATACCATATATATATTTATATTGTGTATATTTATATGTGTATATTTATATTTATATGTGCATATATGAATATATACACATATACGTATGCATGCACATATATGTGTGTATGTATATCCACCTATGTATCTATTTATCTTTTGTCTACCTGACAGTTTGGTTAAAAAAGGGAAACAGGTTGTTCATCCCCTAGCTAGCACATACATGTATAGGTGGAGCCAGATAAAATCTGACTGTCTTATAAAAGAATGACAAGCCTTTTAATATTTTTAGGACAATCCCAATTCAGGATATCTGTGTCCCTCAGATTTATGGTCTTCATATATGTTTAACCATACCATGAGAAAAGAAGTTTCTTAGTTGAATAAGTTGTAAATACAATAAGACCAAACAATTGACAAAGTGTCAATTGAAATTATGATCCCAGGATATCTGTGTTTCCCCTGTATAGCACATGTCCATAGGATACCAGGAAAAGGGAAGTCCCACTATTCAAGACAAAGTCTGGTCCCAGGAATTCTGTCCTTTAGTGGTTACAAAGAGGAAGAATGCTCCTTGTCAGCCTCATATCATAGTTGCTGACACAGGAAACGGCATTTTTAGAGGAAAGCAAAACATGTCTGGTGCTTTGGCCCTTATTAGGGTTCAGATGATTTTAAATGATTATCACTTTCTATGTATCTCTATATCTATGTATATCTATATCCCTCTATTTCTGTCTATTTATCTATCTCTCTACTTGTTTATGTTGTCTCCCTTTGTAGAATGGAAGCTTCTTAAGAGCCAGGACTGCTTCATTCTTGTCTTTGTATGACCCATGTCTATGAGGTGCTTAGTAAATCCTTGTTGATTGATATACCACACTTCCTCTCCAAGTTTGTCTAGGTGACTTCAAAGGTCTCAACCAATCCCAACATGCTAAGGTTGATTATAGGATTCTGTGATTCTATTCTTTGTGTCTTACATAGCACAAACTTTGGAAAAGGCTGAGTGCAGTGGTGAAGCTGCTAGAGGACAAAGGGAAATGTGACAGTTTCTTTGATTTTCTTGGAGAGTTAAGCTGTAGCCAGTCCAACATGCCATGTATTTAAAAATAAAAAACAACAACAATAACAAAGAACAAAACAAAATAGGAAAAACAAACAAAAAACCCAGAAGAGTATTTCCCTTCCTTGTAATTAATTTTATTGCTGGAGTCTAGATCAATGGAGCAGTGGAATGTCAAGTCAAGGATCATTTATGGGCTAGGCATTATGTTACATTCTGGTAACACATGTTACATCGTGTTACATTCTGGAGACACAAAGAAAAGCACAAAACTGTCCCTGCCCTCAAGGAGATCATAGTCCACCAGAGGAGCCAACATGCAAATAATTATGTACGTACAAGATATCCTGGGGACTGGAAAAGGCCTCTTAAAGAAGTTTGGTTTTGAGCTGAGACTTGAAGGAAGCCAGGGAAGCAAGAAATGGTCCAGGTATATCAGTGAAGAACACTAGATTTGGAGTCAGGACCTGGCTTCTAAAACTCTTATTAAGCACTTACTACATGCCAGGCACTATACTAAGTGCTAGGAATACAAATGCAAGCCAAAAAAGAGAGTCCCTACTCTCAAATGGCTAGCATTCTAATACAGGGAGGGAACATTTAACTAATGTGCAGCAATTAGGGCTTTGCCTCAAGCTCTAAATTTAGTGGGTACAGATGGTACTTGCAGTTCCTCAGTGGCCTGGAAACCACAGTATTTAGCATCTAGCTAGTAAGAATAAGTAATTAAAATAGATGTCACTGATGGCAGGTTGAGGTGAATATCTTGTCCACCTCCTTCCTTGCTAATCCCCTCCCCATGTGGAGTCTTCCCCTATAGCAGTCTGATTCAAGTGTCATGGGGTCTCTGCCTCCGTCCATCTCCCATATTACAATATCCTTTCTCTTCTGACCCCCCGATGTCATGTTTCTTGCACAGGTATAGTTAATAGTACTTTTCCTGAACTCCCAAATTCCTAGTTATACCTTCACTAACTTTGGGTGGTCATATCTGAGTTCTTTGTTCAGGTCATTTTCTCCTACATTTTAATATTTCCCCTGAAGGGTTAGTTACTAAATAAATCTGTCAGTAGCAAAGTCAGAGAGGGCTCCAGAGTGAGGAGCAAGAATGTGATCCTTTCCCATCTTCCAGGACTCAAAAGGAAAGTAGAAATAATTACATCATCCTTCTGGGTTCTCTCCAAATCTGGCCAACAGTAATATTGATCCCAGCCCTTCTATCACTAATGATTTTCTAGAAAGGTGAAAAAAGTCCTGGAGTAGTTTTGCTCTATCTCAGAAGCTGGGGGAGTGAAATTAAAAACATCAAAAAATAAATCACCTCCTAAAAGGACCCCTAAAACTCTCTTTTTCCTTTCCAGTGTTAGATTTGACATGATCCTTACTCCACTTTTAGAATGGATTATTATAATAAAGCTCATTATCCATAGTACTATATTCATTTCTGGGCATCTGTAATGTCAATTAAGTTGGGTGTCTTCGATTGAGTCTTATTAGGTGCTAAACCCCAGGCCCAAACCCCTATCTACTAGGTGCTAAGCCTATGTAGGCGTGAAGTCCTCAGGGTCCTAAGGGGAGTTGCTAAGACCAGAGCAAATAGTAGGAGCCTAAGTTCTGATAGCTCAGATGATGTTTGATGATGACTAAAGAGTGTATAAAAAGAGAGAACAGAGCTGTTTGCTTGGGGCTCTCACTCTTGGCTGAGTACTGATGTGGAGGCTCTGGGCAGTTGTAGTTAAGAGCCACCCAGCTTGTAAACCTGGATGTTTGGACTTTGTTAAACCACAGTAACTGTACATTGAGATTTGAATCAGACAAAGTCTGTCTGTTGATGTTTGTAATTTGTTTGTATTTGCTCTGAAGTTCAGGGTGCTGGGTTTTTCTCCTGAACTAAGCGAATGATATTTGTACGTTGGATTAAAGTAAGATCGTTAACCCCTTAACGTTGCTTTCCTTAGAAAAGCAGATCAAAGAACCTGTGCTGGCAGAATTCTTGTTGTTGGGTTTGTGTTGGTCTTTCACTCCCACAACAGCTGCTAGCCAAATTGTTGCAACAGCATCACAGTTTAGGAAGGACACTGATAAGTTGGAGAACAACCAAGATGGTGAAGGACTTTGAATTCATGTCATATGATGATCACGTGAAGGATAGCAGGTATGTTTAACCAGGACAGAAGATTGAAGAGGAAAATGAGAGTCATTTTCAACTCTTTGAAGGGCTTTCATATGGAGAAGAGATTAGACTTGTTCTGTTTGAAGAGGTTCTGAAAGGAACTGTCTAATCAGATGGAGAGGATGTACAGATGAAGGATATTTCCAGTGTGAGAAGTGGTGTAGGGGTGGATTAAGCTTCCAGGGTGAAGAGATTTCTCTGGCATAGTAGACAAAGACTTGGGGAGATGAGTCAGGAATGAAGCCTAGAGAAGAACCTTACAGGAATATATAAATTGGAATTGTTGCTGTTACTTTTTTCTTATTTTGCATTAATGGAGTTTGAACAAGGAAGAAAAGTGATCTCTTTCTGAGACCTGCTTCTTAAGGCTTGGAGTCAGGAGAAATATAGGTTTGAATTCTGCCTATGACCCTAGCAAGGTGACTGGGCAAATCGCTTAAGCTTTATCACTCTCAGTCTCCTGAACTATAACTACAATACTTGAACCTACCTCAATGGATTGTTGTGAGTATCAAATAAGGTAATATATGTAAAGCTTTGCACAAAGATTAAAATGCCATGCAAATATTAGCTATGTAGCAGTTTTACAAATGAAGAAAACTAAGGTTTAAAGGTTAAGGGTGCTTGCCAAACTTGTTTGTCTAATGATACCAAGTCCCAGTTACTATCCACTTACTCATACTATCAGTTATTGCTGGAATGAGTAGAGGCGAGGGTTTGAAATATTTTTGGAACCTTTTGGGAGACAGGTAAAGTGAATGGACTCCTCAGAATAATATTTTAAGTATATATATATTTTTAACATTTCCTTTTACAAGATTTTGAGTTCCAAATTTTCTCTCTCTCCTTTCCTCCCCTTTCCACTCCCAAAGATAGCAAGCAATCTGATATAGGCTATACATGTACAATCATATTAAAGATATTTCTACATTGGTCATGTTGCAAAAGAAGAATCAGAAAAAAAGGGAAAAACCATGAGACAGAAAAATAAAAAACAAAAGAGGAATAATATGCTTCAATCTGCACAAAATAATGTTTTTAAAAGCATAAAGCAAAATATTTAGAATTTAAAGGATACCAGTTTTGTGGAATACAGGTACTAACGGATTTTTAAAAATAAGCTCATAGATGCAAGGTTAACAAGTCTGGGAGTAGAAGTTTCAGATTATTTGCTGGCCTACCATAAATTCACTGCAGGTAAAGGAAGAAAATTGAGATAGTACAGATCTAGTAAAGCATGTCTGTGTCCCCTTACTCTTTACCTTGGCATTTTCTGCCTCAGTTCAAGGTGGTATTGCTCTCTTTTTTGAAGTCACTGGAGCCTGGATGTATTTACCATTTACTCCATGTTTATATACTTCTTTGGAGAAAAGGTACTCAAAGGTAGGAGAGATGGATCAGCAGAGACTCCACACCAGAAAGGCTGCCAGAGGTTTTCAAGTAGGCTGTGTGGAATGTAAATTGTTTATTGACTTTCCCCTGTGTACTGTACAATGTATACTTCTGTGAGGCTGTACTTTAAAACCAGATTGAAGTGGTTGTTCTCTGCTAATACCTCCAGTGTGAGAGGAACTGTGAGTGATATGGCTTAGAGAATTAATGCACTCAGTTGGTGGTGTCTCAGTAAATATAGGGCTGTTTAGAAGTGATCTATTATCTACCAGGAAAAAAAAGGCTAGAGGTCAAAAATAAGACATTAAATCCATTTTGGAGGTTGCCATCAAAGAAGCCCCCTACAGGCAACTTGGTCATAAAGAGTATTAGAAAAAAGCATTTGTTTTCCTTGGGAAAGAGTTGAGACATAAAACTATTTCCTCTACGGAGATAGAGCTGCTTTTTTTTTTTTTTAAATCTTGGGAACAAAGCAGCAAGAAAGGGACTGACCTAAGGAATAAAAACAAAAAGGGCACTCAGCATTTTTGCCAGGAGCAACCCTGCTTGAACTAAATAATGTTTCTGTGCTCTGCACAGAAGTTAGACAAAAGAATAATCCTTTAGCGACTTCAAGAAAATGTTGAAAGCATTTCCAATGCCAATCAAAAGGGCTCCGATAGATATTGGTGTAAAACCAAGAGCAAATAGCCTTTGGATAGACTGCAGAACAATAGTTACAAAGTGAAATTCTTCAAAATCATATGGAAATACATCAGACAATCCCGAAGAGCAACAATAAAGCAAAGATAAAACAAAGTGGTAAATCATAAGCTTATGTATGTTAACATGATCTAAAGCCAGGACTTTATTTTAGGTCTTTTGACTCTTAGTCCCGTCTTCTTTTCCAGGAAAAAAATGGTGAATATTTAAAGCATTGTTACAGGTAGAGAAATATTTTTGGCTAGATGGCGCATTGTGTCCCCTTCTGGCTAGCCTTCCCTAAAGGGGCCTGATTGGAGCCATGGGTCTGGATTCTCCTTTCCCTTCTCTAAGCATGAAGACTTTACTGAAGAGCTGAGGAGAGTCCTGCTTCTTTGGAGCCAGTGTCTCTAGCAAATTACATCTTGACTTCTTTTTTTGCCCATCTCGTTAATGGTCTCCTGCCAGTAAATTTTCTGCTTTAAAATTCAACCTTATTTATGCTGTCTAAATGAGAGCAGCTTTGTAGCTCTAGTTAACAAGCCCCATGTCCCTCTTCCATTCATCTCTAGGCTTTTTAACTGAGTTACACAGTCTGGGATGTCTTAGATGTCACAATATAGACTGGGCTATTCCATAAATCAGCTGGAGCATGAGAACACACTGTACACTAATGGAACTGCTTTGACATGGCTCTTAAATTATCCTTGAAGATGCCTAGAGATGGTGCAGTTTCCTGACTTCTGTTGCTGGAAACTGCTGGCACGTTTGGTGTAGCATTGCCTAATTTAGTCTGTTTATTATACATCAATGTCTTTGGTGCATTTTTTACAGTGTTGGTCTGATGTTATTGATCAAGTTCTTGTCATGCTAGCATGTTAATATCTTCTTAATTGTTTCACCAGACGAGTCTACCTTTGGTTTAACCACTAAGGTACTTGTAGATATATAATAGTTAGCATTTAAATTTCATTTTAAAGTTTAGAAAACGGCTTACTTATATTCTCTCACTTGAACTGCACAGCAACCCTGGGAGGTAGGAACAATCAAAGCCCCCATTTTCTAGATGATGAAAGTGAGGTTGAGAAATTAAGAGATTTGCCCAGGGTCACACAGTAAGTGTCCAAAGTGGGATCTGAATTCAACTCTCCTTGGTTTCAGATATAGCACTATCTCTACTGTGCCCCACACCTGCCCAATGAATCTCATTTCCACAAAACTAAAAACAACTGTTACTTAGCTACCCAGAATAGTACCAGCTTAATAAGTAACTAGATTATATTTGGTGTCAGGAAGAGTCAAGGAAGACATTGTGCTCTAAAACATTTCCTCGAAGAGGCCTGAGTTTCTAAGGGCTAAACATTTTCCCTTCCAGGATTTTATTTTAAATGAAGGCATTGGAACTGAAATTTTCTAAAAAGTCTTTCAGGGTGAGGTGAAGTCAATATGGCTGAGTGAAGGCAGTGACTTGCCTGAGCTCTACCAAACTCCCCTCCAAACACATGTTAAAGTAATACCTAAAATGAATTCTGAGGCAGCAGAACCAAAAAAAAGATGGGGTGATACAAGTTTCCAGCCCATGATAACTTAGAAGGTCTGCAGGAAATGTCTGTTGCACCAGCGTGAGAGTAGAGGCAGTGTAAATGTGTGATGGAAAGACTTACATGAGCTGATGCAAAGTGAAGTGGACAGAACCAGGAAAACACTGTACAAAGTAACAGCAATACCGTAATGATGATCAGTTTTGAACGACTTAGCAATGATCCAAGACAATTCTGAAGAAAGTTTTATCCACTAGGGACCTAGCCACCTCTACCCCACCATTCAAAAGCAAAGCATGCTAGAGTGAAAAAAGTAACAGAGAAGCGTGGCTTTGTTCTCGTTCTGCCCAAATTGGCATGAGATTATAGCAAAATCTTATAAACTGAACTTTAATTTTCTCATCAGTCAAATGACTAACTGAACACTATGATCTCTAAAATACCATACAGCTCAGATACCTTTTGATTTCAGGGGATGAGGTCACACACACCAAAGGTCAAAGTTGCAGCGTGTTAATATATAAACACACCTTCAAAAGCATGCATTTTAGATCTTCCATAAACAAGGAATAGAGATATAATTAGCAATTTCTGCATTGAAGCAAGGGAGGGAGGTGGTAGGTCAAGTGAATGCTGCTGAAGGAAAAAGAAGCACCACAGGGGTGAGCAGGGTACAAAGCACCCCCAGGACTGACCACTTGCCACTCTGGAGAGCAGAAGTGCCCATTAATATGGTAAGTACTTTTAAAATTTTGCTCCTGAGCAAAGCCTTAATTGCCCCCTCTCTAGTTTTGGCTCAGTTCATAAACCAAATTATTGAAATCAAAGAGTTGGAAGATGTTTTTAAGATTTTATTTTTTAATTATATGTAAAAATAATTTTAAGTTTTTTTTGAGTTCCAAATTTTCTCCTTCTCTCCTTCCCTCCCTGAACTCCTCCCTGAGACAGCAAGCAATTTGATAAGTTATACAAATGCAGTTAGGAAAAGCATTTCCATATTAGTCATGCTGTGCATGCTGTGGGGAAAAGAAGACAGACAAAAAGCCTCCCAAGAAAAATGAAGAATTTTTTAAAAATTTATTTTATTCTGAACTTAAGAAATAAAACAAGCATTTCCATAACAAGTGGAATAAAAAAAACAGAATAGTGTACCTGAAATTGCAGATCCATTGTGTACAACTTGCTATTTCTTTCAAATATTCAACAAAGTTATCAGGTAACTTTTTTCCCTCCCCCACTTCCAAACTTCAAGATGGCTACCATTAGACACAAATCTGTATGTGAGTGAGAATGTATACGTGTGTATGTATGTATGTGTGTATATGCATGTATGTATGTGTGCATGTATATATGTATGTGTGTATGTGTGTATGTGTGTCTGTCAGTTCCTTTTCTGGATGCAAACAGCAGCTTCCTTCATGGTGTCTTTGCAGTTAATTTGGATATTTGTAATAGTTCAAATGACTTGGTTTTTCAAAGTTGTTCTTAAAACAATACTGCTGTTACTATATACAGTATTCTCTTGGTTCTGTTCATTTCAGGTGTTGTTATTTTGTGGAGGACTCTATGTTTTTCTAAAATAATCAAACTCTTCATTTCTTGTAGCAGAGTAATATTCTATCATGAACACGTATTACCACTTGTCTAGCCATTCCGCAATTGATGGGCATCCCTGCAATTTCCAGTTCTTTCTGCCACAAAGAGAGCTGCTATAAATATTTTAGAACATGTAGATTCTTTTCCTTACTTCTGATCAAGAACACTTTGTCCCTCATTGCACATGGCGCTCAGAAAAGCTGACAGGAATTTTCTCTCTAATTCAATGCTCCTCCCCCTCTTGTGCCCTCCCCAGTTTTTGGTATCCTTCACTGTCTCCTTTCATCCAGGGTTGGCCTATCTTTACAGTAGACCGATCAAGTTGCCATTCTGCCAGTCCCATGGAATTTTTGCCTCTGTGAGTGGGAAGAGGATGTGTTATCTCTCAGGTCACCAGGAAAAATGCTCCATTTCCTTTTCATCATGTCCAGCCTTACATTTACCTTTCCCTTGGTTCAGTCTCTCTAGCCTGTGCTTTAAAATTTCGGTATGGAGGAGGGGAGTGAATGAAAATGAGCAATTCAATTTAGCAAACATATGCTAAATGCTTACCCATTTAAAATTTTTTTAAATTTGTTTTTAGTTTTTAACATTCATTTCCACAAGATTTTGAGTTACAGATTTTCTCCCCATCTCTAACCTTCCTCCCACCCCAAGATGGCAAGTATTCTGATTGCCCCTTTCCACAGTCTGCCTTCCCTCCTATCACACCACTCCCCCCCCCATAACTTTTCCCCTTACCTTCTTGTAGGGCAAGATAGGTTTCTATACCCTGTTGCCTGTATATCTTATTTCCCAGTTGCATGTAAAAACAATTTTTTAACATTTATTTTTAGAACTTTGAGTTCCAAATTCTCTCCCTTCTTCCCTCCCCACTTACCCTCCTCGAGAAGGCAAGCAATTCAACATAGGTTATACATGTGTCGTTAGCAAAACACTTCCATAATAGTCATGTTGTAAAAGACTAACTGTATTTGCCTCCATCCTATCCTGTCCCCTTTATTCATTTTTCTCCTTTGACCCTGGCCCTTTGAAGAATACTGTGGAGACATAAAGATTATATTTCCAAGTATTCCTGTCCTCACAGAACTTGCACTCCAGTAAATATTTTCAACATATGTACAAATAATGATCACATAAAACAGGCCTGCACAACATATGGCCCACGGGCCATGTGGCCTGCCAAAGGATTTTGGGTGGCCTGTGAAAAATGTAGAGGATGTAAAAGAGAGTAAAGGTGTAAGGAGTGCTTTGTCCATGCCGCCTTCCACTAGTCACTAGTTTGCCTGTCTTGTAACTTGGCCAGTGGGTTGCCATTGCACACTCTCTCCTATTTGTCATGTGACCCGTGGCAACCAACCTTGTCAGTCTTTCTCTAGTCTGAGAGAAATAATTTCATGAAAAGTAAAAACCTTAAAAAATAAGTGTAATTAATTGATATTAATTGAAATGTCCCTTTTAAACTTATGGTTTATTTGCAAAATTGTTTAATCATTAATTATACCTTTACTTGGAAAGTGAGCTGCTAAAAATCTATCTGTAGTCTGAAGAAGTTTAGCCTAGTTTAACTTTGCCCCCTACCTACTACCGAGTTGTGCAGGTCTGATATAAAATATACATGATATATGACATGCAAAACACTATATAAGGTGAGGAGGAAAAATAGGATTTTGTTTTAAGTAACTATAAACAGCATATGAGGCCTAGAATTTAAATTTTCAATATTGGCTGCCATAATTTTTTAAAAAATTATTTAAAAAACCCTTAAAGCTATTAACTTGATTATGTCTAACTCATAGGTTCTAGGCACTGGAGAAAACTTTAGATGTCATCTGGTATAGCAACCAATCCAGTGAAGGAATCTCTTCTACAGTACCCATTATGACCTTGAAAACTTCTGGTGGCAGAGTCTTCTTAGCTATAAGGTAAATTCTGCCTGTTTTTAACAGCTCAACTTATTAGAAAGCTCTTTTTCATGATGCACTGAAGTCAGACTTCATGTACATAGCTTCCATTCGTTGGTTCTAGTATTGCCCTCTGCAGGCCCTCTAATGTATTAAGAGGAAAATAATTTTGCATTTTTTGGTATTCATTTTGTTGCCTTTATAGTAATTTTTGAAGTCTTTCTTTATATGGATGTGTCAATGAATGAATGAAAAACCACATGTCAAGTTGGGGATACAATAAAAAAAAACAAACCTTGGTCCTCAAGAAGCTTCCATTCTAGTGGGAAAGAATACATGTAGAAGAGTAGTGACCAGAGATGCGCATTTGGTCCAGAGGGTTCCAAGGACATGAGTGGACCATAGCAGAAATTGGCATACTTTGTCCAGGAACAGCAGGTATGAATTAGTCATAGTTCATGGTTGCCCAACTGGAGGGGTGTCAAAATGGTGGACAAGTATGTAGAAGAAATATACAGAAAGTAAGGAGTGACTATTGTGGCTGGCATTTTCCTAAAATAGTCTGGGAGAGAGAGTTGCTAGCAGGACAGCCTGGCCCTAGGGTCAACAAAAGAAAAGGCATCCAGAGAATAGGAAATGATTTATTAAAAATTTCACATTAAACACCAATAGCACTATTTAGGATTGCTGTGCAACTATTTACATTTAAATATCTTAATTTCAGCATATAAAATATATAGTGTATATGCAGTGTATAAAAATTATGCAATATAATTTTCCATTTATTCCTTCTAAATCTCTGTTGGATTCTTTGTTCATTCTTATTCATATTCCTCTTATTAGTCCTTTTTCTAAAAATAAAAGATATAAGGCTTTTTTCTTTCCTTATTTTATTTCATAAATATATTTCTATATTCCTTTGCAGATCTCATGCTTGTTGGTATTAGTAGGATAACTAGGTGGTGAAGTGGATAGATTACTGGGCTTGGAATCAGGAAGACTCCTTTTCATGACTTCAAACATGGCTTCCGAAACTAGCTATGTGATACCGGGCAGTCATTTGACTCTGTTTACCTCAGTTCCTCATCTGTAAAATGAACTGGAGAAGGAAATGGCAAACCACTCCAGTAACCTTGCCAAGAAAATCCCAAATGGGGTCACAGAGGGTTGGACTTGACTGAAAAACAAAACAGCACAAAATGAATGTGCTCAAATTTATTTAGCCATTCCCCTATCATTAGACATTCAGATTGCTTCCATTGTTTTGTTATTACAAATAATGTTGATATAAAACTTTTGAATTAGCTTTTTTAGGGAGGGAGTAGTTTTTGTTTGCATTCTCATGGTAAATTGCCAACATTGGAACTATTGTTTTCAAAGGATATGATTATTTTCATAAATTTTACTTTGAACTTCTGGATTACATTCCAAAAAGTTTCTACTGCTCTACAATTTTCACCAGTAACAAATGAAATTTTTCCGGTTCTCTACATCCCAGGAAATGTTGAGTTTGTTTGCTTTCAATTTTTTTTTGTGTGTATGTGTGCCAATTTAATGAGTGTGAGGAGATATCTGCTAGTTTATAAAATTTGCTTCTCTTTGATTATTAATATTGTTGAGCATATTTTCAAATTTTCCTTTATTTTTAAAAATTCCAATCCTACTCTAATTGTTTTCTTTTTTTAAATCATTATTTATTTATTTAATATTTTTAGTTTTCAACATTAATTTTTACAAGAATTTAAATTACAAAATTTCTCTCCATTTCTACCATCACCCCCCACTCCAAGATGGCATTGCCCAGTAAACCCTCCCTTCTGTCACCCCACTCCCCTCCATCCCCTTTTCCATTACTTTCTTGTAGGGCAAGATAGATTTTTATGCCCCATTGCCTGTATATCTTATTCCCTAGTAGCATGCAAAAACTTTTTTTTGAACATCTTCTTTTAAAACTTTGAGTTCCAGATTCTCTCCACTCTTCTCTCCCCACCCACCTTCCCTGAGAAGGCAAGCAATTAAACATAGGCCACATGTGT
>CM053624.1:69286543-69311936 GCA_028646595.1 Phalanger gymnotis
GGGAAGTCTTCACATGTTTGGGGTAGATACCTCCCTAACTCACCTATTTGTATCAGCTACCCTCAACCTCATTTAGGCCATCTGCCAAGATGGCTTTACCAAGCACTGAGAGCCACATGTGAGAGTCGAGTGCCATAGACACCAAAGGTGTCTGCCCTGAAAAGGAGTCAGCTGGCCTCACACCAGAGGTGTTAGTCCTCTTTGAACAACCAATATACCCCAGAAATATGGTAAAAATTAAGGTGGGGGAGGCATAGGGAAGTTGTTCTCTAAAATTAGCTCATATTCATTCACTTTACAAGTATTTATTAAGTACCTACTATGAGCCTGCCACTGTACTAGACTCTATGGAAACAGACAAAATCCCTACCCTTAAGATGCCCACATAGAGGAGGAAGGGGAGAGAAGGAAGTGAGACTTTCACAGAATGGGTACTATAAGAATCCAGGGAGAAAGTCATCTTCCAGACTGGGGATCAAGAAGTGACTTGTCACACTGAAAGGAAAATGAATTTATTAGTGCAATAAGAAAATCTGCTTAGGCTAGGAGTGGCTTCCTCTTTGTAGGGTTTTTATAGCTTGTTAGGATCTTTTAGAGTACCCAGCCAATCAGCAGCATTCCATGGCAGAATGGAAATAGGGGACACATTAAGCCTTGGGGCCACAGGAGTTGCTAAAGATTATGTACATGTCTATGGCAAGTGCATTTCTCTGTGTTTAACAGAATTCTCTGTATTGTCAGAAGTCTCTAAAATCATAGAGTCCCTTTTACAATAGGATAATTTTAGGTGGTATAGTAAATAGAGTACAGGGTTAAGGAAGACTCCTCTTCCTGAGTTCAAATCTGGCCTCAGACAAGTCCCTTAATGCTGTTTGCCTCAGTTTCCTCATCTGTAAAATGAACAGAGAAGGAAGTTGCAAACCATTCCAGTACCTTTGCCAAGAAAACCCCAAAGGGAGTCATGAAGAGTCAGACAAGATAAAATGACTCAACAAGAATAACTAAATTCTTTTTCATCCTGTTAAAATGCATCCCCCAAAGTTTTTTTTTTCCTTGGACTTAGAAGTTACTTTATCTGGGGAGAATGTTTCTCCCAAAAACTGCTATTTATTCTCTTCTATGGAATGCAAGTCCTTTGACTCCAGAGACAGGATTCTTTCAACTGTACTCTGCCAGCTCCTATGAAGAAAGCTAGAGATTTCCAGAAGCACATAGACAAGATAAGAGGAGGAAAGGGAGCACATTACGCCACGGAGGACAACCAGTGCACAGGCATATATATGGGTGATGGAATGTCACTAAACAAGCAAGCAGACCAATATTACCAAAGTGTAAATTACAGTGTGAGAAGGATAATTATCCTGGAATGTATAGTAATCCTGGAAGGCAGGCTAAAGTCAGATTACAAAGAACTTTAAATGCCAAATGCAGAAGTTTGCATTTTCATCTTAGAGGCAAAAGGGAGTCATTGGAGCTTCTTGTGCTTGGGAATAATGTGCTTAGACCTGGTGCAGTGGAAAGAAAGCAGGATTTCAAATAAGACCTAGGTTTAAATCCCAGCACTTAACAGTGTGTCAGGCACTGTGCTATGAGCTTAGGGGTAGCGGGGGAGAGGCAGGGTCATACAAAGGCAAAAACACAGTGCCTGCCCTCAGTGAGTTCACATTCTTGGAACAAACCTTTAGTGGTAGAAGTTTAGGTATTAATGAGCCATTGGAAAAGCTATTTGAAGGCCCAAAATCTATTTAGAGACATTAAAATTATTCCTTGTGTAACCAAGTTCTGTGGTTTTCATAGAGTACCCTGGACAGCGTCTCCCTACTCGGAAAAGCTGAGGAACCTGCTTCTGGGACAGTCACAATGATGAGGAAGAGAAATGCCTTGGAGAGACTATGAAGCATGCATAGACATTACTTAACTATATCTAGTCTGCTAGCAACGTCTTAGAAAGATTTTGTTTGTTTGGCTGTGTTTGACTCTGTGGACAGCATCAATGTTGGAAGGGAAGTACCCTTGAGGCCTTCTCATCAGGCCAGGTGATCCTAGAGGACAGCTATTAGTCCTTGGCCTCTGCATTTGTTCTTTTCCCAAGTGAAGGAGACTCACTCAGCAGTCCTGCCACATAAGAAATTGAAGTTGATGGGACGAATGTTTTATAGAAACTGGGCTAGGAGTTAACTACTCTAACCCTGGACAAAGATGGTATTGGGGAAGAGTGAGCTCCTAGATGATGGGAGGAAATCTTTGTTCTTTGTTCTTTGCATATCTCCAAAGTAAATGCCCCTTTGTAAAAGCTAATCAGAAGTAATTGATTGAATGGAACTAGTTAGTCACTAGCATCTGATAGCAGAGAGAATAGAGCCAGTAGGAGCTAAAGCCAACACCCAAACCCCCAGGGTATTCTGAGAAGCCTGAGGTGGCAATGTAGCTGACATGACTCTAGGAGAATGAGCCAGAATATCCTCACTACCATTGTAATGCCTATTCATAAGGTTTTGTGGTGGAGACCATGCCTTTTTTTTCAACTAATTCAATTAGTAAATATCTATTAAGCACCTATATGCCCAGTAGAAGAGGCAACCACCCCATAGATAAAGGGTACACCATGAAGTCAGAAAGAACTAGGTTCAAATCCTATGTCAGACACATACCAGCAAACCTATCCCCTATCATACACATCAACCGTGCATATATGACTTCTCAGGGCCTCCAGCAGACTTTCTAAGACTATAACTTACAGATCAATTGAAGACTTGTTAGAATTTTATATACAGGAATTCCCCAGACTGATGAAAAACCATGTCCAGATGCCACACAAAATAAGGGAAAAAACATAGTGTTCTGTGCTAGTGAGCTGGGAAAAAGAGAGATAAAATAACCTTTAATTGTGCAAAGTTATTCTTTGTTAGCCAAGAGTCAGTGCCACATTCGGGAAGAGATTGCTAAATGTAATTGACAGGTAAAAATGGATGACATTGTCTAGTTCATCTCTAGTCAACATTTCCATGCCCCACTTACTAGGACAGAAATCCATTTCCACTTTTCTTAGCTTCATGCTTAAGACATGTTACAGTGTGCTTCACATAAAGTAAGGCACCACCTCACCCCATGAATGTGTAATAAATAAAAAAGCCCTGATCAGGAATAATATTAATGTCTTAATCATAGGCATCATCTTCATTTCTTGTTAAGATCACAGTTGGTAAAAATCTCCTCTTTTTCATTATACATAGAATGTAGACTGTGTTATTCTTCTAATATCAAGAAATGCCTCCAGGAAAAGCAGTCCTTTATGTGACATCTGCATCTCTCCTTCCATTTTCAGTGGCCAGTGATATTCAATGCACAGAAAAAAAAAATCTATCAGGATAGGTATTTCTGATATCAGGACTATACAGAGGATGATGTGAGGTCTGAATGGGATCAGAGAACTGGGTCTTGACTGTGCTCATAATAGCTGTGTGCCTTTGGCCATGTCACTCCAATTTTCTGGGTCTCAGTTTTCTCTTCTATAAAGATGAGGGGATGACACCAAATGATCTCTAAAGTCTCTTCTAGATTTAAAATTCTATGTGAGAGTAAAGATTAGGAGAGGGTAGGAGAAGGGAGTACACATTCACACACATACACATACACACACACACACACATTCTAATTTCAATTAATCAAAGCATCTCTTTCCAACTAGTACATCACAAACACATCCTACAGCAATTAGCCAAAGTTATCAACTACTAGGGCCTTCTGCTAATTATTTGCCTGCTTTATTAAATAATTAATTACCATCTGACAATAGGTGATAGGGAATAAAGTGAAGATCTTCTCAATGGAAGAAGTGTACTTAAAATTAACCAAAACCTGGAACTTAGAATCAAGTATGCTCATTATTCATTTTAAATTTGGAGACAAGGAAATGGCAAGAACCAATTTCTCATCACCTGTCAGGCTGTAATTTCTGAATTCAACTTTCATCTTTACTTTCCTACATCTAGCTTGGCCTTCATTTCTGATTTTTTTTCCTTAAATCACTGTGAAAGACAATCAGCTCAGGTTAGGGTAAAGATAATTATGTCACCTTCAAAATGTCAAGAATTAGAACTTTGGAATTCAGTCATATGTCTGATTATGAGGAGTTGTGCTTCTAAGTAAAAAGCAATTAAGTACAAGTAGCAAGAACCTATCATTCTAGGCATTAAGTTGACTCAAGTTAATGAAAACATTTATTTTCCTTCACTGATTCTATAGGCACACAAAGAAAATTCAATTCAAGGACCTATGTTTTTATTTCAAAAGAAAGGAAATTGCTATGTTCCACTGTACTATAATTTCTTTTATTAAATGAGCATTTTGTCAGGTTTTTTTTTTTAACTTGCTGCCATCCAGAAAAAAACAGAATGGCAATTTTCTATGCAACATGAAATTGGCTGCGTGAATTGGGTATTGATAGAAGTATATTAATTATGACCTCAAAAGTTTATGGGATAGGACACATTTGAGGTGTTGGCTTAAAAGGTATATTCAGATACTGATGGCTCAATACAGTACAGGAGTGAGCATTGCTTCCTTCTAAATAGTTGGCCCAAAATGGATCTGGTGAACAATCAATCAGCATTAAATGGCTATGACGTATCAGGCACTGCGGGAGGTGTAGGGGTTCCGAATACATAGAATGAAGTGATCCTTACTCCCAAGAAGCTTAGGAGAAATATCTGTGGGGATTGGCAAAGAGAAGTAGGAGGGAAAGAGCTGAATCCAAGAGAATGTGAAAGAAAAGACGACAAGGAAGTCCACCTGACCTCCAAGTCCAAGGAAGTTGCATCAAGGCAGCAGGGAAAGAAATAGGGATAAATATTAGGATATGGACTAGATTTGTGATTTCATTACTATAAGGAAGTCCCAGGTGAGGAAACACCTTCTGTGCAACTTACAATATTAAAGATTTGCCTAGAGCACTAAGTAGTTAAGTGGTCTGCCCAGAGGCACATAGCCAGTATGTGCCAGTATGTCCTACACTTGAACTCAGGTCTTCCTGGCTTCAAGGCTAATTCTCTAACCACTATACAATATTGCCACTCTGCTGCTCAACCCTAGTGATGGGTAGGAGAGAAAGGCCAAAGGAATGAGGCTGATCGCAATTCTTATTAGTATAATCTATGGTACTAAGCATGGAAGCTGGCAGGTAGGTACATCCATTAACAATTAGAAAAAAAATAGAAATGCAAGGATATAGATATTAACTAAGTCTAGTACATATGTGTCCCATCACTAGTTAAATGTTACAGTAGGTAGGATGATTGTGAAAACTTCAAGGGCTAAAGACTTCATAGACAGGGAAGTCTATCAGCCATAAAAGGGGAGGATTTTTGCCTGAAAATATGCTAACCTGGGATATCTACTTCTGACCAAGACCACAAATGTTGATGGGGATAAACTGGAAGCAATCTCATGCCCAAACAGCTATTGGAACCACTCAGACACGGGAAGGAGGCAATTGGGGATCATGATCCTCGGTCCCCTACCCTCCCAACGTCTAACAAAAGATTGCGAGGGAATAAGATGAATATGGTAACCTACATCCAGGGATATATTTAAAGGATATTAATTTAAGAACTACAGGAATTTGGAGGGTACTAAAGAACATAAATTGCTGATAGCTGAGAGTGTTTAAGTAGAAAATATGCTTTGAAACGCCCAAGAAACATCTAAGAGTTAGATCATCAATAGGTTTTGGAAGGGGTACAAAAAACAATGTCACAAATCAACAAATATAAGAGAAGCCATTGTCCTTTCCCCCCAGAGTGGAGACATGGGATGTGGAAGGAGACGTGAACACCATCAGCCTCTTCTCCTCCATCTTGCTTCTCTTCCATGACAGGCAGCTCTACCACCCAGCTTCCACAAAAGTGAGGGCTGGACCACCTCTTCCTGGCTCAACTGCACCCAAGGTCAGACTGTCTTCAGCCTTACCAATAAGTCTCACGTCCTCTAGTCCACTACACCCAGTTGTTTTGGGCCTAAACTGACTTAGGTACCGAAGTACAACCCAAACCTAAACAAGAAAGCTCCCTTTTATATGTCCCTTTATTGTGGTCTTCCAGTCTTTGCTTGAAGTCATCCAAATAACACAGATCTATCTCCCAAGTCAGCCCATTCCACTTTGGGACAGCTCTAATGGTTAGGAAGGTTTTTCTTTACCCAAATCTGCCTCTTTGGAACTTCTACACATGATTCCTAGGTGTGGAGTCTAGGGCCACACAAAACAGATCTAATCCTTCTTCTACAATACAGCCCTTGAAATACTTGACCAAGTCCTAGATAAGACTCTTCTTCTCTGGATTAAACTTTCACAGTTTCTTCAAGCAATCCTTGTATGGCAAGTCCCTTCACCATTCTGATCACCCTCCCTTGGATTTAGTCTGGCTTGTCATTGTCCCTCCTAGGGTCTCCTCCATTTCAGGGAGAAGATCCTTCGTTCCCTCCCTGGCTGTGCTCCAACACCAAGTCCTTACAGGGGAAACTTCTCTCCTCCCTGCTCCTCTGCTTTCCAGCTCACTTTTATATATTCCCTTCCTACCTCAGAATTTAAGCTCCTTGAGGGAAGGGATTCTCTTTTTTGTTTATATTTTCACCCTCAGTGCTTAGCACAGTTCCTCGCACGTAATAATCATTTATTAAATACTCATTTTTTTCCTTTCCTAAAATGTGGTATCCATAATTGCATATAGTACTTTAGATGTCATCTGACCAGATCAGAGGACAGCAAAATGATTAATTCTCTTGTTCTGGATACTCTATTCTGTTAACACAGCCTAAAATCACATCAGGATTTTCAACTGTCATGTCATACTTTGCCATGTTTCAGAAACAAGGTACAACAGTGGGCAGCCTGAATGTTATCCACAAAATAATAAAGAGACTGAGGAATCTCTCTAACAAAATGGGCAGTTACCTTATCAAAATTTGAGGATAAAAATCAAAAAGGATAAGGTATAGATGTGCTATGGGTACAATTAGCAAAGAGAGAGCCCACATCACTGAAACTATGAATCTATCAGAGTATAATGGAGGCACACAGTTGACTGATTTACCTTGTGCTCCATTCAGACACCCAGACCTTTATCACTTCAACTGCTGCCTAGCTAGCATTTCCTTCATCCTGTACTTTTAGAGTTAATTTTTTAAAAATCCACAGGTAGCATGTAATCTTTAAATCTATTAAATTTCATTTTATTAAACTTGGTCCATTATCCTACCCACTGGATTCAAATTCTATTACCTAATATATTAGCTATTGCTTCCAGCTTTGTGTCACCAAAAGGTTTTATGTTTATTAAATTCCATCTGAGTCATCGATTAAAAATGTTGAACAAAACAGAGCTAAGAATGGTCACCACTAAATATTTCCTACCAGGTTATAACTGATCCTTGATAATATCAGCAATTTGGTTCTGGTCATTCAACTAGTTCTGAATTCCTCTAACTATAATATAATCCAATCTACATCTTATCATCTTATCCACAAAAATCTCATGAAAGATTCTATTCAATGCCTTTCAGAAATGTTCAAATCATTCCTCTGATCTACTAGACCAATAATTCCATTCTTGTAAGTTAGCCTCAAAAGATTTGTTCTTGAGGAACTCATGATGGCTTTAATGATTGCTGCTTGCCCTTCAAAATACTCACCAACAGTTCCTTTAATAATGTGTTCTAGAATTTTTCCAGGAAGTCAAACTCTTTGGCCTGGAGTTTGAAGAAATCCTCTTCTTCCCTTCTCCCTTGCAACAGCAATGGCCCTTCTCAATTTCTGTGGCATCTTTTCCATTTTCCAGTTTTTCATTTGTCACCAATAGTTAACTCAGTAAGGATGCCTGCAGGGTTTTTCAGTACTCTGAGGGGTGTTTTCTCCAGGCACGGACAGCTTGAACTCCCTGAGGACATCTGGGCGCCTCTTATTGATTTGGGGTTTCAACACCATTTTAAGCATTTTTGTTCTACGCTACTAAATTTAAAACTCTCTTTTCTTGGTAAAGAAACTAGAAACTGAATTGTGGTTAAGTATTCCTGCCTTCTTCCTCATCCATTCTCATCCCATCTATTCTAAGCAGACAGCACATCCTTTTTTGATCTTCTCATCTATGATATGGCTAAAAATGCTCCTTCCGTTGTCTTTAGCATTAACTGCATAACTCAGGCTGCTTGGAGGTTTAGTCTGACATTCCTACAGGAATCTCCAACTCTTTTATATCCATACTGAGTTAGCTGTCTTTGCTTCCATCTCTGGAAAATGTCCTTTTAAAGAGATAAATAAATAAATAGATAAATAAAGAGATAATAATATTAATTGTCATTAATATTGTCATTAATTATTAATTAATTATGAATTATGAATTATTTTTATTAATTTATTTATTAATTAAACTGGTCATTAATTGTCATGGCTAGTATTTATCTAGAACCTCAAGGTTTACAAAGTACTGTATATGTGTATATAGATATATAATAATAACAAATATTGATATAGCCCTTTACTATGTGCCAAGCACTGCTTCTTATTTGATCCTCACAAAACCCTGAAAGGTAGGTGCTATTATGATCTCCATTTTACAGATAAAGAAACTGAGGCAAGTAGCCATTAAGTGACTTGCCCAAGGTCACACAGCTAATAAGTGTCTGAGGTTACATTTGAATTCAGTATTTCCTAACTCCAAGCCCAACACCCTATCCACACTACTACATATCTGACTATGCTCCCTTTGCAGGTCTATCTATCTCACTAGTTAGCTTCTTTTATCAATAAAAATCAGTTGTAATAGAAAGAATATGGTGGCATTTGAAGTCAAAGGAACTAGGTTCAAATTCTAATTCTGCTAGCTATGCCTAGAGGACATTCCAATAACCCTTCTCTAGTCCTCATTTTTTTCATCTATGTAAAGAGAGAGTTGGCCTAGAATTTAGGGGCAGCACATGTGGCCCTCTTGGTCCTCAAGTGTGATCCAAACTTCAGTTTGGATTCAGTCAAAGGCCCATACTTGAAGATCTAAAAGGTCTTGAGGCCACGGGCTCCCCATCCCTGGCCTAGATAATTTCTAAGAGTAACAAAGATCATCTTTGGGATCAGATGACCCAGGTTCAAATCCTGGCTTTGCTACTTAACCACCTATGGGACAGGTCTCTTCAGCTCTCTAGACCTCAGTGAGAATGGCCTAGAGGACCTTCAAGGTCTTTTCCAGCTCTAAATCTATGATCTTTTGAATCATTATAGCATCTTCCTGAAGAACAGCCTATTTCTCCCCAATTGAGAAATGGTCAAAGGATATGAACAGGCAGTTTTCAGAGGAAGAAATTAGAGATATCTATAGGCATATGAAAAAATGCTCTAAATCACTACTGATTAGAGAAATGCAAACCAAAACAACTCTTAGGTACCACATCTCTCCTGTCAGATTGGCTAAAATGACAAAACAGGAAAATGACAAATGCTGGAGAGGATGTAGGAAAATTGCAACACTGTTACATTGCTGGTGGAGTTGTAAACTGATTCAGCCATTCTGGAAGCAATTTGGAACTATGCCCAAAGAGCTATAAAAATGTTCATACCCTTTGATTCAGCAATACCACTCCTAGGGTTATATCCCAAAGAGATCACACAAGTGGGAAAAGGACCCATATGTACAAAAATATTTATAGCGGCTCTTTTTTATAGTAGCAAAGAATTGGAAATCAAGGGGATGCCCATCAATCGGGGAATGGCTGAACAAGTTGTGGTATAGGAATGTAATGGAATACTATTGTGCTATAAGAAATGGGGAAGATACGAGTTTCATAACAACCTCAAAAAACCTACACGACATAATGCTCAGTGAACAGAGCAGAACCAGGAGGACATTATACACAACCACAGATATACAGATTCTGTGATGACTAACCTTGACAGACCTCGCCTTTCTCAGCAATACAAGGTTCAAAGACAACTCCAAAGGACTCATGTTGGAGAGAGATATCTACATCCAGAGAAAGAACTATGGAGACTGAATGCAGATTGAGGCAAACTGTTTGCTCTCCATTTTTTTTCTTTTGTTTTTTTTTTCTCCTTTGTTTTAGTTTTTGGTTTTTGGTTTTGTTTCTTCTTTCTCCTGATTCTTTCCATTGGTCATAATTCTTCTTTACAATTTGACTATTCTGTAAATAAGTTCAATGCGAAGTTATATGTAGAAGATATATCGGATTCCATGCTGTCTTGGGGAGGGTGGGGGGGGAAGAAAATCTGGAACTCAAAATCATGTGGAACTGAGTGTTGGAAACTAAAAATAAAAAATCTTAATTAATTTCAAAAAAAAGAATAGCCTATTTCTCTTGAACAAATTTTCCCTAAAGAATCTTAAGCTGTGAAATCCTTTCTTGGAAACCCACTTTCCCACAATCATATATTTTAAGCAATATCCTACTTCCCAATCACAAACTCTAACATGGCATAATCACCTCATTAATCAATCAATAGAGCATAATTAATTGCTTACTATGGAGTGGGCACTATTCTAAAGATTGTAGATACAAAAAAAAAAAAAGACCAAAAAAAGCCTCTACCCTCAAGGAGCATCCATTCTAATGGAGAGACATATAAATAACTAGTTACATAGAAAATATGCACAAAGTTGATAAAGGCAATCTGAAAGGAGATGCATTAGCAGCTGCAGAACCTGGGAAAAAACCTTCTACAGAAGGTAGCATTTGTGGGACTTGAAGGAAACCAGTAAAAATAAAAGGCAAAGGCAAAGGCTAGGCCCCAAATTATTCTAGGCCTGGTAGAATAGAGGATTTGGAGTGTCATGTTCTAGGAACTGTACGCAGGCCAGTGCAGTTTGATCCTACAGAACGTGGAAAGGGGTGTGGTAAGAGGACTGGAAAGGCAGAAAGGATCTTGATATGGAAAAAGGAAACCAGCATTTATTAAGCACCTAATATGTGCTAGGTGCTTTACTAAATTCTTTATAAATATTATCTCATTTGGTCTTTGAAACAACCCTAAGAGATAGATACTATTATTATCTGCATTTTACAGTTTGGGAAACTGAGGCAAACAGGGTTAAGTGATTTGCCCAGGGTCACACAACCAGTAAATGCCTGAGGCCAAATTTAAACTCAGGTCTTCCTGACTCCAGGCCCAGCACTCTTACCACTGCGCTGACTAGGAGCAGGCACATGATAGCTCTGAGCCCAGACATCTGGAAGCGCTAAATACCCCACATACACACACACTCACACACACACACACACTTAGACACATACGCACACTGGACAATTAATTGTCCTCTGTATAACTTTCCTGCAGTCCAGCCTTTACGGACCCACCTAGAATGCCTTTTCCCCACTCTTTCCTCCTCCTTTTAAAATGCTACCCCTCCTGCAGAGGCTGAAACGCCATTTCTTCCACAAAGAATGTCAAACGAAGGGGTTTATATTTGACCCAGAAATAATAAATGACCACTGGAACTAATAGGACAGCAATGGGGAGGTTGACATGATCAGGCCTGCAGTTCATTGGACGAGAGATTGGAATGAGAAGAGACTTAAGACAGGAAGACTAGTCAGAAGGCTATTATTCCTCCCATAGTGTCAATCATCTCTGGCTTTGCCTTTCTTTGTAACCCCAGCCCTTATTAACACAGTGGTCCCTTCCATGTGCCAGGCACTTTGCGATAAATACTTCATATAGACTTATTGACTTGGTGTGGTCAAGATCTCATCTGTGGAGAAAGACGCTGCCCCTCTTGATTTTCTCTGTCTTAACGAATTATGAAATTGTAGTAAACAGAATTTCTCAGCCGCTCTCCTTGGAGCCACGAGAGAACTCCAGCAGACGCCCAGTTAGATGGATGGAGCTCCCTTTGTCTGCTGTACCCTGTTTCTATGGCGGCTCTGTGATCTGCTTCTTGAACTCATCATTTAATTCCACCCGGTGACCAAAAGAGCTGAGATCCACTCCCATCACAATATCAATTGTGATTATCCTCCGCTCAGGCCTCCCCCAAACATTCTCCAGCCTGCCCTCTGTGGCCCAGCTCCTCGGCTTCTCCAGAGGAATATATCTTCTTGATAGAAGCTGCTATTTCAACACCCCTTTTAAGTAATCTGTACCTCCTGAATAAGGCAAACCTTTCCATTGCCATAGTCTCTAGTCATACATCACCTCCTGGTCCCGGTTTTATTTTATGAGGTCGTATCAATCTTCTTGAACTAAAAATCTGCAGTGAACTTTGTTATCCATATTCTGTGCATTTCTGAATAGAAATCTAAAGCCAAGAGAATTACAATTATTGTTCTCCGTCTCTTCCTAGATATTGTTTCATTAATGACTAGTTAGAACCCCTTTTGTAATAATGATGATGACAGCTAGCACTTCTATAACGTTTTAAGTCTGCAAAGCACTTTTCATTCCTTATTTTATTTGATCCTCACGATGCCCTCTATGAGGAGTGGGTACTTTTATTATCCCCATTTTACAGATGAGGAAACTGAGGCACAGAGCAGACACGTGACTTGCCCAGGCTCACACAGCTAGTAAATGTCTGAGGCAGGATTCAAACCTAGGTGACTCCATATCTGGCATTCTAACCACCATGTCATCTCACTGCTTCTATCATGCATGTCTTATGATGTGTGGTTCAAAGGCTTATTTGGACAGCTTCCCACTCTGTTCCCTCCATCTCTAGTTTGAAGCCTATTTGATGTGATCCAGCAGCCTCCAGATGGGTAAATTCATAGAACCTTCACACCAGAAGTTTCTATGGGATCCTTTAGGGGACCTTAGGAATCATTAAACCCAATACCCTCATTTTACAAGTAAAGGGAATGGCTTCCAGAGAGGGACTTGACACATAGTAGGTACATTAGTAAATGCCTCTTGAATGATTATTTCAGCTAGAATCATAACCCTGAGACAAACAAGGTAACCAAGGCTTTGTTCTAGTGACAAACCTGGGAGTCAGGAGGTGGGAGTAGAGGGATCTGGTAGAGAGTGAGACCCATGAAGCCACCCCTTTTCAGTGTAAAATTCAGTATCTTCCCTACCTCGAATTTGTCAGTCTTCCACCCCTACAGGAGCTGAGAGGGGAAATGGGCTTTTGATAAGGGCAAAGAAGCAGAGTCATATCCTGCAGAGGTCAGAGGAAAAGGCCAGATGTCCCTCACTGCTAGTTTGACTAACTCTCATACATCCTACTTTCCTTTTTCAGAGTGCAATCACTGAGGGAGCATAATCTGGACTCTGTAGGAAATGGTTCCCCACACATCTACACATACACACACAGAGCGGGGGAGAGGGAGGGATGGTGAGAGAGAGAGAGAGAGAGAGACAGAGAGAGAGACAGAGAGAGAGACAGAGAGAGAGAGAGAGAGACAGAGAGAGAGAGAGATTCAATTGATTTTGCCCCAGGTGCCAGGATTCTTAATTTGTGGTAAGTTTCTTGAGGACAGGGTGTATCTCAAGCACCTAGCACCATGCCTGGTCCTGAACTAGGAGATACTCTGTTGAACTGAATGGCACCTCTAGCATGAATGGAACTAAATGCCAAATTTTAAAAATTATCAAAAGCAATAGCAACACATATTCCTGCCATCAGCAAATTCTCCAAACCAATGTGTCCTTCATACTATTCCAAAGATCCCAGTGTTTAGCACAACACCTTGCCAATCATTACTGCTTAAAAAATGTTTACTGATTGAATGATTGATATCTTCCTAATCATCTCAAAACGTTCTTAGTAGAGGAGAGGAGTCTCTCTGGGGTCTAGCAAAGATCTCATCCGTTTTCAATTGAATCGACAATGTCGTAGCAGCCACAACAAATGCTCTAATTCTTTCTCGTATTTAGCATTCAGCAGGTACTCCATAATCATTAGTTATGAATGAATTACAACACACATTTTAATAAATTTCAGATTTGCATTTACCATTAAGCTCAAGTATTGTACAACACAAGGTATTTGGGTTGGAGCAAGAATGAAGTATTTACACTGGAAGAAACAGTGAGCCCAGGGCTTCTAGTCTCGTTGGACAGAATGAGGACACGCCAGTGTCACTTTGGGGAAATGGTGGGACTCGGGGAATTAAATCTTGGGCTGTGTTTAAAGTAACAAAGTCACCAGGCAGATAGCAACCAGAGGGAGCTTAGCTCCGTTCATGAAATCCAAGAAGCAAAAAGGAAAAGACCCAAAGAGGAACAGATTCTGCAAACAAAGGCTGCAGCCCCGAAGGCGTCTTTGTTGTAGCAAAATAAATAAATACACGATAAGTAGGAACATTTATACAGCACTTCAATGTTTATACATATTATTTCATTTAATCCTCACAAACGATCTTCTGAGTGGGGATCCATTGTTACCTCCATTTTACAGATGAGGAAACTGAGGCAAACAGGCACTAAGTGACTTGCCCAGGGTCAGACAGCTGACAGTGTCTAAGGGAATATTTGAACTTGGGTCTTCCTGACTTCAATTCTAATTGCTCTTTTTAATACATGACCCAGTTCTCCCCCCACCCCCTAGATCTTGAGCTGCGTCTTTAACTAGCTGCCAGGCATTCCCCCTGTTGGTCCTAGGCCTGGGGGCAGAAGGAGTGGTACATACAGACAGAACAGTGAGAATAGCCAATATCAAGGCCATAGGTGAGCAACCAGGCATAAGATACCAAGAAGATTAACAAATGTCAATCCTCCACTCAGCCCAAGCAGTGATACGTAAGGTCCTTCAGGGCAGAAATGATGTCATTTTGAAAATCTTTGTAGCCCTGGTGCCCAGCACACAGTAGGCACTTAATAATTGTTTTTGAATGAAGTAATGAATAGATACAAAAGGTCACGGCAAAGCACTGGGTCAAAAAATGTGCAAACAGAAGTAAAAAGGTAGAGAGAGACTGAAGGTCATGGCAAATGGTTGTCAAGAGAGGCAGACAAAAATTAGGATGACTCAAATAACAAAGAATACAGTAATGTGGGAGATCAGAAGTCCAGACAATCAGGAAATTGGAGAGTCAAAGAAACTGAGGAAGCAAACCAGAGAAAAATTCAAGGCATTCTCTTAAAAAATACCTTGATTTTCTGACATCTGGGTCACCCAAATGGGTCATGTTCATTCTGCTGGGATTAGACTCAGTCCCAGAGAAGTTGGCCAGCTCAAGCCTATAGGGACAGCATAGATCAGGAGGGGGAATGTGAGAGACAGAAATGAGGGTCTATCCTGACACCAGAATGAAATGCTCCCCAATTAGCACACGTACCAAATCAATCTCTGTCTCTTTCCTTTTGCATTAGTAATAGCTGATATTTAGAAAACGCTTGAGGCTAAGTGTTTTATACACATTAATTCGTTTGAAGCTCACAATAACCCTGAAAGGTAAGTACTGTAATTATTTTCATTTCACAAATGAAGAAACTTTTTTCAGGACAGAGAGGTTAAAAGACTTGTCCAGGGTCATATGACTATTAAGAATTTGAGCCCAGATCTTTCTGGCTCCAAGCCTAAGACGCTATACACCTTACAGGCTCTCATTACAATGACATAGATAGACCCTTAACCTATCAGACCTCATTGTATAAGATTGCCCATATGCTGCTCTCTGCAAACATCATGTTAGCTGGATATTTGCTCATTTCCAATATGAGCTAGATATACACATCCTAAATCAATTTTTAAAATGTAATGAAAGCCACAATGAAATGAAATAACTTTTAAAATAATTTTAAACAAGTAATAATGATTCAGTAATAACCATAAAATGGGATAATTTAACAGAAATGAAAGCTGGTTATGAATGACAAACGCCAGATAATGTTTTGTAAAAAGAGTAGTTTAGCCTATAAGAAAAATAATTTTAAATTTACTTTTTTCAAGTTTGTATTTGGCTTCTTGTATAAGTTGATTCAATTCAACAAATATTTGCAAAGTATATTCTAAGAGCAAAGCACCATTCTAGGGGCCAAAAATGAAATAGTTATTGCCCTTAGGCAGTTCATGTTCCACTGGAGCTTGCTCTTCTCAAACAACTTCCATGTCTCCCTATTTCCTCTAGGACAAAATTTAAACCCCTCTGTCAAGCTTTTAAAGTCCTATATAACTCGGTCCCAAGCTATCTTTCCAGCCTTATTGGACACTTTCTCTCATCCCTTTCAACAAAGCCAAACTGGCCAACTGTCTGTTCTTCCAACAAAGCACTCCAGTCTCCAGGCCCTTGCCCTGCCTGTCTCCCTTGCTGGGAATTCATTTCCTTCTTAATTCCACCTCATAAAGACCTTTTCTTCCTTTAAGATGCAGCTCGGGCATCATCTTCTGCATAAAGCCTTTCCTGATCCTACCACTGTTAGTGCCCTTCCTCCCAAACTACCTTGCTTTTAACTATTTTGTATTTATTTGTATTTTTAACTAGTTTAATTTTAATTCATTCACTTAATTTTTTTTAATTTTTAACATTTGTATTTATTAACTTTGAATCGACACTGCCTATATTTTTATGCGCGCTTGTCTCCCCTACTGGAAAGCAAGCTCACTATGATCGGAGACTGCTTCTTATTTTCATTTTTTGGACTTGTATCTAAGCACTTAGCACAGTGCCTGGCACATTGTAGATCCTTAACAAATACTTATTGATCCATTAATTATTTCATGGGTAAGGAGAGTGAGGTTCATAAGAGGTAAGCGCCTCACCTACAGTCAAACAGCTAAAGCACGTTCTCAGAAGCTTGTTGTGAGAAACACCTTATGGATGGTAAACCCTCTACATAAATGTGAGTTGTTGTTGGCATTGTTGTCATTATATTCAGTCACATCTGACTCCTGCTGACCCCACGGACCATTCTATCCTCCACTATCTCCAGAAGTCTACCCAATGCGCATGTTCATTGCCTCCATGACATTATTTAACCATCTCATCCTCTGCCATCCCCTTTTCCTTTTGCCTTCAATACTTCCCAGGATCAGGGTCTTTTCCAATGAGTCTTATCGTCTCATTATAAGCATCGGTTTCAGTATTTGTCCTTCCAATGAGTAGACTGAATTAATTTCTCGAAGTATTGACTGTTTGGATCTCCTTTAGAAACTCCCAAAGCGCCATAAGTACTTTCAGTCCCTCATCTTTATTCATTTAACTTCAGCAAGTGTCTATTGAAGACATATGTTTATCCTTATAGATGACCCCATTCAGGGTTTCCTTGGCAAAGATACTAGAGTGGTTTGCCATTTCCTTCCCCAACTCATTTCACAGGTGAGGAAATAGTGGCAAACAGGTTTAGGTGACTTGCCCAGGGTCACATAGCTAGTAAGGTCAAATTTGAACTCAAGTCTTCCTGACTCATCTTCCTGAGGTCAAATCTGGCCTCAGACATTTACTGGATATGTAATTCTGGGCAAGTCACTTAACTCTGTTTGCCTCAGTTTCCTCAGCTGTAAAATGAGCTGGAGAAGGACATGGCAAACCATCGCAGTATTTTTGCCAAGAAAACCCCAAATGGGCTAACGAAAAGTCCAACATGACTCAAACACCTGAGCAACAACTTCCTGACTATAGACACAGTGCTCTATCCATGCCACTACCTAGCTGCTAAAGAATTATAAGACATAGTTAAATAGCCCCTGACTTCAGGAAGCTTAAACTCTTCACTAGTTGGGAAATGTTAATAAGTGAGTATTAGAGCCTGGAGTTGAACTCAGGTTTTTATTTTTTCATAATATCTTATTTTTTTCCCCCAATTACATGTGAACCCAAGTCTTCAACACCAAATCCAGGGCTCTTACCCTCTATACACGTTCCTAGATGTCTTCTAAGCATTAAGGCCACATTGATGCCAAAGAATACTTTTACCCTGGATCAGTCTGGACCCAAGACCCTGTCACCCCACCAAGATCAGGTAACTACCTGAAATCCTATCAATTTCTATCTTTCAGAGAAGAGGTGCTCACAGCAGTGCATGGCTAGTAATATCTGAAATTCAGAAAACTGTAAGAACTAATAACTGTATATATGTAAATAGTAAACAATTTTAATCATATTTCTACTAAAGGGGAGGAAAGAGAACATTTAGCTAAATAATCACTTTTAGCTTGATTATAAAACCTGCAGAAAATATGAGCAGTATGGAATAAAAATCAATAGATAATTCCAATGAACATTAAGCCTTATATTGCACTGAAATTATTTTCCAAATAAGATTTCCATTGCTAGGGAACCTGTTAAGAAATGCATTAAGGGCTTCTCTAAGAACAATTCGATTGCAGAATGACAGTAATTCTCTGGACTAAGGAGTTAAGCCGCAGAGATAATTCCAGGCAGAGTACAGTAATGAAATCTTAAATACCACGAAACAAAGGGACTTGATTTCCTTCATACTTTTTCAGGAGTTGTTCATCGGTTTGTCTTCTGCTCCCATCCAAACACCACATTTGACTTCTTAGACCGCCACGAGAGATAGGATGAGAGGACATAGGTATTAGAGTCAAATGTCTAAGTATATTCTATTCTCCACCAAGATACAGCCCCATGCACAGACACAGACATGCACATATGTGCGTGTACATGCACACGCACACACACACACACACACACACACACACACACACACACAATCCCTGAATGTAGAAGAGGTCAAATAGTATAATGGAGAGGACATCTTTTTATAAAGACCTGAGTTCAAACTTGACTCTATCACATACTAGCTGTGTAATCATGAGCAAGTAATTTTAGCTGCTTGGGCCTCCCTTAGATTTTTCCTTTCCATTAGATCTGGGCTCCCTAAAGGCAAGAGCTAATTTTGCCTTTCTTTGAATCCCCAGCATGTAGGACAGCTCCTTAGCACATAGTAGGTGTTTAATAAATATTCACCATCTGACTGTTGCCTTTGCAAAAATGAGGAGTTTGGATTCCATGATTTATTATAGTCCCTTCCAGTTCCAACCTTCTATGAAGCTATAGGCAGAGAAACTAAGATTCACAATGCAGGTGCTTTGGGGTAGGGGAGGAATGCACCTGAGGGGAACTATTTGCAAAAATCTTCTTGGAGCCATCACAATTTAAACCAAGCTACCGGTTATCAGAAATTTGTCTAATCTCTCTGTACCTCTATCTGTAGGCGGTCATGCCAGCTACCTTCTGGCAAGACCAAAGAAAATAAGGGTGTGTTAGATAAAGGATGCTCTGGAAGGCCACTTCAAGCTATATGCAATCCCTTCCCAAATGGAGTTTCCATTATGATAAGAAGCCAGGTCAAGGGGAGTGATACTTCAGACTGACTCCAAGCTGACATTTTTTGCATAATTTGAGTATGTCTTTGCCTTATTAATCCAATAAGATCTCTGCCCACAAAATAATCCAAAATGGGCAAATCAGAACCAATAAGATCAAGTCTTTAAGTTTTACAACAGGCCAAAGGAAGAAATACATTTATTTCCATTTTGTTTAAGACCTCAACACTTCATTATCTCTATTTCCTGTTTCTTCCTTCCTTTTCAGGCTACTTACACTACAGTCTCCTGCACATATTCTACAGTCCTTCCAATCTTGTTTTTCCTTGTACACAGTGGTATGCTGGTAAATGTTTAACAGCCAGGTCTTTGAAAAGAAAAACGTATGCATGACACACTTTTAAAGTTTAATCTGTGTTATAAATCTAATAACTTTCTCAAAACTAACCAATCAACAAAATAAAGCCCTGGTTTGCAGCATTCACTGATTTCTGAGGCATAAATGCTCAGACTGAAAATTTAACAATCAATTCAAAGCCAATAAAAACAGGCTCCAGCTCACCCTGGCTTGAACATTCCATTCCACCTTCCAACTCCATGCCTTGGGGGCTGGCTGGTCCACACACCTGGAATGCTTTCCCTCTTCATCTTAGACTCTTGAAACTCCTGGTGTCCTTCAATACTAAGTTCAAATCTTACCTCTTAAAAGACATCTTTCTTGGTTTCCCCAGTTGCTAGAGATTTACTTTCTAAGGTTAACCTCCATTTTAAAGTTTCTTGTCTATAGCTACTTTTTTACATGTTGTATCCCCAATCAGAATGTAAGGTTCTCAAGGGCAAAGGCTGTTTTTGCCTTTTTTATTTCCAATCCAGTGCCTAGAATATAATAAGCACTTAATAAATGTATGTTGGTTGATTGATGTGTTTCCAGATAACCCCATAGAAAACCCAGCCTTCCTCTCATTCTCTGAATGTTTTAGGAGTTACCAAGGTCTATCTGTTGACTCTCCTACATACTACCTGGATGACCTACCTCCCTTTCCAGATGTTAAAGTTTTAGTGGTAACCAAAGAACAGCAAAAAAAAATTACTAAAATTTAGATGAGTCCTTACCATATCCATCAGTCAGTCTATCACTCTAAGACATTGCAAGTTATGTTTCTCCCCACTATAGTCATTTGAGTATTTAAAGTGACTCCCCATCACCCTCTCTTCCTACTTCTTTGGAGAAATGAGTGAATATTTCTCTTAAGAGTAAGCCATTTGCCTTGATACTTTTTTTCTTTGGGTAGTAAAAAGGATCCTATGCTCAAAATGGGGGGGGGTGGTAGGAGAGAATAACAATCCTAGATTCAAATCCAGCCTCAGACACTTACTAGCTGTGTAATCCTGGGCAAGTTACTTAGCCCCATTTGCCTCAGTTTCCTCATCTGTAAAATGAAGTGCAGAAGGAAATGGCAAACCACTCTAGTATCTTTGCCAAGAAAACCCCAAATGGTGTCATGAAGCTGACTGACATGACTGAAACAACTCTACAACAACAACAAAATTCAATTAACCTCCCAGTTTCAATTTCCTTAGCCACAAGAGGCTGATAATACCTCTAGCACTTATCCCATAGGTGTATTGTGAAGATCAAATGAGATAAAGTACACGATAGGGCTTTGCAAACCTGAAAGGGCTATAGAAATGTTAGCTTTAAGGGAAAGTAGCATGATACTCCTCGCCTAGGCAGCCAGAAACCAAAAAGGGGCTTACAGAGTTTCTAGAAGGTTAACAATGTACCAAAAGAAATAGAGGGATTAACAGTGAAAGAAGGAAAGGCGGAGTGGTCTCCTTCTGCTACCATTTCACCCAAGGAAGAATGTCAAACTCTTATAAATATTCATTTACATGAAGTAGCTTATTATCCATTCAGAAATCCTCTAGTTCCTGGTTCCTGATCCCCATTTTTATGCTCTTAAAAAATTTACTGAGCATTCCTCTGCATGTGTAGTGCCATGGAAGATGTCCCTACCTGTCCTCCCAAAAGCCTTGCAACCTGGGTGGGGGGAGGGTAAAAAGGGGGGCAGCACTACATAAGAAGCAGTCTGAACCTTTGCAGCATCTCTGTGACAGCTGAGTTTCTGAATCAAGCTGCGAGTGACAGAAGAAGGCTTTGAATTCATTTGTTCATTCAACAACTATTTCCTGAGTCCTTATTACTGTATATGAAACATACTAAGTTAAGCGCCAGGGGATAAATGAAAAAATTTCTAGAAAGCCTCTGCCATCAAGACACTTAGAAATCTAGGAGGTCAGAAACATAGAGAGATAAATACAAAATTGAATATGATAAATACTTAAGTGAGAGATAGCATACTATGAGATCAAGAGGGAAAGATCTCTTATGAAATAAAGAATCAGGGTTGACTTCTTGGAAGGGATTCATTTTGAGCAAAAACAGAGAGAAAGTCAGCATCTACAGGAGAGATGACCACTAGACAGAGAATACTATGCTTCATAAATACTTCATAAAAGATAGTGATATCAAATCACCATTAATCAAATGCCAGCCTCATACTATATGCCACAGTAAGGTATATGGGTATATTTAGGCAGCTGTTTATATGGCACAGTGGGTAGAGCACTGAGCCTAGAGTCAGGAAAAACTTGAGTTCTAATGCAGCCTCAGACACTTACTAGTTCAACTGCTTTTTACCTCAGTTCCTTAACTGTATAATTAGGCTAATGATAGCACCTACCTAACAGTGTTGTTGTGAGGCTCAAATGAGATAATATTTATGAAGTGCTTAGCACAGTGCCTGGCACATAGGAGGCACTATATAGATAATATTATTACTATAAGCTCCAAATGGATGTGATTTGGATATAGAAGGTCATATAGTTTTAAACAGGATGGAAGAGCAAAGAAGAAAATACTTTTGGTGACTCCAGAGAGGGGATAAGTTCATAACCCAACAAGGGATAGAGAGGATCAAAGAAGTTGAAATGAACAATTTTCATCATAAAATTGAAAAAGGTCTTGCACAAGTAAAATCAATGCAGTTAAAATTAGAAGGGAAAAAAATAACTGAGAAAAAAATCTTTGCAGAAGGTATCTCTGATAAGGGTCTGATATCCAAGATGTACATGGAACCAATTACAATATGTAAAAATGATAGCCATTCCCTCACAGAAAAAGAGTCAGAGGTTACAATCAATTCATAGAGAAAGAAAGCCAAAATATCTACAATCATATGGGGAAAAATACTTCTAATTGCTAATAATTAGGGAAATTCACCACACACAAATTTAACAGTTCTGAGCTTCCACCTTATACCTATCATGTTGATAAATATGACAAAAGAAGAAAAAAGAAATTAGCAGTTGAAAGGTCTTCAGGAAGACATACATATTTGTACATTCTTGGTGGGGCTATGAATTGGTCCAGCCATTCCGGAAAGCAATTTCGGAATATCACAAAAAGATACTAATCTGTGCATATACTTTGATGCAACTACATTACTACAAGGCCTATATCCAAAGAAATCTAGGAAAGAAAAAAAAAGATCCAAATGCAAAAAAACAAACCATAAAGCAGCTCTTTTTTGTTGTGACAAAAAAATGGGAACAAACGGGGTGTGGGGAAGGTGCCCATCAACTGAAGAACAGGTGAACAAATTATGATTTATGAATGTAGCGGAATATTGTTGTGCTGAAAAAATGATAAAAGGGAAGGTTTCGGAGAAATCTGGGGAAACTTGTATGAACTGATACAGAATGCATTGAGAACCAGGAGAATAATTTATATAGTAAGCACAACATTGTAAAGAAAAAAAACAACTTTGAAAGACTTGGGAATTCTGATCAATGCAGTCATGACCAATGATGAAGCATGCTACTTACTTCCTAACAGAGGAATGATGAATTCAAAGTGAAGAAGGAAACACATTTTTGAATCTAGCAGATGTGTGGGTTTATTCTTTATTACTACAATTTGTAGGGAAGGGGCAAGAGGGAGAGCCAAGTCTCCCTCGGCTGGAAGTACGGTGGCCCCTCACAGGCCCCATCCTACTTCTGTTCATCATAGAAGATTTGACCTTTTCCATTTCTGATCTAGATTGGTTTGCCTCTACCTCTTTAGGCAGGCTGATAGCTCCCACACCCTGGGGCCCATTATAGCTGTGTGAAACTAGGTTATTCAATAAATTGACTTTAGCCCTCTATAGCTCAGAACTTCCAAGCTCAAGTTATCTACCAATCTTCCTGCTAGAGGGATTATAGGTGTATGCCACCATGACTAGCTTACTATAGGCATTTATTATATCGGTATATGGGTATAAATACTATAGGTATTTATTTATTACAATAGGTAAAATTATAAAGTATTTATTTATGGGTAGTGATTGGGAGGAAAGAGGAGGTGACGATAATGTTATCCTTCCAAAAAAAAAGAAAGAAAAGAGGGTCATTTAAGCAGGTTTCTTTAATTTTATGTTTTTTAATGAACAGAAGGGAACAGATGGAAATGCAGAGGCAAACTCAGGCAGGACAGCTTTGATAGTAATATATTTGATTTTATATCCTTAGAAGTTTAGAAATTTCCCTTTAAAAATTATTTTTTAAATGAAAATATATGTTGGTGATTCTAAGCTTATTCATGCATTATTTTAACAGCCTGCTTCTGTTGTTTTGCAATCCATTTTACCTTTTTCTCAAAAAAGTAAGTACACACAAAAAAACTTAACAAGTAAATAGCACCAATGATTCATCAGCAAAATAGCGAAAGTAACATTGAATTTATTATATCCTTTTTTTTAAAAAAAAGCAAGCTACATGTAAATAGAGATCATGGTTTCAAATATAAATACATTTTTCCTGTTCTACTTTAAATGTGAGAACACTGTTGTTGTTTGCTAAATTGAGAATTTTAAAAAAAATAATTTTAATGAGATTTTGTGCCAGGGAGCAGTTGTGAATTATTGAAAACAGCACAATCTCCCTTCCCTGCCCCCCCCAAAAGGCATGCCAACCAAGATTTTTTTGCTCCTATATAGTCACAAAACTGTGAAGTACTCAATTGGAACTATTTTCCCAGTAGTGTGGATGGATGTGGCTAATCTAACTCACCTTACAACCATGCAGTGACCCACTTTTTGATGTGTCCAGAATAAAAGCAAGGAAGGCCTTGAAAATGATTCTCTCGGAGATAGAGAAATAAATTTTAAATATGATATCATACATGCTTATCATCTATTCAAAAGCTTCTAGGAATATTTATCATTTTTCTGGAGAAATTCAAAGTACATTAAGTAGTTCATTCTTTAAATTAATATATGTAACAACTAAATGAGCTAAATCCATTTAGAATCTAAAATGCAAATAGCATGGCTGAACTGACTCTGTTCCAAATTGATGTTTCTGCTTAAATATGTTCAATAATTGACAAGAGGATTAAAGGCATGCATATTAATGCACCCATATGCATATAGATGATTCTTTGAAAATACACAATTGTGCTTCCAATTGCTTTAATTTTATTAAATGGGCTCCCCTGTCAGTAATGAGCAAGGCTGCAGAATTTCAATTCTTAGCACTGCTCAAAGGATGCCCAAATGATTATTCAAATTTATGTAATGCTATTTAAAAAAACATTGTGGTAAAATATGCTTACCTGTTATATAAATACTACTACTGCATAAAAATGAGTGTTCAAAATATAGTAATTAAATCAAACATTTGTCTTTAATAACTCAGGCCTTGACTTAAAAGAGTAAATTAGATTTTATTAACAATAGTACTTTCATCTTGGCCTCACCAAACATTTAGCATTTCAGACATAGCTCACATATTTAAAATAATTATCATCCCATTTCCCACATGGCATTAAACGAAACCAGTCATAATATCTAGAGCTGGAAGACAACTTATATATGGTCTAATCCAAGCCTGTTCTTCTCCAGATGAGGCACATGAGACCTAGAAAGAAACTTAACAGGTTAATGACTAAACCAGCCCTAGAACCCAGATCTCTTTATTCCAAGTTCAGAACTCTTTCCATGACAGACAGAAACTCTAACTCACTGTTGCAGGCTAAGAATAACTAATCTCTTCCTCTAGCTGCTATGCTTTTCTCCAACAGTGTACAGAATAAAAATCAGGGGAAAAATAGGTTTTAGAGT
>CM053624.1:69320002-69339038 GCA_028646595.1 Phalanger gymnotis
GGGGGGGGGGTCTCTGTTCTAGTCTTAGTTTAACAGTTAAGTAGATGTATTAATAAGTCATCATTTTGGACCTTAGTTTTATAAGAAATTAGAGCAGATTCTTTCTTTCTTTACTCCTTTTTTTAAAACTGGTTCTCCTGATCTTACCAAATGGAAGGCAGTGACTACTTATGGGCTCAATCCCTCTGCTGATCAGCAGGGGAGGTTCGACGTGCTTAGTTTCTGACCAAAGGCAGTTTCCTGCTCCCCAGGCAGCCTGATTCCCCCTACCCCAATGCCCCTTCTTGGGGCTTACTATGTTAATGGTGCCAGATTGAGCATGGCCACGCAATCAGTTTAGCCCACTGAAGATCAGAACTCCTGAGTTCCAAAGATCTACCAGCTGCGGCCCCTCTAGGATTACAGGCATGCACTACCACACCCAGCAAACTCAATTACTCTTCAAGCTCCTTCCAGGTCTAAGAATTTCTTATTCTGTAGAATTTCTTCAAGGTGGTTTAGTGATTGAGGTAATACTAGGAGCCAGGTTTAAGGTAGTTTCACCACTGGAAACTTCCCATGGCATGAACCCTGCAGATCTAAGCACATCTTAACGATGTTATGCCATTATGATCCTAATATCTATGAGGCAGTTATCTGGGAGATGGCACTGTTCTGTGTATAAGTTCTCGTAGATGAAGAGAAGTAGCAAGGTAAAGCTGAGAGGGCTGGGACCCTTTCCTCAGTTAGGAGACCAGGGTTCAAGTTCTGCTCCTCTAAGACCAATCATGTGACCTTGGACACAGCAAGGGAAACAAAGAACCAGTAGACATAGCCTCTGCCCTCCAGGAATTTGCAAAGCAAGTGTACCTTATACAGAGTGATGTCTAGTGCATCTCTCTATTACTTGAACACCTAAAGGATCTGTGATTTTGTCATCAGGTGGGACTCCATCCACATCGCAACCTATCCATGATTTAATAGATGTCTTCTAAAATTGCTTAAAGCACAAAGAAGTTAAGAAATCTGCTCAGGGTCAAACACAGTTTGTCAGAGGTCAAGTTGGAGCCCAAGCCTTTTGGACTCCAAGCCCACCATACCACACTCTTACTAACTTTCCTTTGTGTTCAGACCTATGATTTTATTGGTGTGAGTAGTAGCTAATGTGGAAACTCACTCCACCTATGTAGATTAATGATTCATTGTTGACTTGTCTGTGCTCCCACAGTTAGTTAAGTGTCAGTGGCAAGACTTAACCAAGTCTTCCACAGAACCACCCCTCCATTCATTATGCCGCATGGCCTCCTGACACATTATAACCAAGGAAACCTATAATGCATATGTTAGTGTTCCACCACATAGTTCTAAGGACTGAAATGTAGATACTATTTACTGAGTACTGGTACAGTGTAACACTTCACTTTGTGAATGCTCCCTTTGTGAAAATTGGAGCATATGTCTAGGAGTCAAAAGACCCTGACTCATCTCGTCTTTATCTCAAACAAGCTGAGTGACCATGAGTAAATCTTTTCTTTTCTCTGGTTTTATTTCCTCCTCTATAAAATGAAAGTGTTTGCTCTATCAGGCCCCTTCTGTTCTAATATCCCTTGCTTCTCCTCAGTGTAGAATATTAGTATATTATTAATTATTAAGTATATTATTAATTAAAAGCAGGATGAATAGCAGATCAGTAGCCAGTGAAGTGTCAGCAATTATAAGGTCCATGACTAATCAAGAAAAATTTACCTAGATAAATCTACAGTCTTTCTTTGTATGCAAGTAAGAAAAATACACAGAGGATTTGCTTCTAGGTGTGACTTGCCCAGTAGAGCTGTCTCCCTAAATCTGTGCTGTAATCAGAGGAACACTAGACTCACAACAGACTTGGCTTGCATCCCTATCTGAGGTCTACTACTGACTCACCATGTGATTTGGGGCAATTCACTCCACCTGTTTTCATCTTATTTGTAAAATGTTGATCTTGAGTTCTTCCCTCCAGCTCCTGGCCTCAGCTTCTGATTATGAGAGTTCACTATGTATATGTAGCCCTCTTCAAATTTATCTCATCCCTCTCCAGCCACATTCTCACCATCATTGACCTCTTTTCTATCTCTAACTCTGGAGAAAACAAGCAAATCAAATTATTTTATCAAGTAGAATGACTCATTGTCCCTAAAGACCCCTGTGCCTGTACAGCTAACTGGCAGCTAAAATCTTCTACGTGTGACATCTGGCCCCTTTCCTCGTTGGAATTGGAATTTGATATCAGAGATTGTCTTACCTTTTTATGTGTACCCCAAGTATGTACCACAATGCCTTGGAAATGGTAAATGTTCAATAAATTTCTTTCATTTATTCACTCTTTTGTACAATTCCAGGAAAGAGCTGTCAGTCAATTGTCCTGTGACTCCATTCATCACTCCTACCACCTCACAGACCAAATCACCGACCTCTGGTCACCACTTACATAGATATGCTTTTCTCTTTTAGAAGGTAAACTCCTTGAGGGCAAGGACTGTCTTGTTTTTAATATGTGTGTCCCCAGAACTTAGTACAGTACCTGGAGCATGGTAAATGCTTAATCAATGCATTTTCATTCATTCATTAATTCTTTGCCTATTTGATCATTGAGATGATTATGTGAAAATACTTTGAAAAATAAAGTGCAATAGAAATACAAGCTATTGTTATGCACTTTTTTAACACAGTGGACATAAGATATATTTAATTTACTTGACCGTATCTTATCTCAGAGGACACTGGTGCACATTACCTCAGACAAAGGCTCATCACTAAAGTGGCCTACAGAATAATTTTTTGTAAATTGAATCGCAAAGACATTAGAGGAACCCACTATTTAAGGTAATCCTACTCAGAATACAAAATGGAATGTGAATAATCACTCACTAATTTTTCTCATCTTATGGATTCAAATTCTCATTTTGTTTTTTTAAAGGGAATTAACTGTTTAAATGGGGTTGGCCTGTAAATTCATTGAGAGAATAAATCATGTCTTTTCCATAACCCACACAATAATAATATGATTAAGCACTTACTAAGCATGGGAAATACAAGCAAAAAGAAAAATAATCCCTGCCCTCAAAGAGCTTACATTCCAATGAGGAAAGACAACATGGAAAGGGGGATGAGAGGGAGCAGGGAAACTGGGAAGAAGGTACTCATATGGAGGCAAGGTAGAAAAGTATTCTGGAGAGCTGGTGGCCAAGCAGGGTTAGAAGTGAGCACAGCCAGCCATTGTGAATACTTCCTCAAATGGAGGTTCTGGGGAGGAACTTCTCAATCAGAAGAGGAAGCCACAGTGAGAAGCATTCCCAGCGTCAGAAGGCCTTCAAGATGGGGTTGGAAAATAACTAAGGAATCAAGGACTGAGCCAGATCAAAGACCTATGTTTGTATAGAACTTTATAGTTTACAAAGTATTCTTGAATCTATAGTCTTGTTTGAATCTTACAACAAGAGATATAGTATAGATGTGGTCTTGGAGTCAGGAAGATATGGAATAGAACTCTGTCTTTGATTTTTACTAACTGTGTAACCCTGGGCAAGTCACTTAACAACTCTGTGCCTTGGTTTCCTTATCTGTAAAATGAAGGGGGTTGGTCTTGATGGCCTCAAAGGTCCCATCTGGCTTTAAATCTATTATCCTATGACTCCTGCAAGTTTGATAATATAGATTTTATCATCTCCATTATCTCCATGAAAAAGGAAGGAAGAGGAGGAAGAAGATAGATTATCTACATAGATACATAGATTGACAGATCGACAGATAGATAGATAGATAGATAGATAGATAGATAGATAGATAGATAGATAGATAGATAGATAGACAGACAGACAGATAGACTGGTGATACTGTATTTTTCATGGAATCCTTTAATCTAATAAAAAGAAATTGAGAGGGAGGAAACATCTTTACAGCCACCAAGTCAGAAAATTTAGAGAGTAACTACAATGTAGGGGGAAGAAAGAAGAATTCAAACAGAGATGCCCATAAATAAAGGAAAGAGAAAAATCCAAAAGAGATATCAGCAATAAAAGTGTGGCTGTAAGAGTCTATCGTTAACATTTTGCAGATGAGAAAACATACAAGGAGAAGATTTTATCATTATATCTTGTAACCTGTCACCACATACAGAATCTTTATAAATTATTTACTTCTAGGAAGCTCGTGGAAATGTAGAAGGATTGTTCACAAAAAGAAATGTTAATACATTAAATCTAATTATCATGTTTTAGTTTCATCTGTTAACCAATGTAAAGCAGTTACCATATTGAGGAGGTCAAATGAATCCAGAAACCACTTTGGCCCACAAACATGTGTCTTGCCAAAAGGAGAAAGATACAGCGGCCAAAGGTGACATTGGTTTAGAATATCAGCTAATTTGCAAAATTTGTTAGAAAGGAAGATCAAAGGCTTCAGGGCAAGGATACTTTGTCAGATCATCTAGTTCAATTCCTCTATTTTACAGATGAGGAAATTTAAGTTCAGGGATAGACAAGTTCTGTACACCGATCAGTGCTCCAGGTAATTCCCTTAGGCTGTAAGTTACAGATGAATTGCTGACCTTCATGGTGGGAGGGAGTTTCTACAGGAGGTGCCCCCAACGCCACTGAAACTACAAGTCAGGAACAAAATGAGAGGGAAAAGTAGCATGATGTAGTGGCTTAGAGTCAGAAAGACTTGAATTCACTTAAGCTTCTGATTCTTAGTAACTGTTTGACCCTGGACAAGTTTCTAAGGTGTCTCAAGAAAATGCCTAAGATTTATTTATAAAATAACAGTCAGGCTATAATTAACATTGGTAAAGGGAATTTCCCACCTTGGAACTTCCACATGACAGCAAAATCCCAGATCCTTCAGAAATTCAATTAATAAATAAATTGCCGTAGACATCAGTGTGTAAATTCTTGCTTGAAGACTCCTAGAGGACAAGAACTGGGTTTGTATCTTGTTTCCACCTCAGTACCAAGCAAAGGTCCTTGTATGTAGTAAGCACTTGAAAAGTGTTTGTTGTCGATGAATGAATTCAACCCCCTCTCTCTCCCCTGCCCCAAGTGCAGCTAGAACAACAAAGTACTTTGTAAAAAGGATTTTGTTATATTTGTATCTTTATCATCTTGGAATGGTTTTCAGATTAGAAAGAATACAGGTTATTACTTGTTCCCTATGCTTGTCTTTTCAATATTTGCATAAAATTCATTTGTACAGTATACTAGAGCAAAATCATTCCCAGGGATATGTTAGTAGGTAAAACTGCTCTATAATGAAGTTGTTTTCATATTTTGGAAATGAGGACTTCTTGGATAGACTCCAAAATAGTTATGCCTTAAATGCAAAACACTTTCCTCAAAACAACCGTATAGGATAGTAGCAGTATTCCTATTTCAATTTTTGTAGCTTTGGAAACTGAGGCTCAGAAAAGTGAATTGACCCATGCAAGGTCACAGCTCCCAATCCTTGGCATTTATTGAGTGATTTCTTTGTGCCAATCACTGTACTGGGCACTAAAGATACAAAGAAAAAAATGCCACAAAAGATCTGGGAATAGAATCCAAGATTTTTATCTCTCAGGATTGAGATCTTCCAATTATTATAACAACAACAACAATAATAATAGTAATAGCTAGCATCCATACAGCACTTCAATAATTATAAAGTGCTTTACATGTCCTACCATCGGCACTGTTCCCTTAAATAAAATAAAATAGATTAGTAGTCTCTATTTGAATACCTCCCATGACCAGGGTCTCTCTAACTCCTCTAGAGCTAAATATAAAATTTTGTTGGACGTTTGTTTGGCACCTTCACAACCTGACCCCACCCCCCTCCTACCTTTCCAGTCTTCTTACATTTTCCTGAGATCTGCCATATACACTGAGATCCAATGACCCTGGCCTCTGGCTGTCCCTTGCACAAAACACTGTTTTGCCAGGCTCTGGGCATTTTCACTAGCAATCCTCCATGCCTGGAATACTCTCCCCACTCATTTCTGTCTCCTGGATTCCCCAGCTTTCTTCAGGCCCCAGCTAAAGACCCTCCTCCTACAAGAAGTCTTTCCCGATTCCCTATAATTCTAGTGCCTTCCCTCTATTGATTACTTCCAATTTATCCTAATATACAACTTGTTTATACATAATTGTTTACATGTTGTCTTGCCCATTTTACTATGAGTTCCTTGAGAGAAGAGACTGTCCTTTGTTCTTTCTTTGTATGCCCAGTGCTCCATACAAAGCCTGGCACGTAGTAGGCACTTACTAAGTGTTTATTGAATGACTGATTGACTGACATAAGTATGAATCCACAACCAAGTGAAGCAGTGAATCCCTTCTTTGGATAACTCTAACCATTAGGAATACTTTTTATAATAAGCTGGCACCTACCTCCTTCCTACTTCTACCTGTTAAAGACAAAGGCAGTATGGAATAGTAGAAATAGTATTAAATCTGATATCCGTAGAGACCTGGATTCAAATTCGGTCATGTGCCATGTGACCACAAACAAGTCAATTAACCCCTCAGAACCTTATCTGTGAAATGAGAATATTAATTCCTGTAGCATCTACCCTGATGCAGTCATTATGAGGATTAAATGAGTTCACATATGTAAAGTGCTTAAGAAACCTATAAATGTCAGTTGCTCCCATAGTGGGCATAAGTAGCACAGAGGATAGAGTGCCAGGCCTGGAGCCAGGAAGACTCATCTTCCCAAGTTCAAATCTGGCCTCAGGCACTTACTAGTTGTATGACCCTGGATAGGTCACTTAACCCTTTTGCCTCTGTTTCCTCATCTGTAAAATACGTGGGGGAAGGAAAATGGTGAACCACCCCAGTATCTTTGCCAAGAAAAACCCAAAGGGGGGTCACAAAGGGCAAAATGACTGAAAATGACTGAACAACCACAAAAGCTTTCTTGGTACCAAGTAGAAACCTAATTACAGTCATTCCTCTTCCAGATGACGGTCTCTTTGAATACAGCTATAAAGCTAGACCCTCTTCCCCTATAAGTTTTCTCTTGGCTCAACATCACCAATTCCTTTAAACTATCTTCATATAACATGATGTCAGGTTCCCAATTTCCTCACCATCTCTGGCTTCCTTTGAGTCCCAGGTAAAATCTCACATTCTAAGGGAAATCTTTCCCTATCCCTCTTAATTCCAAGCACCTTCTCTCTGCCAATTATTTCTAATTTATCCTGTAACTATTTGTGTGTAGTTATTGGCATGTTGTCTCCCCTACTAGATAGTGAGCTCCTTGAGAGCAAGGACTATCTTGTATCCCCATCATTTAGTACAGTACCTGGCACATAGTAGGTGCTTAATAAATATTTCTTGACTGACATCATCTTCCCTTGAATGTGTTTCATCCCATAAACATCCCTGAACACAGTTCTCAAGTTGTGGTCTGACCAACAGATCATCATCCCTTCCTGTGTGATGGACATTATGCGTCTATAAAAGTTAAATTTAAAATGGCATCTTGGTCAATTTCATCATACTACTGACTCACAGTAGGCTTGCAGCCCACTAAAACCGCCAGATCTTTTTTCATAGTTAGCCTTACCCTTAGATTTGTTATGTTATATCACCTTTTTTCCTTTTGGCATAGTAGAAGCCTAGGCAGAGAAACAAAATTTTCAAGAAGCCTTTCCACCTCATTTTTAACCTTTCCTGAAGCACTCTATCCACTGGGGACTGTATTTACATGAATCCTGGGACCTTAGTATTTTACACACCTAACATTGCTGCTATAGATACTGCCTTAAAACACCAAGCCCAGTATAAAAACGTCTGTGTTAATCCTCCCTTCCAAATCTTGCTAGGGACTGATGCTGTAGAGTATATCTTATGGGTTTTGCAGATAGCCATCTAAGACCAATTCTGTGCTCTTATGAATTCAGGCAGCCCAAGGAGATTGTTGAGAAATATAAAATTCTCATTAAATATACAAAAGTGCCTGCTGACAGAAAAGCACAGTGCCAAAAAGAATTAAACATGATCCTGTTTTCAGTCCCAGAGGTTTTCTGAGGCCTGTACTCAGACAGACTCTGGCCCATCTTTAACCTTGTGAATACACAAGTAAAATCCAGAAAGAAGAGAATCAAAGAAGGGAATGCAGACATACAGATATATCACAATAGAGTGAATATAAGCTCCTTGAGGACAGGGACTACTTCTTTATCACCCCAGCATTTGGCACAATGCCTTATGCAGAGCATAGAGTCAGCATTTAATAAATGTTTATGATGTTGAATTGAATTTGTTGAATTAACTCCACTTTAGACTTGAAGAGGACTTGGGAAAAATGAGAGGTGGAATGGCGTAGTGTTAGAGTGTTAGATCTGGAGTCAGAAAGACCTAAATTTAAATCCCACCTCAGATGGTTACTAGCTACATGACCAGAAATAGGTCGTTGAATTTGTCTTAGCCTGTTTCCATATTCATTGTTTGTTTTAGCATTTAATTTTTTTTTCTCAATTACATGGAAACAAAAATTTCTAACATTTACCCTTTTTTAACTTTTAGTTCCAAATTCTTTCCCTCCTTCTATCCCCTCTCCTCCACTAGAGAAGGTAAGCAATTTGAAGTAGATTATTTATGAGCAGCCATGAAAAAACATTTCCACATTAGTCATGTGGCGAAAAAAAATGCAGAACAAAAAAAAAGAATAATAAAGAAAGTTTAAAAAATATACTTCAATCTGCATTCAGACTCCACAGTGCTTTCTCTAGGGATAGGTAGCATTTTTTTTATCCTAAGTCCTCTGGAATTTTCTTAAATCATTGTACTGTTGAAAATAGCTAAGTCATTCAGGGCTGATCATCATTCAAGTATTACTGTTCCTGCATACAATGTTCTCCTGGTTCTGTTCATTTCAGTTTGCTTCAGTTCATGTAAGTCTTCCCAGATTTTTCTGACACCGTCATGTTCATCATTTCTTATATGCAATAGTATTCCATTACAATCATAAACCACAACCCATTCAGCCATTTCCCAACTTATAAGCATCCCCTCAATTTCTAATTCTTTGCCACCATAAAAAAAAACCTGCTACAAATATTTTGTAGATTAGGTCCTTTTCCTTTTTCCTTGCTCTGTTTGGGGTACAGACCTAATGGTGGTATTTCTGGGTCAAAGGGTATAAATGGTTTTATAGCCCTTTGGGCATAATTCCAAATTGTTCTCCAGAATGGTTGGATCAGTTTACAACTCTACCATCAGTGCATTAGAATCCCTATTTTCCCACAACATTTGTCATTTTCCTTTTCTGTCATATTAGCCAATCTGATAAATGTGGGATGGTACCTGAGGGCTGTTTTAATTTGTATTTCTCTAGTCAATAGTGATTTAGAGTATTTGTTCATATGACTACAGACAGCTTTGATTTCTTCTTCTGAAAACTACTTATTCATATCCTTTGACCATTTATCAATTGGGGAATGACTCATAATCTTATAAATTTGACTCGATTCTCTATATATTTGAGAAATGAGGCCTTTATCAGAGATACTTGCTGTGAAAATTTTTTCCCAGTTTCTTGCTTCCCTTCTAATCTTGGTGGCATTGGTTTTCTCTATGTAAAACTTTTTTAATTTGATGTAATTGTTTTCTTATTCATAAGAAGGGAGTAATAATATCTGTAAGTACTTATTCTTCACAGGGCTGTTACAAAGGTAATATGAGAGAATGTATGGAAACATTCTCTAAACTTTGAAGCGTGACATAAATGTCAATTACTACTCTCAACAAGATTATTGGTACAGCAATAACAATACTCATAGAGTATACATTTATGTTGTCATTTATAGCACAAAGGATTTTTCATATTTTATCTCATTCAATTCATCTGTCCTGGTTTAAAAGAAAAATAAAGTGAGGCTTGAGAGACATGTTGCGTAATCGAGAGCTGACCTTGGCATCAGGAAGATGGAGGTTCAAGTCCAGCTTCTGACACATCCTGGCTGGATGAACTCAGACAAATTATTTAACTTCTCAACACTTTCTGAGACTATAAGAGTGGAACACGTGTCAGTCTATATTGGTAGAGAGAGTTTCCTCATCAGAACCTCCCCAAAATATGAAATCACAGGTCTGGTCCAAAACCAAAACTCAGCGAAATGTTTTGCTGTGAATTGGCAATAAGGATTTGTGGCATATCAGAAAGAGCAGAGCCCCTGATAGTCACAGGACGTTGGAACAAATTGTGATTTTGCTTCTTAATGTCTGTGTGAAATTGGCCATTTGCCCAACTTCTCCTTTCTAGGTCTCAGTTTCTTCATTTGTAAAATGAGAGGTTTGGACTAAGTGATCTGTGGGGCTCTAAATTATAAAACTCATGGCCAAGATTCTTGACTACACATCTAGAATTCTTTCTGCCCTGCCCCTCGATTTCTTGGCCAAGCCTTCATTGTCATAGTAGACTCCTTTAGCAGGATCCTCAGAAAGTATAAAACATTGATTGTTAATTTTCTTATGTCAGACATTTAACGACATTGATGTACCTCTGTAGATGTACCATGGGGTTAAGACATGGTGTGACCATGACAAATATTTTTTAAAGTTAATCTATGCTTTTGATTCAGGAAAAAGGTAAAAAAAAATTAGATTATGACAGTTACAGACTTCAATGGTGCCTTTCATATAGCCATCCATAGGACTAAGCTATAAGTCTTTGGAATAGATATTTCATCTCTCTCCATATCTTATTTCCTCTCCTACAAATGAGAGAAGTTAATTATATGAGCTCTAAGATTCCCTCCAGCTCTCCTAATCTATTTGTTTGTGAATGAATGAATTTCTGTTAAGTCTAGAAACCTGGGTTCTAGTCTCAGCTCCGCCACTAAATAACTATCTGCCCTTGGCTAAATCATTCTTCCTCCTCCCCCCAACACCTGAGCATTACTTTCTTCCTCTGTCCACTGGTAAAGTTGGACTCGATAACCCTTGAAGTACCTTTCCAGTCTATGATTATTACAAGAAAGACATTCTTAAAATATAACTAACCCATTATTACAATGGGGCTCAGCCCTTCAGTCTCCTTATGGGAGGTAAAAATCCTCCCCGATTAGGAATTAGTGGAGCAGAAACAGGCACTGAATTATAATAATGAATTTAATGAGTTTCCCCTGCAATAAACATTAAGATTTTGATCACATTCACACCCTCCAATTCTATACATTTGGGACTATCTGCAATCCAAAAGGTCACCCTGACCCCCAAAATCTTCCTCATTAACCTGTCACGGTGCCCATAATACAATCTTATAGTTTTAAACCCAAAATGTCCTCATTTGTAAAATAAGAGGTTTAAACTAGATGGTCTGTATGGTTCCAAATATTATGACTCAAAAGCAGTGTTTCCCTAGGCTACCTCTTAAAAAATATAAAACCTCCTGGGAGGGGTAAGGCATAAAGCTGCTATCACCCAGTAACACCTTAGTATGAATAAGTACAACATATTGTTCAAATATAGTCACTGAGGGAATGGGGGTATATCAGGGAGTAGCAGAAAAGAAAGCACTATGGGGCACTGCCTGTAGTGTTCAAGCCTAGGTAAGGTGCTACATTGGATCAGTATGGGTATAACTGAACACTTGAAGAGTGGAGGTGACTAGAGAAAGAGGGAGAAGAATAAAGAAAGGAGAGGCGAGGGTTCACCTAAGCTTCTCTTACTCTACGATTGTAACTCGGTCATAGAACATTAGAGTTAGATTTGACAGCTAAGAAAACAGCCTCAGAAATGGTGACATACCTAAGATTATATAGTCAGCTGAGTAAGAGAGCTTGGGCTAGAAGCCAGTCTAAGGCCAAAAGTCCAGGGTTTTTGACTATGCCATGTGGCCTCAGTACACCCCTGTGTGGGAAGGCATCAGGGCAGAAATTATAGACTTAGATAAGGTGCTCTTAGATCAATAAATAAGATCATAGACTTGGAGCTGGAAGGGACCATGGAAGATATTGATTAAGTCTGTGCATATTCCTGAAATCTAGCTAAACAGGACAAAATTTATATAAATAGCCAGTGAACCTTAAAGATGGAGGGAAGGGAACAAGCCTATATTAAGCACCTATGATGTGCGAAGGAGTGTGCCGAGGGCTTTACAAATGTTATCTCATTTAATCCTCACAACAGCCCTGGGACGTAGATACTATTATTATCTGCATTTTTTGTTCCATTGTTTTTCAGTCATGTCTGACTCTTCGTGACCCCATTTGAGGTTTTCTTGGCAAAGATACTGGAGTGATTTGTCATTTCCTTCTCCAGCTCATTTTACAGATGAGGAAACTGAAACAAACCAGGTTAAGTGACTTACCCAGGGTCACACAGTTAGCAAGTGTCTGAGGCCAGATCTGAACTCATGAAGATGAGTCTTCCTAAGTCCAGGCCCAGAATTCTATCCACTGTGCCACCTAGCTACCTTATCCCCATTTTGCGGTTGAAGAAACCAAGGCAAACAGAGGGTGAATGACTTGCCCAGGGTCATACAGCTAGTAAATGTCTGAGATTGGATTTGATTTCAGGTACCTTCCTGACCCTAGGCCCAGTGTTCTATCCACTGAGCCACCTACATGCCTCTAGAAAAAACAAAATTTGAATTATTGGAGACAATGTTGTTCCCAAAGTAGCTACGGAATATATGTATTTTGACCTCCTAAAATAACAAAAATGGCTTCTTTAGTACAAGGATATTTATATACCTTGAACTTATCATGTGGGGCAACTAGGTGGCACAGTGGGCAGAGCACTGGGCCTGGAGTTAGAAAGACCTGAGTTCAAATCCCACTTTATAACTATAGCTATATAACTCTGAACAAGTTGTTTTTATCCTCTGTTTGCCTGTTTCCTCAAGCGTAGAGTGGGGATAATAGCAGCACCTACATCACAAGGTTGTTGTAAAGATCATATGAGATGATATTGGTAAAGAGCACCTAGCACAGAAACTGGCACATGGTAGGTACTCTAGAAAGGTTCATTCTTTTCCCTTATCTTCCCTTTACCAATCTCAGAGCAGTGACTTCACAACATCTCAGGAAGGAAGGAACACGTCTTAGGAATCTACTATAGATCCCGCTGATAGGCGGCATAATGTAGTCATGGATAGAAGGCTGGCCTTATGATCAGGAAGAACCGGGTTCAAGCCCTACCTAAAACACAGAGCGGTGGTGACAATGGACGAGGAGACACTTGATTTCTCAGTATTGCAGGCATCAGTGGGGTGAGTTTCCTCACTGAGAGTTCATGGGATCATGTATTTAGAAGTGGAAGGAATCTTAGAGCTCGATCCCCTCATCTCACAAGTGAGAGGACTGAGGCTCAGAGAATGATCTATGCAAGATCACACAGATAAGTGTGCAGCAGAGCCAAGATTTGATCCCCAAGGCCTCCAATTCCAAGCCTAGCACTCTTTCTACTGTATACAACCTCCAGACACACCAGTGAAATCAAGGTCCAAACCCTCGTGCTCCGTCTCTCTGTCTCTCTCCCTCTCTTTCACTCTCACTATTTCTCTCTGTCTCTGTCTCTGTCTCTGTCTCTCTGTCTTTCTCTCTCTCTCTCTTTCTCTCTCTCCCTCCCTCTCTCTCTCCCTCTCTCTCTCTCTCCCTCCCTCTCCCTCTGTCTCTCTCTGTCTCTCTGTCTCACACACACAGACACACACACACAAGATAAGAGACAAATAGTTCCTTCCCTCAAGGAGGGCTATTCTACTATGGTAAGTGTGTGTGTGTGTGTGTGTGTGTGTGTGTGTGTGTGTGTGTACACTATAGGAATTCATGTGTGTATATTACATATGCATATGTGTGGAAATAATATACACATATTCATATTACATACACATATCTCTGTATGTGGGCGTATGATATTTTAAACACATTAGAATAGTAAACCATCCTCCTTGAGGGAAGGTATTGTTCATATCCGTCTTTATATTTTATATCTCCAGCACTTAATCCAATACCCTGCACACAGCAGGCACTTAATAAATGTATGTTAAATCAAATTAATTTGGTGAATTACCCTATTTTGTAAACAAGAAATTTAAGCTCGAGGAAATTAAGTAGATTGCTTAAGATGACCCAAATGTCAGACTCAGTCAACCAGCATTAAGAACCTACTATGTGATAGGCACATTGCTAAGCACTCCCTGGAGTCCTATGCTCTAGCAGTAACATATATTCTATCTCTTTAGGCATTTTGAAGGTCATAATTTACCAGACATTCACTCCACTCAATAAAACAGCAGATGAAAACAACTTCTTTGCATAAAAGAGCCAATATTTTAAGTGACATTCCACAGGATCCAAATGGACTTGCAGATGTCCATCGTCCCCCCCACCCACCCCCGCCTATCTCCTTCCAGGAGCCGTAAATCTTAGTGAAACTCGTGTGTCTAGTGAGTTAACAGTTTCCCATTTTTCCCTGTCCTAGCTTCAAACTCCTTCACCCTTTGCTCATTCTCACTTCTCTAACTCAAATCTGAAAACACAAGGAAATTTTTTTAACAGTAAAACCAATGAACTTCTAAAATGAGGTTTGCATGTCATCTAGGACCACCATCTGAGAGGTCTTACAGACTATATATATATACTAAGCTCTTGGAGAATGGGGCCTCTCTTTTTGATCAAATTTTGATTAGCACCTTGTACAGCATTGCATTTGATGATTATGACAGTGTGAAAAGGAAATGGAAGTCTCCAGTCACACAGATCCATAGATTTCCCATCCATAATCAGCAGAGCAGGATTTGACAAATTTCAGCCCATAAGTCATTTTGTCAAGTTTTGGGGTTTTTTGTGGCTTTCATGGTACAATCTTCTCCCCTATTCATCCCTTCCTTCCCCTCCCTCTTTTTCCCCTAGTTCTGTTCAACTCTGCTGAGTTACGATGCCTGTGCCAACTGTAGTGTTTGGATAGAAGAAAGAGAGAATAATTATGAATAATAAGAATAGCAATGTGAAAATACTGGAATGCGGATTCTGTCTGTGTCTGCCTATACAATTTATATGGAAATTGCTTGTGGGCCCCCTAAGCTACTTCATAGGACTGAATGTGGCCCTGGTTGACTAGTCTACAATCCACAAAACTTACTATTGCTTCTTTGGGCCAAAATTGCAGCCTTTTTTCTAACACTATCTCAGTCTCACAAAGATTTCATTTCAAATAAGCTCCCGGCCTACCGATAATTTTGTAAAAGTCTGCTACCAAGCATAGAACTCTCTCCAAACATGCCTTTGAGGGAGAAAATCCGAATGTATTACAGTTTGCAATAACAAACATAATATTAGAAAAGCCTTGAGTTCCCAAGTTGAGATGGATATCTGGACATTTGCAAACAATTCAGCGACCTCAATAAGGTTTGCCTTACATTGAAAAGTCTGCCACAACATAGTGTTTGACCTCACCTCCCTGATGGCAAAGTTTTGACTTTTGTTACCTAAGTATTTAGCAAAAAAAAAGATACTAGATTCATGCTAATGGTAAGAAGTATACAAATTTCACTAGCAGTTTAAAAAAGAAAAGCCCAACCCCTACAGAGTACATTGGAGCTCTCCTATGATAGGAAATTCTGCGTTGCATACCTCTATCTAGGATTCTGTTGAAGAAGCTTTGATTACCAGATGTGTCTCCCCATAATCTTAGAAGTTTAGAGGTAAAAAGGGATAGTGAGGTGATATAAAGCCATGTTTTGTGACAAGAAATTAGACCTGAGAAGAGAAGACTTACGTGGGATGTAATCCCTCTATACTACAACAAATCTGTGACCTTATAAAAGTGAGTAACCCTTCCACTGCTACAGATTGCAACCCATCTATGTTTTCTTCTCCTGTGTGAATCTTGTCCATATCTTTTCATTAATCCTCTGTAAAGGAACCAATCAATGTGCTGACAGACAGTCTCTTGTTCTTTAAATATTTTGTAGAGATGAGGGTAATTCTTGGGTTGCCAAACTATTTTCCCTCACTCTTATTCCATAATTCTACCTCCTTTTCTGGTCATACATTTCCAAAGTGATGTCTTTTCTGCTGTTTCTCTCAAAATAATGAACCATCCCTAGTGGGATGCCAAAACCTCCCTGAACTAATGTCTTTTCATTTTCCTTTGAATTACCTACAATTTTGTTCCTTCTGAAATCATGGTATTCCACAATGTGCAGTCATATAGCATCACTAGAAGAATGTTCCTGCCCTCAAGAATTGTTTAAAAACACCTGCATGGTAGGCAAGAGCTTGAATATGCTTTTGTAAATCAAATACAATCTCATTCTTTCATTCAATCCTTGACCAAGCTTATTATCTACCTATAATGCCAATTGAAGATATATAGATTAACTTCATGGTCTGCCTATTCAAATGAATGTAATAATCTGGGAAATGTTTTTCATCCACTTGGCTTTTCCAGTATGGATGGTTAAGCAAATTGCTTTCAATAAGAAACTGATTTCATTTAGAAGACTTTGTAGTGTTCTAGTGCTTCATCCATGTAGGACAATGTGATATACAAGTAGGAACAGTTGGAGCCTCTCTCCGCCTGATAGGTAATATTTCTTTTATTTTGACACTGTACAAGATGTCTTCCATGACACTGATGAACACCCTAAGACATAATATGTTTCATGGTTTTATGTCTCCCTTGACTTGAATATGCAATGGATCATTGAACAAAGCTGACACTGTGGTCATAGAATGTATGTAATTTTTAAATGGGGCATACCTTGTTGAGACATATTAAGGCTGCATTTGGTATTTTTTTTGCTTTTTTGAAATTAGCAAATAATAGATGCATTAGAATTATATATTCTTGGTAACTCTATCAGTTGTATGACTATAAAGACGAATCTGCTAGAGAAAATTATCCTGCCACAGCCTGCCTCTTTCTCACATTTTCATCAAAGAAAGCTCTTAATAAATCATTTTCATAAAGATTTTAAAGAAATAAGTAATTAGGCATATGGGTTAATAGTTGCTGATATCTTCTCAGTCATCTTTTTAAGCCATCTTTGATTTTTTTTTCTGTTCGTTTGAAATCCTCTCCTCTTTGAGGTATCTTGAAAATCAGTCCCTGTGTGTCTTTAAGATTGTGTCATCCCAGTTATGAAGCTTGCTGACAGAGAGATTATGGAATCAAGATACAGGATGAGATACAAATTTTTGGACATTGCCAATGTGGAAATTTGTTTAGTTTGATCATTCATATTTTTTAAGGGTTTTATTAGTCAATAACAGTCAGTCAACAAGCATTTATTAAGCACTTAGTATGGGGTGGGCATAATGCTAACTTCTAGGTTTCCTTCTTCTGCCTTTAGGGTTCACTGACTGTATTTATAGAAACTTTGCCCTGCTTAGTTAGACTTAAGGAATAGACAGGCACTTGATCCTCCTTGGTCCCTTCCACCTCTTAATCTATGATCTTATTTAATATTACTGATTAAAGAGCCCCTGATGAGCACATGAAAGAGGATCTTCTGTAAGTTCTGCTCTGATGCCTTCCCACACCGGGTTGAACTAAGGCTTGGACTTTGGGGCTTAGACTGGCTTCTAGCCCAAGCTCTCTTACTTAGCTAACTCTGTGATCTTAGGTAAGTCACCACTTCTGAGACTGTTTCCTTAGCTGTCAAATACAGCTCTAATGTTCTATGACTGAGTTACAACCATAAAGTAATAGAAGCCAGTAGGCAAAGGGGAGAAGGGAAGTATTCCTGGCATGCAAGAAAGCCAGTGAAAAGCCAGGGAGTCAGGAGGTAGCGAGTCATGTGTAATGAACAGCAAGAAGGCCAATGTGGCTGAATTGTAGAAAACTGGTAAGACAGGAAGGAGACAAGTTGTGAATGGCTACAAATCCAAACAGAGTAAATTATACCTGATCCTGAAGGTCATAGGGAGCCACTGAATATTATTGAGTAGGGGATTAGCTTTAAGCAAATCACTTTGGCAGCTGAGTGGAATATGGACTAGAGTGGAAAGAGATGAGAGAGGAAGACCAATCATAGGTTACTATAATAGTCTAGGCATGAGGTGGTGATGAGGGCCTGTACTAGAATTGTGTTTGTATGAGTGGATGGGAAGGAATACATATACATATACATATACATATACATATACATATACATATACATATACATATACATACACATACACATACACATGAGAGAGACATTATGAAAGTAGAAACAAGACTATGGAGTGATGAGAATGAGAAATTGAGGATGATACATGCAAGCCTGGATACCCTAGGACATTTTGGAAGAAGGGAGGATTTGGGGGAAAGATAATGAGTTCTGTTTTTGGACATGTTGAGTTTGACGTGTCTATGGGACATCCAGTGAGATTTTTTTAAAGGTAGTTGGCAACGTAAGACTGGCAACCAAAAGAGATGTTAGAGTTGAATGGTTTTGGTCTTGGTTTTCAATAAGGTGAGGGAAGGAAAGAAGTGAGAGGGAGAGAAAATAAATGGTTTTTTTTTTCATTTTAAAAAGTTTTTTTTAATTAATATGGGGTCAGCTAGGTGGCACAGTGAGTAGAGCACTGGCCCTGGAGTCAGGAGGACCTAAGTTCAAATCTGGCCTCAGACAGTTAACACACTTACTAGCTGTGTAACCCTGGGTGAGTCATTTGACCCCAATTTCCGGGCCTTCCCCCCAAAAAAAATTAATATAAATTTTTTTTAGAATTTTGTCACCATCAGAATAGGTTTCATTCATATGTATTTGGGCAAATCCATTCACTCCTAACTTCATCCTCTTGAATATTATTGCCATTTCCTCTCATAATACAGGAGATCCTGCAGTACTGGATCAGAATGTGATAGTGCTATATCACTGCCTGCAAAAATAGATCACTACAGGAGTAATAGCAGTTCTGCTCTATTTTGTGTGTTTTTGTTGTTCTTATTTTGTCAATACGTTCTCTCAGCGTTACTCTGAAAATTTCACATCTCCAACCTCCCAAAAAACTGCTTTTCTCTGTTTCACAAAGAAATATTTATCATACCATATTAACATCCTCCATAATGTTTTACAAATGAATGGCGCTCTAGACCAGTGT
>CM053624.1:69339538-69378889 GCA_028646595.1 Phalanger gymnotis
AAAACAAAAAAGTTTTTGCATGCAACTAGAAAATAAGATACACAGGCAATGGGGCATAGAAATTTATCTTGCCCTACAAGAAAGGAAGGGAAAAGGGGATGGGAGGGGAGGGCGGTGACAGAAGCAAAGGCTGACTGGGGAACAGAGCAACCAGAATATATGCCATCTTGGAGTGGGGGGGAGGGTAGAAATGGGGAAAAAATTTGTAATTCAAACTCCTGTGAAAATCAATGCTGAAAACTAAATATATTAAATAATTTTAAAAAAAAATAAGTAGTCATGTACTTAATATATACAAGGTAGAAGGAAAATGCCCTTATAGGGGAAGGCTCCAGGCCAGAGGGCACAAGGAAAGCCTCCTGAAGAAGACAGGATTTGAGCTTTGATTTGAAAGAAGCTGGGGTAGCAAGTGGCAGAGATGAGGAGGGAAGGCATACCAGGCATAGAGGACAATTAATGCAAAAGCAAGGAGGTGGGAATTGGCAGGTTAGGTGAGAAGAACACCAAGTGGGTCAGTATCCCACATAAGAGGGGCCATGGAACAGAGTAGAGGATGCTTACTCGATTCCCTTTTCTCAAAGTAATTCACTGCTCAAATTCCAGGGCTGTGAGTCTAGACTGGCCCATTACCATTCCTTTGCTACCAATATAGTAATTGGGAGGTAGGAAGGGATACTAGAGAATGTTCTGTTGCTACAGGAACCCTAATGTCTCAGTGCCTGGAAGCTACTCCTACTCACCTCAACAATCTACTGAATGAAATGGTGAGATCTCCCAGAGTCACCAGGGTACGGCCACCTGAAGTTCCCAGGTCACAAGGCCCAGCAGAATCCTTACAAGTTCCAGTAGCCTTACTGCATAAATGTGAATTAGCAGGAGCAGATGGAAAAATCTCCCAAGTCTACAAAACTTGCTAAAGTATATGGGAAAGCACAGGACAAGAGCTTGATCTTTCACTTTCCTTCTGCTTTCTCCTTAGCCTCATCAACCTCCCTCATCACTCTCTTTCAAAACCTCTAGCCTCCAAAATGTCCTTGCATACTCATACATGCCCTTCTTACATCACCTCTCCCCTACTCCCCAACACCATTAACACATACACACACACTTTTTGTTGTTGTCGGTAGTGGTGGCAATGGTCTTTCACTCCTACCCCTAACACTACCAATACATACACACACACTTTTTCTTGTTGTTGGTGTTGGTCCATTTTTGAAGAGGATCAATGCTATCACAGGGTGATGTCTTGACTTGCAAGTGAACAAAGTTTCATTGAGGCAAGGCTGTGGAAAGTCATAAGCCTCCCTCTCTCCTCCAGAGTTACCAGAATCCAGTGGTAACATAAGTCAAGACAACTGTTAATGGCCCAGGATGCGGTAGGAGACCTCGGCCTTTTTAAATTAAAGTATTTCCAAGGTCTCCGTTTGTCTGAGGCAATGCCCATTAAGTGACTAAGGACCACACAAACACACACACACACACACACACACACACACACACACACACACACACACACACACACACCCTCATGGGACCAGACAAAATATTCTACCCTCAAAGTTCTGTGGAAATGTAGCAAACCATTGGAGAAGCTCTAAAGACAAAGAGTAAACAGACCCTATTCCAAAACCACTGGTACTATAGGCTGTAAAGACAATAGCTAGCATTTCTATGGTGCTTTAAGGTTTACAAAGGGCTTCAAATATAAAATTTTATTTTGATGTTTACAACAGTCTGATGAGATAAAGGCTAATATTAGAATACCCATTTTACAGATAGGGAAACTGAAACTGAGAAAGACAAGTAAATATACAGTAATTTGAGGAGGGAGGAAGTACTAACTACTCACTTTACCACCTCACAGGATTGTTGAGAGAATCGAATGAGCTAAGGGACTGGAAGGTGATTTGAAAATTATAATGTACTATACAAATGCTCATTAGACAGTGAGCACCTTGAGAACAAGAACTTCCTTTTGCCTTTCTTTGTATTCCAGCACTTAACACGGTGCCTAGCACATAGTAGTCACCTACTATATATTTACTGACTGACTACATAAATGTAAGGTATCAATTTTAAGTAGCGTGGGACAATTTTTCTTGCCCTCTAACCTCTGTGAAATCTTTCTCCTGAGTCCAAGGAAATAATCCAGAGAGAGAGTCTAGCAGAATAATTCCTGAAATACTCATTCTGGGAAGGGATTACTCATCTCTACCACCACCACCCCTGCAATGTGGAAATATAACCCTCTTTTTTGCAATAGGACAGAAGCCAGAACAGGGCAACATCTGTACCTTACATACTCTTTTTTTTCTCCTTTTTTCTCCTCTTCCTGAGATGACATCATCAGGGGTTAAGACAGAGGAAATCATGGCATTAGCAAGAAATAAGACTAAGATGCGGAAGCATCTGGGGCTGACTTAGGCATCAAGATTTGGAGCCTGGCCCAGTGTCACCAAAGTTTGATAAAGACTTTTAACTACATCAGGGCTGTCCAATGTTAGGTTTTTATTGAAAAAATAGACAATATATTTTAGTTTGCATTTTAGTGACAGCTCTGCAGTAGCTCAGCTTTGCTTACTAAAGCATTTATGTAAATTTCTATGCTTGGAGGCAGGCGGTATAAATTACACTGCAGGTGGCATTTTGGACAGCCCTGAGCTACATTGATTCCTGCTGGTGACCAAATGGTGAGTTTGGAGTGAAATATCAGCTGCCCTTCACCCTGTTAATCTACAAGACCTCTTCCTATTCTTTTTTCGTTTATCTGGGCTGTTCCCACTTAAACTGAAAAATCTGGGTTCGTGTAGTGGAGAGAGTTCATATATTTCTTTTGCATTTAATTCCATGCTATTAAAACTATGTTATCCCAACACAGCCATGTGTCTGAATCTATGGGAATACGGGAAATGCTCCAAGAGAATGAAATATCCCTATGGAATGGGAGCTATACCATAGATTTGGGAATTATGTGTAGATGGATACTAGCTGAATGCATGCAGGCTCATAAAATCAACAAAAAAGAGAGAAGGGAAGACTCAACGCAGAGCCCTGGGGTACACTCCCACTTAGCAAGTAGGACAAGGAGTATGATGCAAAGATGATGGAGAGGCAATTACAAGAGGGGCCCGATGGAGCAGTGCTGTGAAAACCTAAAGAGAGATTATCCAGAAGGAGGGTGTAATCAACATTTTCAAATGCTTCAGAGGAGAGAGAGAGGAGAAATGGAAAAAAGGCGAGGTAGAGAGAAAGAGGGGAGAGGGAGAGGAGGAGACAGATGGAAAGGGAGAGGAAAACTATCAGTGTCTTGGAAAGTGCTGTTTCAGTCAGATAGCAGGGAGTGAAGTGCCAGAATGCAAGAGATTAAAACTGAGTGTATAGTGGGAAAGTAAAGCAAAGATTATGATTTCTAATAGCTTATCTATGGAAAGGAGGGAAATATGAAACAAGAGCTTAAAGGGATGGTAGATTCAAATAAGATCTTTTAAGAATGGAGGAGATCTGAGCACATCTTTAGGGAGAAGGGAATGAACTAGTAAATAAGGAGAGATGGGAAATTATGGTGAGAGGGAGGATAATTGAAGAGACAAGCTCCTAGAAGAGACAGAATGGGATAGGATTGAAGTCATAAGTACAAAGGTTGCCAATGGCAATAAGAACAGCTTCATCCCTGAGTCTGGAGCAAAATAGAAGAGATTGTTGAGTTGTGGGTAAACATGGAGTTGGATAGAAAAGTGAAGTCCACATAGTCTCAACTTTTTAATGAAATATGAGGCAGTTCTTCCACTGAGAAAAGTGGGGAGAATTGGTATAGGTGATTTGAGGAGAGGAGGGAAGGTGTGGAACAGCAACTTTGGGGAGTTTCTCGGAGAATCAATCAGGAAAGAGCAGAAGATTGGGGTACAGTGGTAAGGGGTCAATTGAGGTATGATAACATAAATTCATGGTAGATTAAGTCAAAATGTTTGTATGACTTCCTCCATCCATATTCTAGATTCCATGAAGAAGAGTAAATAAAGCAGAAGGTAGCAGTAATTAACAGAGGGTCTGGGTTTGGGAAGAGCTAGTCAAAGACAAGACAATATCCTATCAACTTCTTCTCAAGGAATATAAATCCACCTCAAAAGCTGCTAACTAATAATCTGGCTTACAGAACAATGCTTCCTCAAGACTGCTAGGCTGTTTTTATAGTTTCATGGTAGAAAATGCCTTTCCTTTTCCCCCATGGTGCAACACAACAGTAACAGTACAACAACAGGCTTTTCCATTTCCATTATATGTTAAATCCCCAATAATTCTGAAGCGATCCTGAAACAAAAAAACAGTTACCTCCAGCTTAAAACTTTCAAGAGCCCATCTAGTAGAGGATGTCCCAATGAGATTCTTCACTGCTTTCATGTTTGCAGTCCTAGGAAACATTTGGGTGGCAAAGGTGGTTAAAACTAGTCACTAAAATGAATTTTTGTATTGTATTTAGATTCTGAATATAAAAAGGCTTTGCAAACCTTAAAACCCTATGGTAAGTATTATTTACTATTGTGAAAGTATTCCTGATCTTGAGAGGAAAAAAGGGATTAAGAGAATGCAAAGTCTCACACAACTTTCTGAATGACTATAAACATTAACTTAGCTGTTGCACTTTCAAATGACACTTATTATGTGTCAGTTACTGGGGATATAAAGATAAAAACAAAATAACCACTGCCCTCAAGGAGTCGATATCCTCCTGGGAGAATTCAACATGATGATGTGGAATAAAATGGTGTGGTGCTAATGTGATCAAAGATCTTCCCCACCCATTTAATAGGAAGAAGAAGAAGAAGAAGAAGAAGAAGAAGAAGAAGAAGAAGAAGAAGAAGAAAGAGAGAGCTGCTAGAGATGGAGAACTGGAAGAGATAGAGAGACAGAGAGAGAACTAGAAGGGCTCTGAGAATTGCAAGGGCTTTCAGAACTGTGGGAGGAGAGGACACAGGCAAGCAGACAGTTAGGACTCATGAGTGAGTGTTCACAGGAAGGCCCTAGAAGAAAGGAAGTTTACAGGATGACTTGGCTCTTTGCCGTAATACTGTATTTTAACCTCCTTGCTGTTACATTGAGGTGGACTTACTGGTTTTGGAATATAATTACTGCTATGTCAAATTGGGGCTATTGGTTTTGGGATTTGATCCTCTGGTGTCTGAATAAATGTTTTACTACTTCTGTCTTCTATACAGAGAGTCTTTTATACTTTGCAATTCCAAACTATAGAGGCATATTCATGGTCACCATTGATATTATGAATTTTGCCTTATTGATACAAGTGGCCAGCTCACCACTTCAGAGCAAGCACAGGTATCCCATGACTATTTTCTGTCCATTTATTGCATCCTGAAGAAAAGTGTTTTAATTGGTTCCTGAGACAGAATTGATGTGCATACAAAAGGCACTAGCTAATAAAATGGATCTATCGCTTTCTTCCCTGATGAAGGGCAAGACAAAAACCTGTGGGCTTTGGGGGGGGGGGGGAAGGGGCACCTACAATATGTGAGGTCTAGGTTGCTTCCGCCTGTTGTGTTTAGTCTTTACTGTTCTTGGTTTGAAAAGGATTAGAGATACAAGTTTTTAAACTTCTGAAGGTCAGAAGTGCCAGCAGAGACTTCCAATTGATACAACTGCTGAAACTCTAAGGAACAATCTGTTTGACCCAATCTGGAAGGGGATTTGCCCTCACAGCAGAGACAATGTGGCCTGAAAGCAAAGATGTGAATAATCCACTGGCTATAATTGCCACCTCAGTAAATTCCATGATGGAAAGAATGTTTGTAGCTACCTCTTTAAGTTTGTGCTCACCATCCCCAGGACCATGATGTAGGGAGGGGAATATCCTCCAGTTGTGGGAATGTGTTCTGTCCTTACCATACCTTCTCAGGAAATATCCCTTTGTCAAAGCTTTCAGTTGTTGTTTTGTCATTTTTCCGTCATGTCTGACTCTTTTTGACCCCATTTGGGGTTTTCTTGGCAAGGGTACTGGAGTGGTTTGCCATTTCCTTCTCCAGCTCATTTTGTAGATGAGGAATTAAGGCAAACAGGGTTAAGTGATTTGCACAGGGTCACACAGCAAATGTCTGAGGTCAGATTTGAACTTAGGTCCTCCTGACTCCAGGGTCAGGGTTCAATAATAATTGGTTATTGATAATATTGAGGAATAACAACCATCTGTGAGTGATTTATGTTGTAAGGAACACATAAGAATAAAGGATTAAGTATAAAGCATTAAATAAAACTCCATATCTTAAGGTTATCCCTAGAACCAAGAGAGAAATGTAGCCAGCTACTATCTGAAGGACTTGACCAGTTCATAGATGTGTTGGTTGGGAGAGTAAACCCAATCTTATAAGGGCCAGAGGCATATCAGTCTGCCATCTGCATTCTCTGAATGTGAGTTCCTTGACCAATGACTAACAAACTGGCATACTACTAGAAGAGCTGAATCTTATCAGTTATGACCTTTTCTCTATAAATAAAACCAGAGGTTAAAGGAAATTGTAACTAGATGGAAAGATAGCTCACAAGTTAGACAAATAAAGGAACAGAGTTGGTTTCATCAAGCATCCAAAGCAACAGGAAACATGTATCTCCCTCCTACTCAAACTTTGGACTATGGTCTTGGGTTTCCTGGGTCCCTTGGCTCTAATAGGTGAGCCTTCTCCTCATCGCCAATACCCAGGCCTCCAGGCCCTTTCTATGCCATCTCCTAATGATGCCATCCCCAAACCTTCTTAAAACCAGCAAACACTCCATCTCCTCTCTAGAAAGAAGACCTGGCAAACAAAGTCAGCACAGGTAGAATGGAAATCCATTTGTAAAATATTATGGAGGAGGATGGTACAAAATTATGAGCAAAATACCTTTATAAAACAGAAAGAATCAGTGGAAGAAAAAACAAATTTGTGCAAATCTTGATGAAAGACCCAAGTAAGCCAGATTGTCCCAGGAACATTTATGAAAGTAAAAAGAGTACAATAGACTCCCCCCCCAAAAAAAAATGGGAAGCTCTTTGGAGATTTCAATAGCAAACATTTCTTTGTCAATGAAAGTGGAGACTTCCAACCTGAAATGTAACAGCACAGTCCCAGGCGTACTATATGAAGAAGGAAAGAAATGACACCACTGAAAAGAAATAGAGGGCAATCAGCTAGACTACACTAAATATAAACAGAAGAGGGCTGTTTGTAAAGGCCAAACAATTTGAAGGGCATTGAAGGATCAACTCTCAAGATAAATGAAAAAGAGAAAGAACCAAATAGTTGGGGAAAAAAATCACAGACTCTATTACTGAAAAAGGTAACTGAAAAAATATTGGTAATTGCTGACCTATATGCAGATTTTCCTATCTCTATAAAAATTTTATGATCATAATGTACACCAGTATGGAAGGTATCCTTGATGAAGGCATGAGAAGGAAAAACTGGCTTTCACAAGTATGACTCTACTACGGTCTTTGTCTTTATTATCAGACAATTGACTGAAAAGCAAGACAAATACCAAATGCCTCTCAGGCTCATTGTTTGTTAACTAAATAAAGGATTTGAATCAATAGAGCAAATGCTACCTTTTCCTACAAGGTAGCTCCCAGACAGATGTCAAAATCACACAGGATTCATCACTCATTTAAATTAGTACAAATTAAACTGAGTTTTTATTCTTGCTGAAAATAACCTTCCTTTCTGACAATTATTGTGAGTGTACAAGCAAAAAGACTAAACATGCAACCAAGAGGCCACCACATATTCATTTGGTGCCAGAGCAAAAAGAATGTTGGGAACATATGAAACCAGAATTATAATTTGACAAGAGTTATCCCGGGCCATCACCAGTCATCTTGACCTTTATCTTGCCACTGGACTCTGATGACTCTGGAGGAGAGAGTGAGGCTGATGAGTTTGCACAGCTCTGCCTCGCTTAATTCCAATTCACCCCGCAATTCAAAACATCACCCTCCTGATGCCATTGGTCCTTTCTGAGAATGAAGGCTGAACAATTTGGTGAGAATATTTACAATGAAAACAGAAATGGTTTGGTGAATAACCTATTTAAAATCCCTATTGATAAATACGAAGAGTACAGAGAAGCTTGGGACTCATGCAAAGTGAAATAAACAGAACCAGGAAATTATTGTACAATTATACAACATTGTACAGTAATACTTACATGATGCATTGCACAAAGACAACAGTGCAAATGGAAAGAACATCAACCAAAAAAATAACAGTATTGGACACTGTAACTACAGAGTGCTCCTGAAGTCTGGACACCCAGGCAAAAATGCAGATTTTCAAGAAATGAAATGAATGAAATTTTCAACATTTTATTTAATTGGAATATTAACAAATAACATCTTCAATACGATTTCCATCATTTGTGATGCAAAGGTTGATGTGCTTTGCAAGATTCACATGAACTTGATGCAATAACTCCACATTGCCGTCAATTTTAGCACATTCACTCTTTATGCGTTCAATCAAGTGTGTTGCCATCTGTGATTTTCATTGAGTACACCTTCTCCCTTAGCATACCCCAGAAAAAGGAGTCAAGGGGGCTAAGGTCTGTTAATATTCCAAATATTTCAAAATGTACATTTTACCCATGTGTCCAGACTTTAGGGACACCCTGTATAACAACCAAGACTGATGCAGAAGAAGAGATGAGAAAATGCATTGCTCTACTCTGCAGAGATGGGGAGCTATGAGTGTAGAACATCACGTATGCCATGGTGAGGAGGGAATGGAATAAGCATTTGTACATGCAGTATCTACTATTTGCCAGGCACTCTGCTGTTTTACAAATATTATCTCATTTGATCCTCCCAAGCACCCTGCATGGTGATGGTGATGGTGATGGTGGTGGTGGTGATGATGGTGGTGATGGTGATGGATGGTGGTGGTGATGATGATGATGATGATGATAGCAGATAACATTTACATAGTGCTTAGTTTGTGCCACATACTGTGCTAAGGACCTTATTATCTCATTAGATCTTCACAACTACCCTGGACGGTAGCTACTATTATTATTCCCATTTTACAGATGAGGAAACTGAGGCACCAGGGGTTAAGTGACTGCCCAGGTTAATACAACTAGTAAGCCTCAGACTTGTGCTTTGAACTCAGGTCTTCTCCATGCCAGGCCCAGTGCTCGATCCACTGCACCATGTTGGCTGCTCATCAGACTAAGCCAATATTTTAGTTTTGTTGAGCTGCTCTTTTCTTCTCTCTAATTCTTTGTTATAGGGGGTGGTTGTCCGAATTTGAGAGGGGAATGCAAATGCATGTAGCTGGAAATTAAGGCAGTGAAAAAACAAAAGATATCAATTTAAAATGCAAATAAATAAATAAAGACCCTTCCAGTCAGTAGGAAATAAAGATTTTGCACAGCTGACTCCTTTCCATGTTTTTAAAATCTAGGCACCTGGCATAAACTACCTCTAATGGCATAGTTTTGCAACTACAGAATTTTAGAACCAGAAGGGGCCTTAGAGATCTAAGCCCTCTCACTATACAGGTGTGAGAACTGAAGCCAAGAAAAGGGAAGTGATCTGACCAAGATGCTCCAGCTGGTCAGTGGCCGAGTGTGTCCAAGAACCCAAGTCTCTTGAGCCCTCATCCAGCCACCTGTGTTGTACCACACACGGCCTCCTCAGAAGAGCAGCAATGCCTATTACAATATCCCAAAACTCTTTTCACCTAAGAAAAAAATATGCAAATGCCACAGATTAGACCAATGTGTGGTGTTTTCTTGTGTGCTTTAAACGGGCTTTCTGAAACAAGGGTCTACAGGGCAGAACAAATGTAATATACATTGCTATTGGCACCAAACTGTCAGCAATTAATGCTTTTCAATAGTCATTATGCCTTTTCCGTGACAATAAATCCTTGTGAATATTATGCCTGGTAGCAGATTGCAGAGCCTTTCATCTGCAAATTCCCTAAAGTGTCAGTTTAAATCTACACACGGTATTGCAATTATAATGAAAAACATTCTGAATTTGTAAGCGTCTACCTTCAACCATCTGGAGAAGATCCTTTATTAAATTTGTTTCCAGTATTTGTATAGTCTCATGATAATTAATTTAAGAGAGGAAAGAAATCTGTCCCAGGATTCGTAATCCAGTGCCAACAGCTGAAGTCTCTCTTGCATTTAACTTCAGCTAGGTCTGTGCAAATGCAAGACTTTACAGGACTGTTTTGGGGTGGGGGGCGAGGAGTGTTTCACAAACTTAGAGCTCTATGAAGAGAGTGTTAACAATATTACCATTACTATTACAGTTCAATGATATCAAGGATGGAGATATAGGATATCAGACGAAATGACCGAGCCATTAAAGACTCAAAAGAAGAGAAAACCAGAGGCAGAGTTACGTCAATGAGATTAGCTGCAAAGTCAAAAGGCTTCATGCAGCCTGGCTGAACCGTCAAACTCTGAACATCCACCCTCACAATGTGAGCCCATTTTACAGATACACCACACACACACACACACACACACACACACACACACACACACACACACATCTTCCCCTTCATGCCAGAAACCAGGAAGGACACAATGTATCATCACAGGAAGTTTCCACATTCTAAAGGTTTTCATTGAAACCTATTGGCACTCTTTTTCAGAACTTATATTAGGAAATAAACAACCTCCAGTTTTCAGACAAAGAAATTAAAGTTATCTATAGTCATGTGAAAAAATGCTCCAAATTACTATTGATCAGAGAAATGCAAACTAAAAAAACTCTGAGGTACCACCTCACATCTATCAGTTTGGCTAATATGAAAGAAAAGGAAAATGACAAATATTGGGACTCTAATACACTGTTGGTGGAGTTGTGAACTGATCCAATCATTCTGGAGAGCCACTTGGAACTATGCCCAAAGGGTTACAATAATGTGCATACCCTTTGATCCAGCAATACTACTTCTAGGTCTGTGTTCTAAGATATTTTTAAAAAGGAAAAGAACCTATTTGTATCAAAATATTTATAGCAGCTCTTTTTTTTTTGTAGTGGCTAAGAATTAGAAATCAAGGGGATACCTATCAATTGGGGAATGACTGAACAAATAGTGGTATAGGATTGTAATGGAATATTATTTGCTATAAGAAATGATCATCAGGCCAATTCAGAAAAACCTGGAAGGACTTACATGAACTGATACAAAATGAAGCGAGCAGAACCAGGAGAATATTGTCTTAGCTCATTGTATTGCTGAGAATAGCTATTGATTTATTGTTTTGTTGATTTTCTAGACTTAAGAAAAATGATAGATAAAAAGTTAATCATTCAGATTAAACTTTAAAATATTCCCTGCATACATACATATTTTTTCGCAGAAGGACAATTTTTATACCTTTACCAGAATACCCCTGGGTAAAGACATACCCATATCTGAAGATTTCTAGCTCAGCAGAAAGGACCTGTCTACCAGAGTGTGAGCTCTAGAAACACCAGAAGGACCACAATTTAGGAATACTTCAAAGGAACAAGGTGAGTAATTGACATAGCGAGGTATATAGATATAGATATATGTGTGTATGTATGTATATACATATGTACACATATGCACATATATGGGCACATATACACACATAAATATATACATTATACACATGCATACATATATATGTGTGTGTGTGTATATGGTAAAGATAATAGAGTAAGACGAAAATGAAATAATACTTTGTGTCAAATGACATGTCTTTGTCTGTCTAGCTTAGGGCTACCTATGTGCCATGATGAGTTGTCAGAGTAGGACTTTATAATAATACAACGTGTTATACTGTTAAAGAGTTACCGTGCCTAAGTGTGTAAATCAGTTTAATTCCATTCCTCTTGAAAATTTCCTGAACGTTGTCAATAGCTGGCTTTTCTCTGTCTTTGCCAGGCTTCTGATTTCATTAAAACAAGAGCCTGGATCTAAAAATTTCTGTAACAAGCATCAGCTCTCATATTCTAGACCTTCCAATTCCCTTTCCCGACAAAGTAATGGTTGGTTCGTTAAATACTTCAGAAGCAAAGAATCAGAGCCAAGTTAGAGGGCTCTATCCATGCCAAGTTAAGGAAACCATAGAGAAAAATATTAAATGAAATCAGAGCCTATCCTTTTTAAAAAGGAGCTGTCTAGATGACGGTGTTCGACATTTTCCAGAAGATAATCTCATACTTTGCAAACATAATAGTTTTCATTTAAGGTTATTTTACATAAGTGAAAATGAATAATGTATTTCGTTTTGGGGGTAGGTGACCTTAAAACTTACTTTCAACTTGTGTGGGTATTTAAAAGAAATAAAATTGCATTTTCTCTCCAAACATGCGTGAATAGAAAATAATTATCTGCAATTGTACAGTGACATTTAATTATTTATTTTGAATAATGAAACTGGCCATTTAAAGACTGTAGGGGTTCATCTTATCTAACAATATCACCTCCATCAAAAGGAAAGCATTTTATAAACTGCGAAGTTTTGTGTAAATGTGAGCTATCACTCTTATTTTCAACAAAGTCTTAATGGAACTACAGAGGTTTTACCCCAGGGTGAAAATTTTAGATGGCACTGATAGTACCATTACAGGGTACACTTTCTCTCCTCCCCTGCCCTATAGCTGTGATGGTCTCTTTCACGGGTGTGCTCCCTCACCATTCAACAGTATAAGAACCTACCCATGTCCCAAGGTATGCTTTTTCCTCCAGAAATCTGGAGGAACCCCAATTCTGACTGCCACCACCATCACCCCTCTCCACAGAAGTAAATAGTCCTTCAAAAGAATGGAAACTTTGAAGGACATCTTGAGAGGGGTTTCCGCCTCACACCCCATTCCCACACCAAGGTGTTCTACCCTGTCATCACCACCAGCTACCCGAACCCCACTCCTTATTGTTTGCCCTAGGTACAGCCATTGCTGTAAGTTATAGCTCTAATTGCCAACTTGCTCACATACTCACTTAAAGTACCTTCCTTCTACTTTAAGCCTACCTGTCTTGCAAGACCCAGCTCTAAACCAACCTGCTTTGTAAAGTTTTCCCTGAAGACACCAAGCAGGGAACTCTCCCTGACCCTGAACTCAGAATTTCAGAACTGAAAAAGTCATCTTGTACCATCCCCCCAACGCCTCCTTTTATATGTGAGGAAACAGTCCTAGAGAGAGAGTTCAAGGCCACCCCAGGATATAGCAGAAGAACGGAGACCAGAATCACTATACTACAATGCCATTCAACTGCTATAGATTATTTGACTGTGTTGTTGAATCGTTTCAGTCTCTACACGACTCCACTTTGGAATTTTCTTGGCAAAGATACCAGAGCAGTTTGCCATTTCCTTTTCCAGCTCATCTTACAGAGGATGAAACTAAGGCAAACAGAGTTAAGTGACTTTCCCAGGGTCACACAGCTAGTCAGGCTGAGGCTGGATTTGAACTCACAAAGATAAGTCTTCCAAGCCCTGTGTGCTATCCACTGTACCACCTAGCTGTACTGTTTACTTAAGGAGGGCCCAGTCTCCAAAGCATGAGCAAAGGGCTCTGCCTGGATGCCAAACCATGTGGGACAGTTGGAAGGGGAGGGGCAGACTAGAGCAGATTGGTGAGCCTGCTTCTTAAAGTCTATAATGATGCAGAATGGAGGTTGATCTACTTACTTCAAAGCATTGGCAGGTAGGTTTTCTGTAACTGTTTCCTATCCACTCACAACAAGGTGAAGAAAATCCTTTTAGTTGGCCTTCTAGCCAGAACCTGGCTTCTACACACAACCTGGCCAAATAAAGTTTCTATTCATTCACCAGTTAATATCCCCACAGTATCTTCCATACCTCCTAATCACGCCCCTTACTGACTTATCTTTTTGGTTTGTAAGTCTTATTCTCTCAATTAAATTGTAATTAGCTTAACTACTTGACTGTCAGCACCAAGTCTTTACTTGACAATTAAAATCCCTTTGCCTGGGATTTAAGGCCCTCCAAAATCTGATTACAAACGATCTTTCTAGTCTCAATCTCATATTCCTGTCCTCCACACAATCCATGCTCTAGCTGAATTGGACTCCCCATCTCCTCCACTCCTATACCATCCTTTTCCCAATTCCTAGAATGTGCCCCTTCCCCATCCCAAATATGTGTGTACATCCCAGATTAGGGCCCCCATTCAGTCCCCATTTCAACCACTCCACCCATCCTAAATCACTCAAGTATCTGAAGAGCCAAAAACCCATAAATTCAGTTCTCAGTTTCTCCCAGACAGGAGCAAAGCAATGGGAAGCACTCTAACAAACATGTATGGTCATTCAGACTACACTATCGGACAGTCATCAGACTCACTTTCTCCCAGTGAATGTGAAATGGGAACAAAGTCTGTCAGGTTTCCCAAAAGGGGGAAAGTCACATGAATATCAAAGTCCCTCCAAAGTGAAGGGCTGGGAAAAGAAAGATGGATTGGTTCACACCTGCTGCCATGTTCTTCCTTCTCTCTGGCCTCCCTCTTTTCCAAAGACTCACTTTTATCCCTCAGTCAATATGCCCTCTACATGTAATTTCTTCACAATGTCCCACACGGTTCTGAGCACATAGTAGTATCCAATAGACATCTCAATTCATTGATTGGGAGGCAGTATGACTAATCATAATAAAAATAATGACCGACATTTACATGGTTCCTCAAAGCACTTTGCTTCTATGATCTCATTTGATCTTCATATCAACCCTATGAGGTAAGTGTTATTATTAGCACACACTTTATAGGTGAGGAAATTGTTGACTAAAGTTGAGGCTGAAGATGGCTACATGATTTGCTAAAGGTCACATATCTGAGTCAGGATTTGAACTCAAATCATTCTGACCCTAAGTTTGGCTCTCCATGCACCATATCCTCTAATGTAATAGAAAATATAATAGATTTGGCAACAGAGTATTTGCCACTTGCAACCTCTATGACCCTGAGCAAGTTCTAGGCCTCAGTTTCTTTATTTGTAAAATGAGGGAGCTAGAGTAGATGTTAAGGATCCTCCCCACTCTGCATCTATTATCCTATTTTTAAAATCGTAAAGACCCTAATGTAGCTTGGATGGTTCACGAATTGTATTTGCTTCTACAAATCATCAAGATTTCATTTATCTGGAATATTACAAATAACAGTAACATCTTTTTCATCTGCCTTTTATGAGTATACCACACTCATAAGTGGAGAGAAATATTTTTCTTAAGATAAATTTATCATTTGTTATCAATTGTTTTCATTTTCAAGACTATTGAACTTTGAAAAGAGGGGAGGGCATTTGCAAGGGTGTGGGGGGAGGGGGCGGGTTGTACTTGCCAATTATAATTTTGGAAAAATTAAAGAATTAGAGAATAGCCATGAAAAATGATAGGTAGCATACTGCTGGCAAAAACCCAATCACACTGAATTTTAAATTATTTTAGCACACTCTCATATTTATGTATTCCTTCAGAAAATCTAAGGAAGACATATGAGATTTTCCTAGAAAAAAAAAACCTACCATCCTTTTTATTTGGCAGTTCATAAAGGAAATAAAAGCAGCATAAACGATTTGTTTTCAGGCAATAATAATACTGCATATTTAGACAGTGCTTTATTTTTAAAGTTCTTTTCTCATGACCACCTAGTGAAAGAGTCAGGAGCAATATTATCCCACTCTCACAGATCATAGGATCATGGGGTCAGAGTGACCTTAGAATTCATCCTACCCAAACTTCCTCATCCTCCAGATTAAGAAACTGGGGTTAAATACCTTGTACATGGAAATGTGGATCATGAGACTGTAAGATATAAGCCAGGCTTTTAACATAGCACAGACTCTAACCAGGCCTTGATTGGCGATCTTATCATCAACCATGGGTTCCATTATCATCTCTATGCTGAGGAATCCTAGACCTATACATCTTAGTCCTATTATCTCTGTTCAATTCTATGTCACCAATTGACTTTTGGCCATCTCAAATAGGATGTCTCTTGGGCATCCCAAATTCAACATATCCAAAAAGAATTCATTATCTTATCCCCTAAACAATCTTTCCCCCCCAATTTTTACTATTACTGTTGAAGGTGTGACTTTCCCAGTTACCCAGGCTCCCAACTTTGGTGGCAACTTCAATTCCTCACTCCCAGTCATTCCATATATCTGAGTGACTGTCAAATCTTTTTGTTTTACCTCCATAAACATCTCTCAATATGTCTCATCCTCTCCAAGCACATAGCCAGCACCGTAGTACAGGTATTTGCCGCTCTTGTCTGGACTGTTATAATGGTCTTCTAGTTGTCTCCCTGCCTCAGATCTCTCCTTTCTCCAAGCCATCCTGTGCTCAGCTGCCAAATCAACTTTCCTAAAGTTCAAGCCTAATTGTTCCCCAAACTACTCCATGTACGCTCCAAAAATTTCATTTCTAAATTACTGGAGAATATGATTCTAAATTGCTTAATCTATCTTCAACAAATGTAATTAGTGCCGTATTTAATGGTCTTTTGTTCAATAAACTGTCCAAAGGCGTAATTACAACAAAAAATAAAATAAAATAAAGTTCAAGTCTGTGTTGCCCCCTCCCCCGACTCGAACTCCAGTGGCTTCCTGGTACCTCTAGGATGAAATATAAAACACTATATTTGGCATTTAAAGCCCTCCACAACCTGACCCCTTCTTATATTTTCAGTCTTTCTACACTACTTCCTTCTACACATTCTACAATTGTGCAACTCTGGCCTACATACCTGGATTCTCTATCTTCTACCTCTATGACTTTGCACTGGCTGTTCTCCTGCCAAGATTATTCTTCTCTTTCTTGTCTCTGCCTCTTGGAATCTCTGTCCCTGAAAGCCTTGATTCAAGGGCTACCTTCTACAGGAGCAATTTCCTGGTCTCCCCAGCTGCTGATGCCTTCTTATACAAGATTACCTAGAGTCTACTCTGTATATGTCCTTTTCTTGTTGTTTGATCATTTCAGTCCTGTCCAATTCTTTGCAACCCCCATTTGGGGTTTTCTTGGCAAAGATACTGGAGTGGTTTGTCATTTCCTTCTCCAGTTCATTTTACAGATGAGAAAACTGAGGCAAACAGGGTTAAGTGACTTGGCCAGAGTCACACAGCTATTAAGTGTCTGAGGCAGGATTTGAACTCAGGAAGATGAGTCTTTCTGATACCAAACCCATTGCTCTATTCTACTACACTCTTCACCACCTAGCTACTTTGTGTATGTATATTTATGTGTGTATGCATACACACAAATGCACATACATATATGCCCATATAACATACATGCACATTATATGTGTACATATAACATATACATACACATACATACACATATATGTGTGTACATAAGGTACATGTTGTCTCCCCCATTAGAAGCTCCTGAGAGCAGAGACGTGTCTTTGCATCCTCAGCACTTAGCACACGGTCTGGCACATAGTAAATGACTAATACCAGCACCCATTTCCATAGCAATTCATGTTTACAAAACAATTGATGCACTTAATCTAATTCCATCCTCCCCATAGGCTTGTATGGTAAATCATGCACCCTGCACAAAGGCAAAGCTGGGCCTGGAAGCTGGGTTTCCTGCCTCTGAGTCTGCAGCCCTTTCCAGTAAAAGTGAAGCTCTTAGGACACAGAGGAACAAGTAATATGCAAAGATGAGGGGAAGACACCTATGACTCCTGCTCCCTGCCTGGAGGATGAGCACTAGTTTTTAACTCTGAAGTAAAACCTTCCCTAGGAACCACAGGGAACAACAAGAGTAATTAACCGATGGGAAACTCACTAGATGCTGAAAGGCCACCACTGCAATGGCCTTCCCCCATCACACAGCAGCTTCGGGGCCGTCTGATTGTCACCAGCGTTGGCCACCAGAGGGAAGAGTCCCCCACGGAAGTCAGAACCACCAAGTGACTCTGCTGCTTACTAAGGCCTTGGTCAAAACGCCTGACATCTTTGTACCTCAGTTTCCTTGATTTTGAAATGAAGGGATTGGCCTAGATGGTCCCTAAATTCCCTTCCAGCTTTAAATGCATGATTCTATGATCATTACTGCCTAATTTCATTGCTCCTTAAAGAAATATTCACTGCAGAAGTCTGGTTTTTAAGACTTGGTTAAAGCCACTAGGTGGCACAGTAGATAGACCATTGGGCTTGGAATCAAGAATCAGAGACCAGCTGTGTGACCCTGGGCAAGTCATTTTTTTTGAGGGGGGAAGGCAGGGCAACCGGGGTTAAGTGACTTGCCCAAGGTCACACAGCTAGTATATCAAGTGTCTGAGGCTGGATTTGAACTCGGGTCCTCCTGACTCCAGGGTTGGTGCTTTACTCACTGTGCCACCTAGCTGCCCCCCCCCGGGCAAGTCATTTAACCCTGCTTGCCTCAGTTTCCTCATCTGTAAAATGGGCTGGAGAAGGAAATGGCAAACCACTCCAATATCATTGCCAAGAAAACTCCAAATGGGGTCAAAAAGAGTCAGACACGACTGAAACGACCGAACAACAAAAAGACTGAATCATTATTCCCTGCGAGATCTGGGAATATACCTTCTTAGGCGATGTCAATTACATAAATGCTACAAATTCAAGTCTTTATGTTGATCATTTTCTTGTTAGCATGTCGATATCACTTCGTGGAAATGTTTATATCTTTCTAAATGATGTCTCCAAATCTGTAGTGGCTGCACCAAGGAAAGGAGAAGATAGCCAGTCTTGATTTTCAGGGAATTAGAGTTGGAAGAAAAATCTTCTTCTAACACCTGTGTTCCTTTCCAAATTGAAATGCAATTAGCAAGTTATTAAGCCTGAATCTGCATGAGGCCAGAATAGCCAGTTTAAAAGTGAGTAAGTTAGTTAATCAACTGAATGTTTTAACTAGAAGTGCTACTAAACACCCAGATGTTTGGAGTCATTTTTGAGCCAGATCTTTGGCATAGACAGAAATAATTTCCCTGAAAATCAACTTCACTGCTCACCTATACTGACCTTCCAGAATTACCCATCATCTATTCAAGTTGCTTGGCCTCCAAGGTTATCTCTAATTGAAGATTTGGTATATGTAAGAAAACACAAAATTCAGTAAATGTCTAACAAATGATACTTTAAAGTCAACCCAACCATAATATGATGTAATATCAATTACTCAATCTTTGATTGAGTCTTATTAGGTGCTAATCCCCAGGCCCAAACCCCTATCTATTAAGTGCTAAGCCTATATGGGCATGAAGCCCTCAGGTCCTAAGGGGAGTTGCTAAGACCAGAGCCAATAGTAAGAGCTTAAGTTCTGGTCCCTCAGATGATGTTTGACAATGGCTAAAGAGTGCATAAAAAGAGAGAACAGAGCTATTTGCTTAGGGCTCTCACTCTTGGTGGTGCGCTGATGTGGAGACTCTGGGCAGCTGTAGTTAAGAGCCCTCCAGCTTGTAAACCCAGATGTTAGGACTTCGTTAAACTCTGGTAACTATGCATTGAGATTTGAATCAGACAAGGTCTGTCTGTTGATGTTTGTAATTAGTTTGTATTTACTCTGAAGTTCAGGGTGCTGGCTTTTTTCCCTGAACTAAGTGAATAATATTTGTATGCTGGATTAAAATTGAGATTGTTAGCCCTTTAACATTGCTTTCCTTAGTAAGGCAGATCAAAAGAACCTGGGTCTGCAGCATTCTAGTTGTTGGGTTCGTCTTGGTTTTTCACCCCCACAGCAGCTGCTAACCCAATTGTTGAAACATATGGAAACACAAATCTTTCAAAATCCAGAATATTACTTAAGTTCCTGTTTGCTCATCTACAAAATGAAGAGGTTGATCCCAAAATCAAGGGGTTGGTCCAATTGTCTCCAAGTGCTTTTTTAGCCCTAACATTTGATGTAGGAACATTCCATATTTTATAATATCCTTTCCAGATCAAATATCCCATCTGTTAGTATCCTTTCCAACTTTAACATCCTGAGCCTTCCATAGCTATTCAAAGAGTTGTTATGAGGCTGAAATGTGATCATGTATCTAAAGTGCTTTGTAAACTTGAAAACCCTATTACATTATTAGTCCAGCCTGTCATCTCCCTCACTCCTTCATAAGCCTCTACCAACACATCTAGACAAAGCACCTTATCATTTAATCAATCAACAAATGCACAAGCTATGTGCAAATTACCAGGATTATAAAGATGTATAATTCAACAAATACTTAATAAGTACTTGGTGTATACAAGATACCCCCTGGGTACTAAGGATACAAACATAAAAACCAAACAATCCCTGCTCTCAAGGAGTTTACAGTGGAGTTGAGAGACGAGATCTATATGCATGAAAAAGATAATACTACAAGGACTTATATAATGAATACCAAATGAGTAATAAAAACAAAGAAGTCCAGAAGTAAGAAGGACCACTATGAGTTCATGTAGACAGGGATGACTTCATGAAGGAAGTGAGTCTTGAGCAAAGTGTTTTGAAGGATGGGTACAATTTAGAAAGCTGAGAAGGGAGAAAAGGAAACAAGCATTTATTAAGCACCACTGTGTTTCAGGCACTGTGCTAAACACTTTACAAATATTATTTCATTTAATCCTTACAACAACCCTGTGAGGTAAATTTTACAATTGAGAAACTGAGGCAGAGAGAACTGAAGTGGTATGCCATCCATCAAGTAAATATCTGAGATCATATTTGAACTCTGGTCTTTCAGACCCCAGGCCCAGTGCTCTGTCTACCATGCCACAGTCTATGTTTCATTATTTATAACCACTTTTCAGGCAGATGTTTGGCATAGTGAGAGTCTCTAAGAGAGAAATCATTTCCTAGCACACTGGTCTAACTCTTGATCAACGCCAGCCTTTCTAAATCAGCCATCATAGATCCAAACTGCTCCTCTTCCTGAGCCATCTATGTTTGAAGCTCTAATACATGTGAGAAAATACCAAGTTCCACAACAATCCAGCTATTTGTCCACAGCCAACTACCTAGAATACCCCAGAGCACTGGACAAAAAAAATCAGTTCTCAAGCAGCATTTGTAGATTCTTTTTCACTGCTGGCCAGGGTAATGTAAGGAAGAGGTATACCCACTGTGAGTATATGCCAGGCAAGGGAATAATCACACTGTTTTTTGTTTAGGGGAAAAAAGGTAGATCCTTTCCATGGGGTCCCTTCGACTTTGGCTAATTGTGTTCCATTCCTATTCATAGTTCATGAATATTTGGCTATGAAATGAAGAGGTTCTGATGATTTCATCACACATTTCATACACTCCTTTGATATGGAATTGAAAAGAAAGATGAACCCCTTGTGAGTCACTAAGTAAGAGACATCTTTTAAAAAAAAAACATTGCTCCAAAAACAGCTTTTCAAAGTAGGACTCACATGTAACAGTATCACTCAAGGTCAGCTAGGCGCAGTACTCTATGATGTGAAAGGAAAAAGGGATGATGGTTAAGTTTCCCTGACAATAAAATCTGGCAGAAAATGTCCAGTATTCACAACTTGCCTAATATAGCAGCCAGAGGGCCAGCTATATTGTTTCTTTTCCTGACATCCAGCTGAACCTGTATCCTGTGTGCCACCATCATCCTATACAGAAGAACCAATGTAACTATAATTACTGATAAAGACTAACAAGACAGATGGTACAGATGGTACCTGTACTTCTGTCCATGTGGGTCCTACTGGTTGACAGCATTGCCCCTTTATGAAACAGAGTGTGACTGACACATATATGTGCAGTGAAAACGAGAACACATCTCTAGAAAGCCTGCTACAAGTGGCAAAATCTGTCATTCAGGAAAAGCTTTGCTCCTGGCTTATCTACCTGACTTTTTCAGCATCTCCCATCATCTTAAAGGTTGTCCTAACTTGTGTATTTACCACTGAGTGAATAATCTAGAACCTACCTGTCCTCTCTGCCTCCTAGTCTAAAGTAACTCAACTTTCCCAGATTCCCTGGTTCATATTCTTGGCTTTCTATTCCATTTACTATTTTGCTTCTCTCCATCATGAGATAAACATATAGAACTCTTCTTCTCTATCAACTTCACCCCCAACTAGACCACATAAGTAAATGTTTCAATCTCTAAGGAAATTAAGATCTTTTAAACCTTAACTAATTCACAATAGCTAGTGAACAATATTTCAGGGCACGTATTTAAGTCTCTTTTTTAAAGTCTTTTTAAATACTTAGGCACTATAATTGTGTATCTACCACATTGCCTGTCATCTTTACCCTTTCTTTCCACCTTACAGCCTTTCAATAAGCATTTTAAGTGCTTGCCATGTGTCAATTAATGTGCTAAGTACTAGGAATACAGATAAAAGAAATATTTCCTACTCTCAAAGACCTTACATTCTGAGAGAGCAGATAATATATACATAAGTGGGTATGTACAAGATATAGAGAGAGTAGAGGGACAGGAACATAGGTGAAAAAAGCACTCAGCCGGGGAAAACCAGAAGTTGGCACTGTGGTGTTGACTCATTGTTGTATGCCTGTGAAACCTGGATGGTCTACCAGTGCCATGCCAGGAAACTGAATCGCTTCCATTTGAATTGTCTTAGGAGTATTCTGAAGATCACCTGACAGGAGAAGGTACCAGACGCTGAGGTCCTTACTCAAACTAAACTGCCAAACATTCAAACTCTGCTTCAAAGAGCACAATTCTGATGGGCTGGCCACATTGTTTGAATGAAAAGCGTATGCTTGCTGAAAAAATTATTTTATGAAGAACTCACACAAGGCAAGTGCTCACATGATGATCAGAAGAAGCGATACAAGGACACTCTCGAAAACTTTGGAATTGATTGTGTAACATGGGAGACACTGGCACAGGACTGCTCAGCATGGCATGTCCACGTCAGAGAAGGGGCAATGCTCTATGAGCAGAGCAGAATTGAAACAGCTCAAAGGAAATGCAGGATGCGGCGTTTTGGAGTTTCCACCCCAAATGTTCACATGAACTATTTGTGCCCAACCTGTGGTAGAGCGTTCCAAGCTCATATTGTCCTGATCAGCCACAGCTAGACACATTGAATCTTGACTCAAGCATGGTCATTTTGGTCCTCTTTGAGAATGAAGGACAACAACCAACCAACGAAAGGAAGCCAGAGACTCAAAAAGGCAAAAGTTAGGAGGGGAAACATTCTAGAGATACATTATAGCCAGTGCATGATACAGAGATGAGAAATGGAGCTTAATTCTCAAGGGCAGAAAGTAGGCCAGTATAGTCAGACCACATAGAGCATGGAGGCAAGTAATGTTTTAAAAAAAATTGAAAGATGGAAAGGGTCCAGTTTCTCCCATAGTTCCTGCATTCATTACCACTCATCTCAACTATTGCCATACCCTCCAAACTAGATTCCTTGCCCCTTGCCATTCCATTTTCCACCCAGCTGTCAAATTGAGATTTCTAAAACATAGATCTGACTCTATAACCTCCCTGCTCAAAAATCCTTCAATAGTTCCATGTTGTTGTTCGGTTGTTTCGGTTGTGTCCAACTCTTCGTGACCCTATTTGGGGTTGCATTGGCAAAGATACTGGAGTGGTTTGCCATTTCCTTCTTCAGCTCATTTTACAGATGAGGAAACTGAGGTAAACAAGAGTAAGTGAAGCCCAGGGTCATGCAGCTACTAAGTGTCTGAGGCCAGATTTGAACTCAGATATTCCTGACTCCAGGCCCAGTGCTCTCTATCGACTGTACCACCTAGCTGCTCCACAGCTCTCTACTCAGGGCTTTTCTTAATTATCCAATTATTAGCACTCTGTTCCTCTTAAAATTGTTTTATCTTATATACTTTTTTCTTATCTGTGTGTATACTGGGTTCCCACCCCAGTTTTTGCATCCCACAGCACAAAACAGTACCATAATAGATGTTTGTTGAATTGAATTGTTCTCAGTATAAATGATATTTTCTATTCCTTCTTTCCACTAAAGTTTTACTCCAATGCTTTATTATGACACGAGGTTAAACCTGGCTTCTTGAAGGCCGTCCCATAACAATGTAAGGTCTGGCAAGTTCTTCCAATTTGGAGAGGATGTCATCCAAAGGCCATTGTAGCTAAGTGTGAGCACATTACCAGAAGATCTGGTCAAAAACTGATACATTTTTCAACTGCAACCAGCTCCTACAGATTATTTACTGTGATACAAAGGTATCGTCATTTATGTTACTGGGGAAAGTACCCATGGCAATGAAATCAAAGATCTTTGAAATACTGATGTATATTTTCTGTTCATTTAAGCAGATCTGGTAAGGTCTCTACTTGGGAACATATTTTTAGTACTTGTCAGCATATAGAGAGTGAGTAAATAGAGTGCTTGCCCTGGAATTAGGAAGATCAGAACTCAGCTTTGAAATCATGTATTTACTAGCTTTTGGCACCATGAGCAAGACTCTGAGACTCATTATCCTCATTTCTAAAAATACCTGCAGTACCTACTTCACTGGGATGTTGGAAAGATCATCCCGGGGCTATCTCCAAACCATTCTACCTACACCTTGGCAATCTTCTACACCTTCCTCATCCCTCTCCCACAGGAATCTGGAATTCTGCTCCTAATATCTCCCTGGGCTCTTACTAGTGAGCTTTCGCCTGATCTCGTATCTACCTCTCTCTCTTTTCCTGCTCCCTTTAATGTGTTTGTTGTTTTTCTTCATTGGAATATAAGCTCTTTGCTTTCTTGTATCTGTATCCTGCCACTTTTGGCACATATTATGCATTTAACATATGCTTTATCATGCATCCATTCATTCAAGTCATACATATAAAGAATTTTGTAAACTTTAAAGAGCTATATAAACGTTATTATTACTCTTTCAAAGACACAACACTGCTTTTCTTTGTCTATATTCCAGAATGCTGAGTTCTCAGTAATTCAGATAAGACAGACTTTCTCCCAACTGGTCAAGATTAGAGAGCTTTTATTGTTTGTCACTCAAGTTCTCCATGTCATCTCTGAATCTGGATGCTCTTGTAGAAACCAAGCACTGCTTTTTAACCATAAAACAGCAAGATCTTGTGAATCACACCACCGGCACACTTGTGGAGTTGCATCAGCCTGTACTGATCTCAGAAGTCATCACACTTCCCTGAATCCTTACAACCCAAAGGAACAGGCAGGGAAAACACTCCCTTCCCCCCAAAAAGATTCAGCAACCAGGGGGATTTCCTTATGATTAGTGGAAGTCAGGGAATGAGAAAGTCTCAGAGATTCAGAACATAAAAAAGAGTCAAAGGAAAAGATTCTGGGATTGTGGAGTCAAAAGAGACAAAAACCCAAGCAAAGTACATGGGCAGAACAATCAATTTAAAGACCTAAATTATTTTTAAAGTAAAAAGGGCCATAATTCTACTACCATCATATCAGGGGAAAATATCACCCAGAATCCACCAAAAAGAGTAGTAGCCAAACTGCAGTCTCACACAACTGAACTCGGTGTACGGGTGGAGATAAGTGCACACGAGGCAAATAGCCTTAATATAGAGATATGACTTGGGAGAGTGATACAAAAGATGAGAAGAAAGGCAAACCAAAGTTCAATGAGGAGGGAGAATAATCAGGGCAGTGAGAGAGACAAGGGTGGCAGATAGTGCCATTCTCCAAAGAGCTGATAATGGAGGAGTTGCAGGTGAGAAGGCAAGAGAGTGGTCATTTAAAGCAATTGAGACAAGAAATAGTAATAACATCAACAAGAAGCCTCCAGACAAAAAGGAAAGTGGCCAATTTTAGAAATAGAGCAGAGGGAAATGAATCAATAAGTGCCTTCGGGTGACCTCCTTAAGGAACGGGGAGAGGTGTAGCAAATGGATCTTGCTCAATTTCACTAGAGCCTTATAATCCCAATCAGTCACATTGCCAGCATACAGAGTATGTTATGCTATGTAGAGAGCTTTCTTATTCTATATTAGCAAGTCCGTCCTAAGTTTCTAATCATTAATGATGTGGTTCTTTTGAGGGGAATTAAATGAGACCGTGGATGAGATGGCTTTTTGGAAACTTAAAAAGTATGGAAATGTAAATTATTACTATTTGAAGCATTATCGGCATTAGCCCAAAAAAATGAATATAGCCTTAGGCTGCAACAATTGACATGTCCTGAATAAAATAGTGGATAGCAAGAAGGTAAAATACAGAGGAGAAATTTTCATGTATACCAAAGCGTTCATAGCAGCACTTTTGGAGGAAGAAAAAAAGAACTCTATTGGAGTAGTCATGAATTGAAAAATGTCCAAACAAAATATTCCACATGAATATAGTGGAATATTGTATTTCATGGTAAAAATTAAGAATATGAGAAATTCAGGAAAACTTGAGAAGAGTTTTTCTTTTAATTGACACAGAGCAAAGAAAGCAGAATCAAGAGTATGATAGTGACTACCATAATATAAAGAGAATCACCACTTTTCAGGCAGATGTTGGCATAGTGAGAGTCTCTAAGAGAGAAATCATTTCCTAGCACACTGGTCTAACTCTTGATCAACGCCAACATTGTACACAACCACAGATACATTGATTCTGTGATGACTAACTTTGACAGACTTGGCTCTCCTCAGCAATACAAGGCTCAAAGACAGCTCCAAAGGACTCATCATGGAGAGAACTGGCTACATGCAGAGAAAACTGTGGAGTCTGAATGCAGACTGAGGCAAACTATTTGCTCTCTTTTTTTTTCTCTTTCTTTTTGGTTTTGTTTCTTCTCTCATGACTCATTCCATTGGTCATAATTCTTGTTTGCAACCTGACTACTGTGCAAGTAAGTTTAATGTGAAGGTTCACGTAGAATCTATATTGGACTGCATGCCATTTTGGGGGGAAATGGGGAGGGGAGAGAAGGGAAGAAAATTTGAAACTCAAGAACATGTAGAACTAAATGTTATAAGCTAAAAATAAAAATCTAATTAAAAAAAAACTTCCCTTAACCTCTCTGATCCTCAGTTTGCTCATCCATAAAATGGTGATAAAAATACTTTTCTATCTTGCTTCACAGCATTGTTGTGAGGCAAGTATTTTGAAAATTGTAACACACTATGGAAATGTGAGTTATTTATAATTGGACTACTCCATCTGTAACTGTTGTATTGGCCTGGAATCTAACTTCCTGCTCAGAATTCTTATCTCTAAGAGCATATACTTATTTTAAAAAGCATCACCTTGGAATCTTAGTTTGGAAAATTTAGCCGCTCTAAATTTTGGATATTTAATACCATACAATGGTAGTCATCAAAATATGAATATGTACATACAAGACTAAGTATAATTATTGGCTATCCTTGGAAAGAAAATGAGTACTTAAAAAGGGCCCAACATGAATTTGAAATTACAGCAAGTAATTTTGCTGAAAAACAAATCACTCACTTTCACTATGCCCCTATGCACTTTCATTGTTATATAAACATATGCTTCTTTCATCGTTGTCATTCTGCTTTCTGCTACGGGATTGGAAACTTGAGCATGAGTCCAGAAGTGACTAGGAGGGAATTAGTCTTCACTCCCCGACAGCATAAAACCATATATCCTCGACCCTGTTAGGAACCTCTTGAAAGCAACATATTTGCAAACTAGATTAAAAGCAGCAAAGGGGACCGGTGAAAAGCTCTCAGGAGTCAGGCCTTCCCCAGCTGTTGAATGATAGCCACCTGGACTCATACAGCATTCTGAAGGCAGTACACAAACTTAAATAAATCACAAAAAAAAATTTATCTAGAAACACATTCCATGAAAAACAACTTGTGAATTTTACTCTATGACTTGGAAAAGAATAATCCGAAGAGTCAGTACTAGAACCAGCCATTGTCCTGTCTAGGCCCATCTGGTGGTACATAATTAAAATTCTAATTAAACTGCTCATAAACAAAACTTCGGTATACCAAGCTGCCAATCAAAATTTTACAAGCGCATTTGGACCACCTGATCTGAAGTTAGGCAAAAGATCAAGTCTCATTCAGGCTCATATGGTGGCACAGGGAAAAGATCACTGAATCTAAAATCAGAAGAGTTAGGTTTCAATTCCAACTCTACTCCTAACTGTAATCTGTATGACCTTGGAAAAACCATCTAGCTTCAGTGGGCCTCGGTTTATTTACCTATAAAATGGAAAGGTTGGACTAGCTAATAGCTAAGGTTGCTTCCAGCCTTTAATCCTTTGATCTTATGAGGTTTCTTGATCCCCGCTACAAACTTGAGAGTCTTCCAGTTGGTTAAAAAAGGAAATATATGTACATATACATATATTAGTGTATGTACGTGGAATGTGAGTGTATGTATGTGGAAACCTCATTATATAAGCTTTTAGATTCTCCTTGTCAGAAATTGTTTTTCTTTCATCAAGCCTAAATTTCTCTCTTTGCTATTTCTACTCATTGCTCCTGTTTCTGCTTCCCAAGGCCAAAAGAACAAGTCTAATCCCTTTTTCATAAGACAGACCTTCAATTACACAAGGAAAGCTATCATTCCCTGCACTGCCCCACCCCCTGCATCATCTCTTCCGCAGGCTAAACTTTAACAGTTCCTTCAACCTTTCTTCATATGGCATGGACCAAAGGCCCCTTACCATGTTGACTATCCTTCTCTAGACGCTCTTGAACCTATTAATGCATTTCCTAAAACATCTTGTGCCATATTGGACTTGATATCCCCACTAAGACCTCAAAGAGGTGTAGGTTTCCCCCTCTGCTTAGAAGTCTTTGAATAAAGGCTGGATGACCACTTTTTGAGTATGTTACAATGGAGATTACTTTTGTGTACAGATTGGAGTAGATGACCTCTGAGGTCCCTTTCAATTCTTAAATTCTAATTCAATGATTTTGCCTTCAAGCTAGTTGCTCTGCAGAATCCCAATATTTAATTTGGATAATCAAACTTGGTATATCTCATTCTTCCTACAAGATCCATCTACCGTCTCTTCATGCAGTGAACTGATCGCAGGATATGTGCCATCTCTGACCATGCAAGGAAAATCAATACCTCTTTTTTTCTGTTCTATCCTGAGGGGCATCAAACTTCTACTCTTCACTCTTTGCTATGGGCCAATATTCTTATTCATAGATTGCCCCATTTGGCCCTGTAAAGTTGAACATTTCATAGCCTTTTCATTGTCCCTAACATTGTGAAATTTACCCAGGTTACTTTGAGCTTTAACATTTGTCTCTTCTCCCACCTTCCAAAAGATGATCTTATTCAGGTTATTTCAAATTAATGAAAAGATATAGAATATTCGTGTGATAAAATAGGTATAATCAGTATTTTCTTGAGTTAGGGTAGGAGGGGACAGGGTCATGGTTCATTAGAATATCACTAATTCCATAAAGGAATATAACTCTTAGACAGGAGTGTCCAGATAAATGTTTTAATAACCAGCTCTCTCCCCCATTCCAAAAAAAAGTACGCATAGCACACTCCTAGGTTTATTCCTCATTAACATTCTTACTTCGCCTTCTTGTCTAAAAAATGAACAAAACAATAGATCAAACCATGATTTGTAGCAATTGCCAATTTCTGAGGTCTAAATGCTCACAGTGAAAATTTAACTATCTCAGAACTGCTTCTAGCTGACTCCAGCACGCCCCAGCCCTTGGGGGAAATAAAATGGAGCCCAAAGGGTTTTCTCTACATTTACTATCCTGCCTCTATGTGACAATGGATGTGATTTATTTGTAGAATTTCACCATTGCACTGCTTATGGAAAGATGGCTTAGAGAATCCATTATAATAAAGATGAAACTTTGGAAACCCAATGCAAAAAAAAAATGAAAAGAAATATTTAAATTCCACTAAACGATAAAAAGCTAAGCAAAAATAAATGTAAAATAAGGAAACACAAGGACAATTGTTCATTGGTTGATGTTAAGCTTTGCCTCATTAAGTTAGAAGAGCAAGGTGTCCTAGGGAACTCATCAAAAAGATTAGGCAGCTGTGATCCAGGCTCCTTGGCTGACTTACTGATTAACCCTGAGCAACTTCCCTCCCTTCTCATCATCTGCAAATAGGGATGGTATTGGAATTCTCTTCTTCAAAAAGCCTGATGTGGTCTTGCTGATGCCAAAATGCAGTGTTTCCGAAATGTGAATGGTTACCTACACATTCTAGGTTATCATGTCAGGTTTCATAATAAAGGGATTTTACTTTACACAAAACTAAACACCCATCTTTACAATACCCCAACACATTAGCTAGAAACTGTAACACATGAAATAGGAAGATTAACACAAGCCAGCTGAGTCAATACTTCTGACAATAAAAAAAATCACCATGGCAAATAATCTTTCTCTTATAAAAGAGATGATTTCTCCTGACCTACACATGATGAGATGGGGAAAAATGTTTCCAGTTGATCAAAAGGAAACCCAAGTAAAAGTTTTTGTAGAAATAAAGTTTCTAAGTGTAAAGCTTTTGCCCACCACACAGAACCTTAAGCATTAAGACTTCAGAGTTTTGAACTACACCATGCAAGGACAATGGAAAATGGACATTAGGAATGCAAGGTAAGGGAATAAGTATTTATGAAGCACATACTATGGTCCAGGAACTTTATTGTGGCATTATCTCATTTGATCCTCACCATAACCCTTGGAGGCATTATTCTCCCCATTTTACAGTTGAGGAAACTAAAGCAGGGAGTGGTTAAGTGATTTGCCCAGGTCAAACAGCTAATAAGTGTCCAAGTTGAGATTTGAACTCAGGTCTTCCTGACTCCAGGCCCACTGCACCACTACCTGCCTCTAGGGGATCAGGGCACATGGTCTGGAGTGCTCCCTTGTACTCCTAAGCACCTGTGGTGGGTGTTCAGGAGGCCTCTGTCTATCCCTCAGCTAAATCCCTTGATCTCAGTCCCTGTAGCAAAGGTTCCCATCTCTAAGAAATTCCCCTTCTCCTGTGACCAACAGAAATCCTCTCATTGGCAGAGGTCCTGATGTGTGTTGCTGCATAGAGATTCACCTTGAATACCAGGCTGTAGAAAAGTGATATTTATTACTGTAGTACATATCATCAATCAGTGTTTTCCTGTGGAGAGCCCTGAAGCTGCTCTCCTACCACCTCCCCCTCACACCTTTTTATGTTTTCATAATCCATCACTTCAGAGTAGCATATACAATGGTGATGGGCATGGTGTACTAAACACATGTGCTTTTAACTTCCAAAGGGTTTGACTCTAAGGGTCTCAAGCTTTTGTTAATTGCTAATAGGGCACCTGTCAGCTTCCCTAGCAATTTGCTAATAAGAAAAATTGTTTATGATACTGAAAACATTCCCCCGTTGCCCAGCTGATTATTCCCGTGATTTTCTTTTCCATATGTAGCCATGTTTGGGGGGATGTTTCTGTGTCCTGCTCAAGTTCGTCCTGCAGGTAAATTCCCCTTCTCATCCCTAAGCTCTGACATGTTCTTCTTCGCCTTCCCCATTCGTTGCCAAATCACATAGAGAGGCATATTCCCCAAACCCCTCCCCCCCAATACTCACTTCTTAATACTAGAGTATTCACTAGGTTAACCTCAGAACAGTGGCTTGGAAGGCAACTATGCTCATCTCAGTATTACAAGGGGCCCATAGCATATCCCCACAATGCCCCCCGAGAAATGCATAGAAATCCAAAAGGTTTCCTTGTACTGGCTTAGGCTTTAAAAATTTTGCTTTCAGCATCTTATTTTTCCCATATTGTAAGGGAGTCTATTGGAAGTGCATTAATCATATTATGAACAATACTTATTCATCCTAGATCTGTGCCCACTTTTCTTTCTTTTAAGAGGTTTTTTTTCAATTACATGTAAAGAAAAATTTTAACATTCATTTTTTTAATTTGAGCACCAAATTTTTTCCTCCCTCCCCTTCCTCCATCCTCCCTAAGATGGTAAGCAATTTGATATAGGTTATATGTGTGCAATCATATAAAATGTATTTCCATATTAGTCATGTTGTGAAAGAAGAAACAGACCAAAAGAAAAATCAAAAAAAAATAAACAAAGTAAAAAATAGTATTCTTTGATTTGCATTCAGACTCCATCAGTTCTTTCTCTGGAGGTGGATAGCATTTTCCATCACGTGTCCTTTGGAATTATCTCGGACCACTGTATCGCCAAGAAGAGCTAAGTCATTCATAGTTGATCGTCATACAATGTGGCTGTTACTCTGTACAATGTTCTCCCGGTCTCTTTTTATCCTTAAGAATACAATACACTTGAATTCAAAACTACTTAGCTTATAAAATGACCTTACAGCAATATACACTAAGTTTTCTATCAAAGGCTATAATGGCAGAAAATATAAATGAGTAGATTCAAAATTGAATCAAATAGTAGACAGTGGACATTTCCTAACCCAAGTGTTATACATGGGATCATCTTGATACAGGAAAGTGAAGTAACTTCCCCAGGTCACACAGTAAATTAGTGTGGAAGCCAGGACTAAGACCTAGCTTTCCTAACTCCCTGTGTAGTGGCTTTTTTTCCCTATATTACTTTTTCTTTTTTAATTAAATATATTTTACAATGACTATAAGAAACACCAAAAAGGGAACATTTCTATATACAAATTAGACAGAAAAGGTTCTACGTGAAATATGAATCTATCAAATATACGACTTGGCTTTTCCTTTGAGTAGATAACAAATATATAACAAACTCAACATGTTGCCTTCAAAGCCATCCTGCTTGTCTGTGTCTTCCTCTGAACTTCATTCTGTTCTCTTCTGTGAACTCTTAAAAAAGCATCAGACAGTTTTCTTTATCTTCTTTTTCAGCAACATTGTTGCTACCTTCTCTCTCCATCCATGTTTCCAAGTTTCTGTATCCCCCCCAAAAAACATACTATTTGTATCAAATAAGTATAATCAAGCAAAACAAATCACACATCTGCCAAAAGTGCATGTCTTATGCTGCACCTTGATTCCATCTTCTTTGAAGACCAACATTACATTTATTGACCCCTATAATTTATACTCCTTGGTGTAAATTAAATGGGAGAAAGAAAGACTCTCAAAGATAGTAGAATAAAGACATGGACTTGCCTGAGCTCTCCCTCAAACCCTCCAAATACCTCTAAATAATAACTCTAAATAAATCCTAGAGCAGCAGAACTCACAAAAATATGGAGTGAAGCAATTTTCCAACCCAAGACCACTTATGTCAGCAGGAAAGGTCTGTTGCATCAGGGCAAGAGAGAAGTGCAGTCCAGGGCAGGCCATGCCAGCACAGACCAGGCTTCAGCAAACCACAAGCAGGCCTTGGGAGCCACTAAACCAGCAGCAGCAGTGGCTGCTTCCAGAGCCCACAGCTTCAAGCCCACAGATGGTAAGTGGGGTCAAACAACTGAGGCAGGACTCTGTTGCTTTGCCCCTGCTCAGATCCAGGTCAGAGTCCTGGTTGGCAGTCCCAGAGCTAGGAGGAGCACTAGCATGCCAGAGTGTACAGCCACAGTGGAGCAGGGAGTCTCCTCACAGTTCCAGGGCAGAAAAGAGTGCTTATGGTCACTCACAGACCAGAGCACAGGCCAGGAGAATAGTGAATGCATTTCTCCTTAGATCATACCACCTTGGAAGAACTGAAAACTTACAGGTCCCTAGACAGCTGCACAAAACCCCTGAAGCTTGGGAGAGTATCCCCTCCCCGCTGGAAGCAGAGCCCTACTTTAACAAAGAGTTAAAAGTCAAGTCATGGGCTGGAAATATGAGCAAACAACAGGAAAAATTCTGATCATAGAAAGTTACTATGGTCACAAGGAAAATCAAAACACACACTCAGAGGAAAATAACGAAGTCAAAGCTCCTGCATCCAAAGCCTCCAAGAAAAATATGACTTGGTCTCAAGCCATGGAAGAGCTCATAAAGGATTTTGAAAATATCTAAAAGAGGCAGAGGAAAAAATGAGAAGAAAAATAAGAGTGATGCAAGAAAATCATGAAAAACGAGTCAACAGCTTAGAAAAGGAGACACAAAAAAATACTGAAGAAAATAACCCCTTAAAAAAACAAACTAGGCCAAATAGTAAAAGAGGTACAAAAAGCCAATGAGAAGAATGCCTTAAAAAGCGGAAATGGCCAAATGGAAAAAAAGGTACAAAAATTCACTGAAGAAAAGAACTCCTTAAGAAGTAGAATTGGCCAAATGCAAAAGGAGATACAAAAGTTTACTAAAGAAAATAACTCCTTAAAAATTAGAATTGAGCAAATTGGGAGCTAATGACTTTATGAGAAATCAAGAAACAATCAAAAAATCCAAAAGAATGAAAAAATAGAAGACAATGTAAAATGCATGTAATTGAGCAAAAATAAGTGCTAAATAAAAACAAAATATGAAAAAAGGAGTTTGAGGCCCCTCAGACATTTACTAGCTGTGTGACCCTGGGCAAGTCACTTAACCTCTGTTTGCCTCAGTTTCCTCATCTGTCAAATGTAATTGCACCTTTCTCCCAGGGTTATTTTAAGGATCAAATAAGGTCACAATTATAACACTTAGCACAGTGCCTGGCACAGAGCAAACACTAAATAAATGTTAGCTATCATTATTATTACTATTATATTTGTTTCCTTCTTTTTCTTCACTAAATTAAATTAAACCAGTAATTTTGGACATTGCTTTTCCAATAAGAGTTTTTGAAGTTTAGAATACGTACAGTTCGATGGCTGGATAAATGTCATAACCGTGATCACATACCAAGAGATGTCATGATATGAAAAGGAAGTTAGAATAATACGCTAAATTGGACCAACACAGAAAGTGCTAGAATCTTTGGAAGTTCCCAGATATGATGGGATTTCTTCAGGATGGCTTTCTTGTTCTTCTTCCAATACTACAATTCTACAGTTTAGTGGATTGCCTTCAAGACTTCCTGTAGTCAAAGATATGAGCAAACAGTTCTCTAAAATAAGAATGCTGTGCTCTTAATGATCATATGAAAAATGCTCCAAATAATTAATAAGAAGAGATTCAGATTTTTTTATTAAAACTCGGAGGTTTCACCTCACACCCAAAAAGACGACCTTAGCAAAGATGACAAAAAGTGCCTTCCCTCTATTAATTATTTCCTATTTATCCTGTATTTGTATATATTTGTATTTTGCAGCTTTGTATATTATATTTGTAGCTTTGTATATATTTCTTTCCATGTTTTCTCCCCCATTAGACTGTAAGTTCCTTGAGGAAAGTCATCTTTTGCCTTTTTTTTGTATCCCCAGCACATGGCACAGTGCCTGGTATATAGTAGGTGCTTTTAAATGTTTATTAATTGATTGAAAATGAGAAAAGTGAATGTTGGAGGGATTGTGGAAAGACAGGCACACTAATACACTGTGAGTAAAGCTGTGAATTGGTGCAAGCATTTGGAAAGCATTTTGGAATTAGGAGAAGAAAGTCACTAAAATGTCCATCCTCTTTGACCCAAGTATCCCACTGCTAAGCACATGCCTCAAAGAAGTTAATGATGAAAAAAAGTAAAGAAGGGAGGTAAAGGAAGGGAGGGTAGGACAGGGAGGTGAGGAGGGAGAGGAGGGGGAGGAGAGGGAAGGAAGGGCAGACTCATAGGCACCAAACTGTTCACAACAGTGCTTTTGTAGTCCCAAAGAATTGTAAACAATGTAGATATCCATTAATTGGGGAATGGCTAAACAAATGCTATATGAATGTAATGGAATATTACTGACACATAGTATGCAGTTAATAAATGCTGATTCATTAATCGAATGTCAAATTTGGTAGATGTGTTCTGTAGTTTGGCTGAACTTTTTTATTCTTTATTATAAGGGATAGTTCTATGACAAGACAAGGTTGAGAGGAATATAGGGAAATCAATATGATATAAAAGCAAAAGTTATCAATATTTTTTAAATAGTTCCTGTAGTCAAAAATTAGTCTCTTTATATCTGACCTAGTGATGAGCTTCTCCAAACAGCTAGGCTGGTCCTCAAACAACAACCAGTGTTTCACCAATTGCCAGAGCCTGTGCAACTGGGGAACCCCAGGGTCACTTCCACTCTGGGATGGGGCATCAGGGTAGTACCTTAGTGGAGGTTCTATATAAGAAAGGGGAAATGCTGTTTATGGCATGATATGAATACGTGGGCCTTCTCTTGGGAATAATTTTGAATAATGTCTCCAATGATTAACACACCTACATGAACTATTCCTTACTTCCTAATCAAATCGTCTTAGGATCCCCTTTGTGGGGGAAACATATACTACAGAGAGATTGTCATAGCCAAGTCAGTCTGGTAGCCAGAAAGCACTAAAGTCATAGAACAAATAGGATATGCCAGACATCCTGGATCGTTATAGTTGTCTTTCTTCCTCTTACCCAAATTCTTCTCTCCTCCCTCTGAGCACTTCTGAAAAGCTCACTGATAATAAAGAGATACTAACACTCCAGCTCCCAGGGCCTCATGTTTATCAATGCTTACCAATCCCTCTCTTCTCAAGTATTTCAGTTTATCTTCAATCACAGAAGAAAGCTTAGAGCTGCCTTTAAAATAGAGATGTTTATGATGGTTTGTGTCACTAATCCCTTTGACAGTCTAGGGAAGCTAAGGTAACTTCTCAGAATAACATTTTTAAATAATTTCAGGAAATGCTCAATTTCAGATAAAGGTTAGCAAAAATAAAGATGTGTTTTCCCATCCAAGTTCATAGATCCCCTGAAATTTACCTAAAGGGGTCCATCATTCTCCAGGTGAAGAACCCCTGCTTTAAAAGCTCCCACATGATGGGATCTATCAATAAGGATTAAACTTTCACTGCAGCATCAAGCTGACAATGTGCTATCTCCCCAGAAGCAGCATTCTATTCTAGACAGCCTGTTCTATGCCACAGTTCAGAGGACAAAGGAGAAAAAGTCTAAATCCCAAAAAGGGAATTTGTATTAAAGAAGGCCTTTTTAAATTTTAGATTTTACTTAAAGAACTGGAAGCAATGTAGATATCCATTAGTTGGGGGATGGCTAAACAAATGTTATATGAATGTAATGGAATATTACTGACAAATAGTATGCACTTAATAAATATTGATTCATTGATTGAATGTCAGGTTTGGTTGATGTGTTTTGTAGTTTGGCCAAACTTCTTTTTCCTCCTTTTTTATTCTTAATTATAAGTTATAGTTCCATGATAAGAGGATATTGAGAGAAATATAGGGAAATAAATGTGAAAGAAAGCACAAAGTGAAAGGAGAGGTGGGTAAGGGGAAGGAGGAGTGGCTCCTTACAAAATGTCTCAAGAAAGATGCACGTGCACTGATACAAAGTGAAGTGAGCAGAACCAAGAGTACCATTTATAAAAGAACCTCAATTCTGTAAAAAGAGCAGCTTTGAAAAATTTTTAAACTCTCATCAGTGCAATGAACAACCAAGATTCCAGAGAACCAGCTGATGATAAATCTTACCAATTTAAATAATTATTCACTTGGTCTTTCTTGTGTAGATGTTGAGGCCAAACTCTTTTAAGTGATTACAAATATTTTTCTAGGAAGGTCTGCAATCTTCTGCAGCTTGATGCAATGTTATCCAATGATAGAAATATCTGGAGAACTTCCCTATCCACAGGGAATCCCTCTTCAATTTGGACTCCATGATGGATCTTTCTTCCCACTGATGAGGCAGGGATAATAGGTATTGTCACCCCCATGTTAAAGATGAGAACATTGAAGTTCTGAAAAAAGTTAGATGATTTGCCCATATAGCAAGTGTCAGGGTAGAATATGAACTAAGGTCTTTCTGACTCTAAAACCAGCACAAACTCCTCTGCGCCTGATGGTTCTCAAGGATTCAGAGCTTGAACAGACCATTCGAGCCAATACTCTCATTTTACAGAAGAGGTAAAGTGACTTGTCCAGTGCCACACAGATATTAAGTAGAAGAACTAGGAATCAAACAGCATGATGACAAAGTGCTAGGCTTGGAGTCGGGAGTTCAAATCTTGTCTCAGACTAAAACTACACAACCCTAAGTAAGTCACTTTCTCATTCTCAATTTCCACATTTGTAAAATGAGGCTGCTGTCACACCTGCCTCACAAGGTTGTTGTGAGGATCGAGGGAGATAATATACGTAAAGCACTTCACAAATCTTAAGTGCTATATAAAAATACTATCATCATCATCATTATAATCAGCATCTGAATCCTGTGCTTTTTCCACCATAATATATTTGATCTAACTTGTAGGTTCAGGGGACTTAAAGATGCTAAAAGTACTTTAAAAATCATTGAGATCAACCTATTCCCACTTTTCAGATGTGGAAACTGGGGCCCCACAAAGGGAAATGACTTGGCCAACATCACACAAGTAGTGAAGAAATAAACTCTGGATTTGAAAATTTTGACTGGGTTCTTTCTACTATGCCACAATGCCTCAGTCAGGACTAATGTTATAATGACCTAGCTGGGATAGAAGTTTGGGTCTCTTGAACTTAAATCATCACTTCAAAAAATCAACTTTTTTGGTTTTGCTCTTTAATATTTCTTTCCTAGGCTCCACCTATGATAAGAGACGGCATTAAAAGTGGTTTGCATTCTAAACTGAAGTCACATCTTTGTTCATAATTGCAAAAAACAGAGCAGCTAGGTGGAACAGTAAAGTCAGGAAGACTCCTCTTCCCAAGTTCAAATCCATCCTCAGATACTCATTAATTGTGTGAGTCTCGGCAAGTCATTTAACCCTGTTTGCCTCAGTTGTCTCATCTATAAAATGAATTGGAGAAAGAAATGGCAAACCATTCCCGTATCTTTGCAAAGAAAACCCCAGATGGGGTCACAGAGTCAGACACAAGTGAAACGATCGAACACACATACACACACTCACACCAACAACTCATTTGCACCTACTGTAATGACTAGTATCCAAGGACTGTCTCTTTCTTAAACAATTCTCTTACAAGTATTTCTTTTTTATATAAATTTTATTTATTATATTTAGTTTTCAGCATTGATTTTCACAGGGGTTTAAATTACAAATTTTCTCCCCATTTCTACCATCCCCCCTACTCCAAGATGGCGTATATTCTGGTTGCCCTGTTCCCCTGTCTGCCTTCCCATCTGTCACCCCACTACCCTCCCATCCCCTTTTCCCTTCCTTTCTTGTAGGGCAAGATAAATTTCTATGCCCCACTGCCTGTGTATCTTATTTTTTTGTTGCATGCAAAAACTTTTTTGTTTTTGTTTTTGAACATCTATTTTTTAAAACTTTGAGTTCCAAATTCTCTCCCCTCTTCCCTTCCCACCCACCCTCCCTAAGAAGTCAAGCAATTCAACATGGGCCACATGCGTATCATTATGTATAACCCTTCCACAATACTCATGTTGTGAAAGACTAACTATATTTTGCTTCTTCCTAACCTATCCCCTAAAGATAAGAATAGTCTACTCACGACAATGGAGACAAGCTC
>CM053624.1:69379389-69397386 GCA_028646595.1 Phalanger gymnotis
AAACCACGCCTAAAAGGCTATTAAATTGTGTATACCCTTTAACCCAGCAATACCGCTACAAGTATCATACTCCAAGAAGATCAAAGAAAGATGAAAAAGACCCATATGTACAAAAATATTTATAGCAGCCGTTTTTGTGGTGGCAAGAATTGGACATTGAGAGAATGCCCATCAACTGAGGAATGAATAAATGAACAAATTGTTGCATATGAACATAATGGAATATTATTGTGCTATAAGAAATAATGGGGGCAGCTAGGTGGCACAGTGGATAGAGCACTGGTCCTGGAGTCAGGTGTTCCTGAGTTCAAATCTGACCTCAGGCACATGACACTTACTAGCTCTGTGACCCTGAACAAGTCACTTAACTCCAATTGCCTTGTGGGGAAAAAAAGAAAGAATAAATGAGTAAATGATGGGGATGCTTTTAGGAAACACCTAGGAAAACCTCTGGGAAGCCACATAAAGTGAAGTGAGAAGAACCAGGAGAAAAATCTATAAATTAAAAGCAGTATTATAAAGATCATCAACTTTGAAAAACTTAGTAACTCTAAGCAACACAATGATCCACCACAATTCCAAAGGACTCATAATGAAACATTCTACAGATAGAGAACTGATGGACTCAGAGGACAGACTGAAGCATATTTTCTCTTTCTTTTTCTGTTTTTTTTTTGGAGGGGGTGGGGAACATGAATAACATGGAAATTTGCATGACTACACATATTTGTAATGAGTTTTGTGTTTCTTGCCTTCTCATCAGGTGTGGAGGAGGGAAGGGGACAGAGAGAATTTGGAACTGAAAAAATAAAATTAAAAAGTCAGAAAAAAGAATAATTAGAGAATCTATGATTTTGTTGATATGGGAAGTTTCTCCTCTGAAGCAGATAGCAACCTGTTTATAACTTATTTGTTGGTTTTTTTTTCAATTAGATCTCTGACTTCATTGGTAGAAGGAATTTCCTCATCTCAGATGCAGATTGGCACCTGCTCTGCCATTTGTAGTCTTAGGGAATTGTCTGGGGGTGCTGAGTTAAGTGATTTGTCCAGGATCACACACGCATAAGAGGAAGACTTGAACTTCCTCACTCTGAAGCTAGTTCTCTTAAAATTTAGAATCATAGAGTTGCCTGAAACTCAGAGAAATTAAGTGATTTGCCAATGGTCACAGTCATTGTCAGAGGCAGAATTTCAACAGGTCTTCTTGACACCAAGACCATTATGTGTGGCGTTACATCATCAGCCTCACAACAAAAGTATTAAATGCCCAAATTAACAAAACACGTAATATGTAGATAATATAATCTCAGAAAGATAAATCAGACGAGCCATAAATGAACTACCATTGGAAAAAAAACTCTGGGTACAGATAAGTTTACAAATGAATTTATCAAACACTTAAAAAACAAATTATCTCTAGGCTACATAAATTGCTTCCCAAAATGGGTCAAAAATTCATTCTGCCAAACTCTATAAAACAAACAGGGTTCTGATTTCCAAACCTGGGAGGGATAAAGCAGAGAAATAACTGTAGGCTAGTATCACTAATTGATAATATTACAAAAAATAATAGATAAAATACTGGCCAAATAATTACAACAACACATCCACCCAAAAAAACATATATTTGAAGTAAAAAGAGGATCAAAGAAGGATAGGAGCACGACTCAGAGGGAACAGGACTATGAAAATTAATGGTGAAAACAAAGAGGAACTAATCAACTCTTATTTTGCTTCTGTTTTCCCCTTCAAGGAGAACTTAGACTAGAAAGGACAAAATAAATAAACAGGAATTCTTTATGTACTTAATACTACCATATAGATATTACATTAAATTCTTTTGAGTGCTTTTGGATCTCATTCTAGAGATTCATAATGTTTGAGTTACTACTATAACCAGTATATTATCCACAAACAGGATCATTTAGAGAACCCCACAGTCTATGAAAAATCACTTTTTCACTAGAATTCTTCACTAAATATCCTCCCCATACATCTGACCATGTCACTCCCCTCCTCAATAAACTCCAATGGCTCCCTATTATCTCTAGAATCAAATGTAAACTCCTCCGTTTGGCATTTAATGCCCTTCATTATCTGGCTCCAATCTATCTTTCCTGGCTGTTTATACATTACTACTCCTCACTAACTCTACCTTCTAATCAAACTGGCCTATTTGCTATTTAATTTATGTAATATTCTATTGCCCATCCTAGATTTCTGTGCCTCTGCCTGAAATGCTTCCCTTCTTCATGCAATAAATAAGCACCTACTAACTTTGAGGCACTGTGCTAGGTGCTTGTGATACAACAAAAAAAAATGAAGTAGAAGCTGTCCTCAAGAAGTTTTTGGTCTATCAGGGAAGACAACATAAAAGGCGATTTTTGGAGGTAGAGCATGAATACGTGAGAGGGAGATCAGGAAAGGTCTTGTATAAAAAACTGTTGGGGTTGAAGATTGAAGGAAATAAGACATTCTAAAAGGTAGGAAGTGAGGAAGGAATGTATTCCAAGCATGGGAGATAATCAGTGCGAAGAATATGAAATGTCAGGTGTAAGAAACAGTAAAAAGGAACAGCTCATCTGGTCTGAAAATTGTAGAAAAGAGAGTAAAGCATAACAATCCCAGAAAGGTAGGCTGGATCCCAGTTATAAAGGACTTTAAATTGCAGAGGAGACATGGGGACAATAAGGAGCTACTGTAATTTATTCAATGAATGAAACAGTCAGACCTGTGCATCAGAAAAATCACTTTGGAGTAAAATGTGGATTGAAGTGGGGAGAGATTTAAGGCAAGGATATCAGTTAGAAGTCTATTGCAATAGTCGACGTGAGAGGTAATAAGGGCCTATACTAGAGTAGAAGCTGTGTCAATAGAAAGAAGAGAATAGACGCAAGAAATGTTTTGGAGGTAGCAAGGACAGGATTTGGCAACCAGAAGGATTATATAAGGTGAGAATGAAGAGTTGAGAATGAAACCAAGGTTGTAAACCTGGGAGACTGGAAGAATGGTGATGCCCTCAAAAAAATAAGGAAGCTTGAAAAAGAGGAGGGTATTAGAGGAAGGATAACAAGTTCTTAAGTTTTGGTTTGGACATAATGATTTTGAAAAGTCTATAGAACAACCACTTTGAAATGTCTAATAGGTAATTGGTGATATGGAGCTCAAGCTCAGAAATGAGACTAGGGTTGAATATACAGAGGTGAGAGTCTTCTACATAGAGATGATAATAAAATCTCTGATTGCTGATGAGGTGACCAAGTAATAAGGTACAGGCAGAAAAGAGGGTCAAGGACAGAGTGTTAGGGTATACCCTCAGCAGGTGTGATACGGATGATGAACTGACAATGAAAACTGAGAATGAATGGTGAGAAAGGAAGGAGAACCAAGAGAAAAGTGTCAGGAAAATCCAGACAAGAGAAAGAACTCAAGAGGAGAGGATGGTCAACACTGTCAAATGCCACAGATAAGTCAAGAAGGACAAGGATTGAGAAAAGGAATCAAATTTAGCCTTTGAGAAATAATTGGTAATTTTAAAGGGAGAAGTTTTAGCTGAGTGATGAGGAGGGATGCCAACTGGCAAAAAAAAAAAAATGAGAACTGAGTAAGAGAAAAGCGGAAACAATGAATGTAGACAACCTTTTTTCCAGGAGTTTGGCAGTAAAAGAAAGGAGAGGTATAGGATGAAAGCTTGTGGGGATGGTAGAATCTAATGAGTGTTGGTTGGGATTTGTTGTTTATAAGTAAGAAGAGACAAGCTTCAATCTTCAATTCAAATGCCATCTCTTACTAGGACCCTTTCCTAATTCTAATAGTTGTTCATGTGCTCCTCACAAAAATTACCTGCTGTTTTTTGTATACATGTTGTTCCTACCCACTCATCACCTCCCAACAAAGAACTTATATGAGCTCCTTAAAAGTAAAAATTATTCCATTTTTGTACTTGTATCTTCAGCACCTACTACAGCAGTGGACCTATAGTAAGTGCTTTGAAAATGCTTGTTGAATTGGATTTAGTTGAAATGTGCCATTTGAAGGAATGTGAACACTGATGAGATCACAAGCCCGTTGAAATACAAATTATAAATGTCTAATTTCCTTTACCATGCTGTAAGCTCCAGGAGGGCAGGCACAGTTTGTTTTTCTTCTTTGTATCTTCCCCAAAAGCCTAACAGAGTGAATGGGATGGGATGAGATGGGATAGGATGGGATGGGATGAGATGGGATGGGATGGGATGGGATGGGATGGGATGGGATGGGATGGGATGGGATGGGATGGGATAAGGTAGGATAGGGTAAGGTAGAATAGGGTAAAATTGGGTAGAGTATGGTAAGATAAGTTAGGATAGGGTAGGATAGGGTAGGGTAGAGTAGAATGGGATAGAATTGGATAGGATGGAAAAGGAATAGAATACAACAATAGAGCTGGAAGAAACCTCAGAGATTATCTAATGCATTTTACAGATGAAGAAATTGAGACCCAAAGAGGTCTGATGACTTGCTTACAATCACCCAACTAGTAAGTGGTGGAGCCAGGACTAGAAGCCAAGTATTTTGATTCCAATTTCAGTGCTGTTTGTTCAACCAGTATGAGTTGAATGAATGGACTGCTTCATCCAGAGAATATATAACACTTGTACCTCGAATCTATATCACACAGGACCTTGAGTAACTTTATACTTTAAGGACTGATGGAAGCTCACTTCGTCTTAGCATTTAAATGGACCTTAATTCATTTAGTTGTATGGTGTTGCTATAAGAAATAAACTGGGTTGCTTTTTTCGGCAAAAAGTTGTAAATTTAAAATAAACAACCAATTTATTCCAGATTCATTGTTTCATTGGTCTATTTTCCTTGTTTATACAAAATCAAGTCCCGGATATAATGTATTAAGTGCTTAATAAATGCTTGTTGAATCACTGATTAACGTCTTGTGTTAGCAAGCAAATTCCAAGTAATGTTTTAAATATCTCTACTGACATCCTCATGATGTCAAGAGCACACAAAAACAACCCCCAGCATGTTGTGTCGATCCCACGTGAAAACAACATATGAGCAAAACATGGACAAGAGCCACAAGAGATAGACAAAAATGGATAAAGTGTATAACCTGCACATTTGGATGGAAAGTCTATATGAATCAACTCACAGATTCGCCTGAATCTTAGAGTTTTAGAATAATTGTTTAAATTTAGCTGAATTGAAATACCTTTATCTGTTTTAACACATCTTAGAATAGTTTTTCATTGATATTGCCTTTTCATTAAATATTTTATAATTCAAAGAAGCAGAGTTTAATCTTCAAGGATAAGATTTCTCAGATGGCATTGTGTTAGAAGTATCTATACCAATCCAAGGATCACTTCAATTAACATTCTAATAAGCAGAATAGACATAATTCTCTAATATCGTTAATAGCAATAAGTCTCTTCAGCATTATATTCATTCTTTGGGCTCTGTCCAAAGGAATATAAATTTGGATCACTTGCAAGATATCTTGGGGTCTGGGGATTAATTTTTTTTTCTCTTCCTTATGTATTTATCCTATCATTTAAAAAAACTGGAGAAATTAACTCTTTGGTCCCATGTAGTTTCATTTATGATTTCTCAAAATAGAGCTCTAGAAAACCAGGCTTTGATGAAGCCTATTGGGATTCAAATGGAGCTACTTGACCATGTCTTAAACCCAAAAATTCTGGCTTTCACTTGTTGGCCAATAAGAGGTCCCAGTCCAAGTTTCACTTGGTCATTGCTTAGGTTCTGATGACTCAGAATGTAAATGGCAATTGTTTTGTTCTAGCCAGAAACCCTGAGGATCTTCCCCTCCTAGTCTGATTTTTTTAAGTAGGCTAACTAGGCCATCTTTTGCCTCATTTCTTAGCTCCCTCAATCATTGAATGAGTATTGCCTCAGACAGACTGAGACCTGGGAAAGACCTTATCTTAAAAAGGCCAAGGTTTCCTACTGCATCTAGAGTCTTCTCTAGTCATCCTGACCTACGTCTTGTCACTGGACTCAGATGACCCTGGAGGAGATAGTGAGACCAACGACTTTGCACAGCCCTGCCTCACTTAAATCCAATTCACTTGCAAGTCAAGACATCACTATCCTGATGTCATTGGTCCTCTTTGAGAATAAAGAACAAACAACAACAAATAACCAAGATAATAGGCAAATAAACTGCAAAAGCCTTTTTCTCCCTGTGCTCAGTGTGTTCAATAAATCAATAATTACTTATTTGTAGTGGATACTAAGAAGTATAAGAGCCATTACCAACCCTCAATGAGGAACTGAGAGTAACTGGTAGCACATAAGTGTCATAGAATTAGGACAGACAATAAGCACCATACATAGCATTTCAAGAGGTCCCTTTTACCCAATTTTACCCTATTAGTGATATTAAAAGGGCACAAGATTGAACAGTGACTAATATGTCCAAAAGGTAACATCAATAGGCTCCTTCATCCAACCCAGGACTGAACAAAAAACACAGCCAGAAGCCACAGGCACTGCAACAGTCTTTACCAGAGAAGTTAGTAGGAGTGAAGGTAAATAAGAAACAGACAGCACTAGCACACGCTGGGGAAACAGAGGCAGAGCCTTGACTGGAGAGTACACTTGGAGTACAAAAACTTACTTCCCAGCCTCTCAATCAAGTGTAATGATGAGGTTCACTTGAAGCCATCTGTCAACCCACCCCACGTACATAATTTACAAAATCCTCTAGCCCTAATACCTTTATCAGTTGAGAACACCTCTATTCAATCAATCAACTAATTAATCAAAGGTATTAAATTAACTTTGTACTTTATGTTCCAGTCAAACTGTTCTACTAGCCGTTCCCCCAAATCCCCCAAACCAAGAACAAAAAACCCTTAATCACTTGAAAAGGAATCAAAGCCACTAGATGAAATTAAATGCTATACTGAAAGTGTACCAGAATTGGCAGGAGAGACTCAGATTAAAAGATGGGTAGTATTTAGATTGGTTGGGTAGGCTGTGTGAATGAACAAAACACTGGAAAGCCACAATCCAATTCCCTTTCACCATTCAATAGCTCGATTAGTTCCATTTCCAGCAATTTTGAACCTGAAACAAGTTACTTGGAGAAATGTTACAGAGACATTTGGGGAATCAACTTCAGAAATGTGTAACATAAAACTTTATGAAAAGAAACCTAAAAGAAAGTCTGTCATGCAATTTCTATAACACATCGATATAAACCAATTTCAATTCAACAAACTAGTGTTTGTGGGACAATAATTATTACTACAACTAAATACCTACAGTGTACAAGACACTATGTTAGGTGAAGGGATTCAAAGACAAAAATATTCCTGCCTTTAATTTCTACTAATTCTTAAATTCTTCTGGGCAGATTGCTGTTGTTGGAGTTGCTGTGTTTGTCCTTCGTTCTCGAAGAGGACCATGACATCAGGGAAATGATGACATGACTTGCAGTTGACTTTGATTTGAGTGAGGGAGGGCTGTCTGGGCAGATACAGCATGGGTGAAGATAAGTGAGTTCAAGGCAATTTCAGAAGTGAGGAGACATTAATAACTAAGAGGATCAGAAAAGACGGTTAATACAAAACCTTCTCCCAGGAACCTGGTTCACTCCTTCACACAAATACACACAGCGTTCATGGGAGGAATAAACTCAAACTTAGACCATAATAATAGTGAAGCACATGTGTAAGAAATATGGGTGACCAGGTTTAACTCACATCACCTGCTCTGAAAGGCCTTCTCTCTGCATAGGGACCTCATGCAGTATCTTTGTTGTTCATCCTCTGTTCTTGAGGAGGGTCAATGACTTCACAAGCGTGATGTCTTGACTTGCTTGTGAATTGGATTTGAGTGTGGCAGAGTTCCCCAAAGTCTTCAACCTTGTATCACAGAAGCTAAGAAAGGAAAGACTGTTTAGGAAGAGTAGGTGATCAGCCATGTCAGAAGCTACATATCAATCAGGTAAAGTGAGTAAATGAGTTAAGGCAATTGGATTTGGCAACTAAGAGATCATTGATAGCCTTGGAAAGAATAGTTTCAGTAGAGTAATGGGTCCAGGAGCCAGACCGTAAGGATAAAGTGAATGGAAATCAAGTAATAAAGCAATAGAAATGAAATAACAGAGACAATTAGCATAGACAACTGCACTTTGCCCTGAGCATTTAATTCAGTTGGCTTAAGACACAGGAGGTTGAGGTTCTAGCCTCAGTTCTACTGCGGTGTGCACCTGAATAAATCAACCTCTCAGTTTACTCATCTTTAAATTGAGAGTGTTGTATTAGATTATCTCCAATACACTTTCCTAGCTCTAATATTTATTGAAGTTATGATAAAACATTGTAATAATGTTGGTGTTCAGAGAAAAGATAACTCTCATTTTATAAAATTTTCCTATTATGAAATATATATCATCAATTGCCCAGGGGTATGATTTGACCCATAGTATAGCAGAATCTATGGCCTAGGGAGATGTTTTGTAATAGAGTTTTATTGCATTTCCATTAATTTTTCCTTACCACATTTCCTTTTAACAAGTTTTAGTGTAGTTGATCTCGTCAGTTTCATAAGTAATGGAAACAAAAAAAAATCCCTCAAGATTAAATCTTTCATAAAAATTTCAGAATATTTTTCCTGATCAATAACCAGGCCCTCCAGCGTATATTTAGCACTCGTGGATTATTCGAGAAGTTACTTGGAATGGCTGTGCTGTATGAACCAGATAAAGATAGGAGATGTTATCAATATTAGATCTCTGACCTCAGAATTTTCTTGACCTTTTCCTCTTCACTCACTTGCCTCCACCACCGCATCTAATTGATTTTCAAGTTCTATGGTGTTGTCTCTGTGACTGTCTCTTATATGTCCTTCTCCTTTTCAGCCAAACCCTATTTCACACCCTCATTACTATGCACCTGACCTAGTCTAATGCCTATCAACTATTCATCCTGCCATTCTCCTATCCATTGCTCATGAAATCTACTTAATCTACAACATAGATCAAATCTACTCAAAAACATTCATTACCTCCCATTACCTGTAACATCAAGCATGAACTCCCAAGCCTACCATTCAAGGCCCTCTGTAATCTAACTCCACCTTCCTCATAAACACCATGCACTCTGTTCCTAGAGGAAGAGAGTTAATTTCAATTCTGTCATACCAATCCATCTTTCAGAAACATCATAGGGTAATGTCAGAGTAAAGGAGAAGGCAGAAGGTATACCCAAACTACGCTTTGGACTCATTAAAAACTCCATTTCTCTAGCTTGGATGACTGCCTTCCATGGCCTCATTCCAGAGGCTCTCCATGCCTCTGAGTTCAGAGATAGGAAAATAGTTAAATGGGAAAAAGAAGTAAGAAGCAGGAGGAGAATGTAGGAGAGTCTGAGTCTTGAGTTTCCAGGCTTTAAGCACAAGACTTTTGATAATAAAATTTCTTAAACTGGTTAAAATTTGAACTGGGAAATGTGATTTTGTTGTTGTTCATTCATTGCAGTCATGTCTGCCTCTTCATGAGCCCATTTGGGGTTTTCTTGGCAAAGATACTAGTGTGGTTTGCCATTTCATTCTCCAGATCATTTTACAGATGAGGAAACTGAGGGAAACAGGCTTAAGGGATTTGTCCAGCATCATACGACCGGTAAGTGTCCAAGGCCAAATTTGAAAATGAGTCTTCCTTACTCTATCCACAGCACTGCTTATCTGCCCCCATCACCCTCCATTGCGGAATTGAAATATTTGGCCCAGAGCTTCCCAAGCTGTTTATGTATCATTTTAAGGTTCACAAAATGCTCTCCTCCCAGATCCTACAAGTATTATTAGCCCATTTTACAGATGAATGCACTTAGGCTCTAGGCTATTTAGTGATTTGCCCATGATCCTATTAAAAAAAAACATATCTGAGGCAAGATTCAAACCCCAGGTCTCTGTACTTGAAATCTGGTGCTCTTTTCACCATGCCACACTGCCTTCCAAGGAGAATATCTGCCCCTGAACCAAGTAGAAGCATCATAGCGCAGTGGAAAGAGCTTTGGATTTGGAAGGATCAGCTTAATCAAATATTGGCTCTTCTTCTCAACACCTCTGTGAATCCGGACTCATCACATTACCGTGCTGCTTCTTAGCTTCCTCTTCTGTAAAAGTGAGTATTGGAACTAAATCTCAAAGGTCCCTTCCAGTTTTAGAGCCTTAGCATTTATTCCTTCATTTTTTCAGTTCATTATTCCCAAGGGCAAACCCCACAACTGCTTTTAAAACACTCATATCCAGGAAAAGGTGAAGATGCAGTTCTGAACATTTCTCTTTTTAAAAAAAAAAATCACTGATGAGCTGTAGCATCTGCTATTCAATTCCAAGACCTTTCTCTTGATCTGTTATGTGTTTTCCAGAGAAAAGTGGAACCAATTTTATTAAACCATAGAATCTGAATTCTGGAAGGTACCTTAGAGGTCATCAAGGCCAATGCTGTGGTCTCCTGAAATAAAGCCTATTTCTGCTGACAAGAAGGTCCCAGTGGTAAAAACAAATTCACTTCTGACCCATTTCAACTTTCTACTTGTCAGTGGAAGTTGGCTCCCTTGAACAAGCAGGTGGCCACAAAGCATAATAATGTCCCTCTTGCAAACTGAAAACCAGACATATTGTAGGTTAAATGGTTTTGTCCAAGGTCAAATTGCAAATTAGTGACTGCAAAATTTGATCCTCCACTTTATCCCTAGTCACTCATTCAACAATTACTAAACAACTCCTCTGTGTAAGCCATCGTACTAGGAGCAAGGGATGCAAAAATATACAACATAAAACTTTGGCTTTCAAGAATCTTACAATATAATGGGGGAAAATACATTTATACCTAAGGAAATTATGATGCAAAGAAAGAGAAGGTGAGTACAAGGGAGAGGTCCAGACAAAGTGCTTTGAAATATATGAGGAAGAAAAATGTGCTTATAGCTTACTCCTTTCCATGTACTCTTATGATTATATGATACTGGCCTCCTTGTTATTCCTCAAACACAACCCTCCATCTCTCAACTCAAAGTGTTTTCATTGGCTATCCCTCATGCCTGAAATTCTCTCCCTCCTCATCTCTGCCTCCTGAAAGTCTCAGCTAAAGTCCTTTTATCTTCAAGGGCCTTTCTCAATCCTCCTTAATCTCAATGCTTCCCTTCTGAGACTACCCCCAATTTATTATATATCCATATAACACATATGTTTAATACATATGCATATTATATGTGTATATATTATATATAATATGTACATTATATGTATGGATATATAACATATAATACACATTTGTTACAATGTATTATACATGGATATGTTATATACTGTATAATATATAATACATATGCATAATATAGAGTATATTATATATTATATATGTATAATATACATATTATACATATATAATATATGATATATCTATGTTATATGTACATATATTATGTGTGTATATATATGTATATGTGTATCTATATCTTGTTTGTGCATAGTTGTTTGTATGTTGTATCTCCTGTCAAACTGTGAGGTCCTTGAGAGGAAAGATTGTTTGTTTGCCTTTCTCTGTATCAGCCCTTAGCACAGTGCCTGGAACCTAGTAGTTACTTGGTTGACTGCTATCACATAAAGAAGTCAAAGATGCCCCATGAATGATGAGAATCTGATTTGGGCCTTGAAGAACAAGAGAAACTTCAACAGAGGGAGTTGGTGGGTAGTCTATTCCAGACATGGAACAAAGACCCAGAGATTAAGAAGGATAGGAAGAGAACAGGGAACAGTCTGGTTTGGCTAAAACATGAATTAGCCAAAATTACCTACCTGGAGAAGTAGGGTGGTGCGAGATCATCAAGAAACTTAAAAGCCAGAATCAGGAGCTGATACTTAAGTACGCAATGGGGACCCTCCCAAAAATGACTAAGTGGAGGAAGGAATGATCTCAGCAGTGAATCAGCAAGATTACTCAGGCTATAGTGTGAGAAATGGATTGGGGAGGGGATAGACTGGAAGCAGAAAGAATGATTAGGACGCTATTCGAACAGCCTAGGAAGAGATGAGGGACCTTGATGTTATGAAATTAGTATTCTCTCAGTACATCAGACCTTTAATAAATGAGGGGGGGGGGGAGAGGTGTCTCTTTCCAGTGTATAAATAATAAGTGCATTTACTTACTCCATCTAAACTATTCCCTGACAACCAAAATTGAAAATGATGCATATTCACAGGCTGGTCCTTTTAAAATGCTCTGCATTTAGTCCAAAGTGACTTCACATGAAACGTGCTTTAAACGTGCTGCCCTCCACAGCCTTAAGAATAGGGGTTGAATTGTGTTTCTCTGGCTTTAGGGATACATGATGTAATTAAAATCTGCCTTAGCCGCGGTGCAATCTTATTGTTGCAGAGCCACTCAGGAGACTCATGGGACATTCTCTATATGCAGTTCCCAGCCTTCAGTTTTTTTCCTAATCTTCAAAAGAACACTGTGACATGGAATGAAATTCAGAAAGCCAATTACAGTTCAGCCAGATGTCCCAGGGCTACATGGGCAGCGTGGGGATTTGAGAAAACTGCAACTGGCTTACCTTTGGGTACAGTTGTATTAAACTGCTAGGAGTAATTTGATCTGACTACAAATTTGGGTGTAATTAGAGGTTCACACCAGTTTTAACTATACAGAAAATTCAACCCCAAGGATCACCTCTAAAAGACACCTGGTCTCCAGGGTTGGACTATCCCACAAAGGGTAAGGTGAATCTCATAAGCATGGTTTTATTTTTGAAGGGGTTGAGGTAGGTCCCCTGACCCAAAATACCAACCTCACTATTTATCACTCTCCTAGTTTCTCTCCTTTTGGCCTAGAAGGCACTTTATTCTTCAAAAGATACCTTATTAAAATGCAAATACTCCTGTGAAGGGTCTCACTTTAAGTACCAGTTTACAGAAAAGTCAGAACAAGATGCTCTGGAAATGGAAAACAGGACAAACATGTAGAAAGACAGAGCAATTCTTGATACAAGGAAGTGCTGATGGCAAACCTTATCTACTTTACAATATTTTTTCCCCCAGGACTGACCCTGCAAAATGAAAACTCTTAAAAAGTGGACCAGGAAGTGACTTGTGCTTTTCTGAAAAGGAAGGAGATGGAAAAACAGTAGGTAACAAAGAAGCAAGCACCTACAGCCTCCCACCTGAAAACTCTGCCTCATCATCTGGCACTGTAGGAATACAGCCTACTTTGTTGAAGGTGACCCAATGCACCTGGTCCCTCAGAAAAGAATCAGGAGTAGGGCCAAACCTCCTAGAATTGCTTCAAGTCAGAATAAATCTCTGTACCCATTTTATACATCCCACTCTGATAGTTCCTTCCAAACCGGTGTAATAATCATTCTTGTCTACAGGAGCCAGAGTCACTGGAGGACAGTTTTGTGCATTGCTAAAAATCAAAACACTTTGTTACTTCACTCTGTTTCCTAAATATTTACAAAGAGAGAACTATTCTCAACCCTAGAGATAGTCCTCCTGAATTTATTTTTGAGGCCAAGGTGGAAAGTATCGATCTGTACTTCTGGAGACAGCTTAGGGAGCACAGAGGTTAGAGAGCTGCACCTGGAATCAGGAAGACTTGAGTTCAAATCAGGCTTCTGACATTTACTAGCTATGTGACTATGGCAAGTCACTTAACTTCTGTTCACCTTAGTTTCCACATCTGTAAAATTAGGATAATCATAACACCTATCTGCAAGGGTGGTTTTGAAGGTCAAATGAAATACTATTTGTAAAGTAATTTGCAAACCTTAAAGCACTACATAAATGCTAGCTATTTTTTTTACTTTTTTCTAGGTAATATTCTATTGTTATACTTGAAAAAAAAAGTAGAAAAGTAGCCTACCTGGATGACCCCTTCTGAACTCCCCAAGTACTTTGTGCCTCTCTTATTAGAGTTGGATATCACATCTTTTGTTAGTTATTTGTGCATGCCTTCTCTACTCTATAGCACCTAATGCAAGGTTTTGTTCATTTTAGGCAATCAATGTTTGCTAAGTAAATTATGAATGAAAGCTATTGTTTATCCAAGACTATGACTCCATTGGTAAAGGAAACTTCCTCTACTAAGGTAAATCTATCACTATTCTATAATTTGTAATCTTAGCAAGTTGTCTGGGGCATTGAGAGGTATCACATAATGAATGAAATATTCACAGATAATTAAATTTAGCTATACTATTTCTTTTCACAGAAGTGTTTTGTTCACATTTTATCCCAGACACATTAAGAAAAATATTTCACATTCCAAAATGGACTGTAATCATATAATTGATTCAATTGGTAAGTTATGATTAGCTCATTCAAAGAATCTTTTTCAAATACTTTTTACATTTAAAATACAAAATTATGTGAGATATAGTTCTTGAATGCAGGAAATACAGCCTGAGTTCGAATCCCAGGTTAGAAGATGTTTTCACAAAACAGGCCAGTAATGAAAAATAAACGGCCTTTATTATACTATTCTTTCTTTCACACAAGGGAAGATACATAGTCTATATAAAATAAGGATGAAGGCTCCAGAGTAAAGTGATCACAGTCATAGTGATGGGCAATTGAATTAATTAACAAGCATTTATTTAGGCCAGCCATATAACAGGATCCAAATTCACCTTAATTTATGGGGCTAAGAGGAGGCAGTTAAAAGGAACTAGATCTCAGTTGCTAGAACCTCATGTGAGAAGGTCCTCAGGCCATGGAAGAAAAGAGGGTAAGGTTGAGCAACGATCCTTCAGAGAGACCATCCTCAGGCTTGGCACACTCAGGGGACAATAAGCTCTCTACCTCTCCCAGTCAATGTTTGGAAGATCTCAGCCCCTCATCTCATCCATATCAAGATTATTCCAGGGATTTTATTGGGAAGGTGGAATGGTATCCTCCTTCCATTCAAAAGTCAGAGGCAGGGAGACAATTAGGTATTGCCTAGGGGTGGTGTCAGCTATAAAAGCATGAGGCACAGAAGTCCATGCAAGGCCAAACCAGCATATTAGGTAAGAGAAGAGGCCAGGTGTAGAGTAAAGAGCCTATAAAAAGTGAGAGTCGCATGTCTCAGGACAAAAAACAAAGATATTTTTGGACTACCACAAATACTTACTTGGCATTGGGCAAGTCACTTCTTTTCCCTTAGCTTCAGTTTTCTCATCCATAAAATGCAAGAGTTAAGCTACACAATGCCTGATGTGTCTTCCAAATCTAATATTCTAGGTCTGAATCTAGAAGTTGATGATCTAACTGCAACGTGGTATGTATACAAATATCTGCTCCTTTCTACCCAGGGGACTTTAGACAAGTTACTTCTCTGTTTTGAAGTTCAGTTGTCATCTCTATGACATAAAAGGGTTGGAAAGGGCACTAGATTGAGAGTTCCAATCTTGACTCTGCTACTTATCACCTGTGTGACCTTGAACAAGTCACCTCCCCTCTCTGAGCCTCAGTTTCCAAAGAGGTTATTTCTGATTGAAATGATAGGGAAAGAAATCCATCCTAAAACAGTACCATTTGCTTGAATCCTGAAGGTGAAGCTTGAGTCTGAAGTCAAGCCAGATTCCAAGTCACTTGTTCTGGGCTAGGCCTGACTTGGGCTGGTCTCATGATTGAGGCTCAGAATTGCAAGAAAATGAGACACTTATAGACAATACAATATTTAATAAATGACGTTTACTCAATAATAACACGGAAAATACATTCAACAAAGATATGGCATTGGTTCATTTGGATGGAGCACCCTTCACCACCAAGTTTTCCATGATGATTTTGACCTGGTCAAACGTGAGCATTTACTCCCATAATGGTATGAGAGTTCCTATCAAGCCTACAGAGCACCAACTGCTCTGACCCTGGACTTTTATACCTTAGGTCAAAGGTGTCAAATAGAGGCTACAACATTCTCAAGTGTGAACCGAGCCAGATTAAAATGTAATTAGAAAATATTTAAGAAAATAAATAAAAATTTATTAGTACATAGATCATGTTAATATGTGGCTTTCTCAGTCAATGGCAGCCCACAGAGATCCTCATATGTGGTTCAATGACCCCATTTCTATTGAGTTTGACACCACTGCCTTGGGTGACCAGGAAAGCAACATCGGTAGTTTGAGTCTTAGTCCCCAGGACCAATTAAGTTTGAAGTATAGTTTAAGGAAAAACTAGCCTATGTGGAGGAGATCTTCTAGTCATACCAGCATGGGTTCCAGCCAGATTACTAGCAGAAGTTGCCCCTACCATATTACTATTCCCCTAATGGCATCCTTTAAGAATGTACACAATAAAGATCGAAGAAGGATATTCCATTCACAGGGAACATTGGAGTAAAGGTACAAAGTTAGGAAACCCTAATGTATGTAGTTGGGGAGAAAGTGAGTAGCCATAATTAACCTTACTGTGGAGCTCATTAGGAACTGGTATAATAATAGCAGATATTAATATATAATAATCATAACCAACTGAGCCAAATTAAATATTACTTCTCATCATGAAACCTAGAAAAATTCTCAGAAATGCATTTACTGTAAAATGTCACTCAAAATGCCCCAGAATCCAAGTCTTTAACCTGAATAAAACTTTTTTTCCCTGCTTTGTCTACAGGAACAAAATTAGCTTAGGACAAAAAATAAGTTTTTAAGAAGAAAATTTTTATGCATGTTCTAATCAGCAGGAAATTCTTACCACAAGCAAAGGACATAAAGTGTAAAAATTAACGATCTCAAATGACTTTTTGCTTCTGAGGTACATGGGCAATTAGCAACACAGTGAAGGACTGGCAATTAACTGGCACAGTTGGCCCAGGAAAAGGTGGCCCCTGTGTTAAACATGCTACTTTTTTCTCTTAACAGGAAAGAAAAAAAGAGAGATGACAGCTCTCTAAATTAAAAAAGCAAAAGAGTCACATTAGGTCATTTGAGGCTTTGATCATAATTAGTATAAATTAAAAATGGAAAATTGGCTTAACAATAATAGAACAGAAGCTCATGAAGAAGCTGTTTGAGCTACCTACCTAGGGCTGGCCACAGGCAAAATTCGAAATGGGTAAAATCTGTGTTTAGCTCCCTCCATTTGTATCTGATTCCCATCTTTTTACGTTCTCAGTCCAAAGGCACTTACTACCTAAGTTGTCTCTTGTGACAGTCCAAAGTCCTCCAGTCCAACCTCCAGAAAGGGCTCACCCACCCCATATTCCAAAATTGCTTTTCCATTCCAAATTCCCCTTCCTTCAGTGCACAGGTCTCAGCAGAGTGCTGTCAGAAATGCAAACTAGGTATGTTAATTCACAGAGTGAGATAAATGCTAACTCACTAGGTCTTCCTAGGGTTATCTGCATCAGGGGTGTCAAACACACTCAGCCCAACCAGATTAAAATGTAACTGGGAAATATTTCAAATTAATAAAAATGTGATAAAACATGGATAATATTAATATATGGTTTTCTAAGTCAACGTGTGACCCACAAGCATCTTGTTGTACAGTTTAATGGTCCCCTTTTCTATTTCAGTTTGACACCACTGGTCTATGGGTGTTTTTTTTAAGGTATTTACTAAAGTCCAGCTATCAATAAATGGAAAATGAACTTGGGGTGCTATCAAGTCAGTGTTTGTGATATTCCAGTGAATCCGTCTTTTCCACTGATTCCTACATGGTTCCCTTAAGATAAAGAGTAGCATCCTGTGATTTAAACTCTCCACAGAAGGTACATATTTAGTGGGCTACTGAATGTTTCCACAATCTGGCTAGCAGCTTCTGTGGGGGTGTAAGGTCCACCCACACCCAGCACCCAGAAAGCTGCCAGCATGCCGCAAAAACACAGGTTCTTTTGATCTGCTTAATGAAGGAAAACAAGGTGAAGGGGTTGGCAAGCTTACTTTAATTCAGCACACAAATATCATTCATGTAATTCAGGAGAAAAAGCCAGCACCCTGAACTTCAGAGCAAAATACAAACAAAGTACAAACA
>CM053624.1:69397886-69426851 GCA_028646595.1 Phalanger gymnotis
GGACGGAAACCTTGAAAGACATCTTAACAGAAAAATTTGGTCCACAAGAAAGTTTTGTGACCCTTTGTCATACTTGAGTGTTCCTTTCTCGTGCTAAGTCTGATGTCTGCTGTATCTAAGAGGAGTAAATTTCATTAAATGTATTAACAATTTACTCTAATTCTGGATTAGCCATGATTCATATGAGGAAGAGAATCCTTTTGCTCCTTGGAACATGGAGAATTAAATGCCTGTCCTTGCCTGAGAACCACATTTTTGAAACTCAGGTTCTGCCAGTCTCTTCCATTTGAGGAAATCCCCATAGAATAGATCATTTAATATGACAAAATCTTTATGAGTATAGTGAAAGCAGAAACCAATGTCTAAATTCACTCTTTTTTTCCCTCATAATCCTTAGACACTCAGATTTTCTCATATGTCTGAAGCAGAAGAGGAATTTAATTCCTTGAAAGAAAAAAGCAATGAGCCATAAAACGAATGCACCACCAGCCAATGCCAACATTCCATTAAAGTATGATACATTTCCCATTGACCTTGCAGTCAATTTTAGAATGTGATGAGGAAGTTTCTGCAAAGCATTTTTTCCCTCTCAGGAGCAAGGGTAGGGAAAAGAGAAAGAGGTCTGATATTTTTCCATTTAGTTTTCATCTTTTTCTTTTATATGGAAAGAGAAAGTCTAATAATGGACAAAGGGCCTCTATAACCTTTTAGTTTTACATAATAATGTGATTATTGTAGTCTGTCCCAAAGATGAATAGCAATGCAATATTTAAAATAAATCTAGGAAGCCAGGTACAGTGTAAGGACTTAGAAGGAGAGTGACAGGTTTTCAGTTCCTGTTCCAGCCCTACCTATATGGCCTTAGTCAAATCCCTTAACATTTCCATGCTTTAGTTTCCTTATCTGGAAAATGAACAAGTTGAACTAAATTATGCCTAACATCTCTTCCAGATGAAACACTCTAAAATTCTATTAATTCGTGTTTAGAAAGCTAAATGGTACCTAACAAATTTCCATATTGGATATGATTTCCAAATAGCTTCCTTTCGAAAGACTCCTCATAACCAGTCCTCCAGCCAAAATGTCATTATTATTATTATTGACTATCAATCAATTAATAAGCATTTTTCCAGCATATCTTTTCTGTTTCTTTTTATTAGTTTTAAATTCAATTTTATTTTCAGCTCCAAATTCTTTCCTTTGTACCTCCTCCTATCTCTATTTGAGAAAGAAAAAGATAAAATCTATTACAAATATATATAGTCGAGCAAAATAAATTGCCACAAGAACCATGCCATACACACACACACACACACACACACACACACACACACACACACATTCCTTAATCTGAGTTCTGAGTTCCATCTGCTCTCTATCTGGAGGTGGGCAACATGTTTTATGAATCTTTTGGAATTGAGACTGGCCCTTGTGTTGATCAGAGTTCCTAAGTCTTCCAACTTGCTTTTATAATATTGTTATTATTGTAAAAATTATTCTCCTGGCTCTACTCACTTAGTTTTACATCAGTCCATACAAATTTTCCCAGTTATTTCTGAAAGCATTCCCCCTTCTTCATTTCTTACAGCAAAATAGTATTCCATCATATGCATATATTCAGTTGTTAAATTTTGTCTTTTCTACCTCTATAACATCTCTCACACACATCCTCTTTTCTCTACTCACATAGCTAAAACCATAATTCAGACTCTCAATACCTCTCTTAGGGTTATTGAAATTTCCTCCTAATTGGTCCCACTATTTCAAGTCTCGTACCTTTCCAGTCTTTCCTCCGGGTGTCTGCCAAAGTGACTTTCCTAAAGCCCGGGTCTGGCCAAGTTATTCCAGCTAGGTGGCACTGTGGATAGGGCCCTGGGCTGTAACTCAGGAAGATTTGGCCTCAGTTACTTAATAGCCATTCAAATACCAGACAAATCATTTAATCTCTGTCTGCCTCAGTTTTCTCATATAGGAGCAATAAGAGCTACCTCCCAGGGTAGCTATGAGGATAAAATTAAATAATGTGTGTGAAGCACTTTGTAAATCTTAAAAACTACAATCAACAAATTCCAAGGGCTCCCCATTGACTTTGGTTTCAAATATTATTTCATCTTTGTCTTGCCCTTTTTAAATTTCTATTTTTGATTTTTTATAAATTATAATTATTAGTGTAATAGTCCATATATAATATATGAATAAGTAAATATACATATATTTAAGATATATGCCCAAAAATATCTTAGTGATGAGAGAGAAGATCAAAAAAGTTTGGAGCATTGATCTATACTGTGCTTCCTCAAGGTCAATCAGTCAATAAGCATTTATTAAGTGCTTACTACGTGTTGGACACTGTGCTAAGTGCTAACCACAAAATAGCAAGTGAAATTGACTAGAATTTTGAGTGGTAATGCAACATTATTGCTGATTAAAAGGCCAGATTTCAGAATAGAATTAATAACTGGGAACTGATAGCCATGTCACTTTAAGATGAATTAATGGAAGTGGGGATGTTTAGCCTAGAGTAGAGGAGACAGGTGGGATGAGATAGCCATTTTCAAGTATTTGAAGTGCTGTCTGGCCCCAAAAGGCAGAACAAGGAGCAACTGGTGGACATTTTAAAGAGGCATTTATGCTTGATGAAAGGAAATCTTTCCTAACAATTAGAGTTATCCAAAAGTAGAAGTAGTGGATTCCCCATCACTGAATGTCTTCAAGATAACAATTTGTCAGGAAGTTGTTGAAGCCATTGTTATCCTGGGATGAGTTGTGTTGGATGGCCTCTGAACATCCCTTCCAACTCTGAGATTCTGTGAATCTGTAAATTAACACTGAAACTCAACGAAAAATGTATCAACACACATTTTACTATATTCTTTCAATAAGGACCCAAAATCCTGATACCTACTGCTTAGTAAATAGTGAATTACTTTGGATCCCTTTAAATCTGAAGAGCTACAGATCTTGTTGTCCTTTGCTTAGCGGTAGAATCTATCATCAATAGAAAGACTATACAAATGTTCTTTCTGTGAAACACAAACTTTGCCCAAAGGCTGTCTCTTGTGAGAAACTGACTTCAGTTAGTGTTTCCCACAGATTCTTACTGTTCATAATACACAATACAGCTTCCAGCAAAGAAAGCACTCAGGAAAAGGCTTGCTACACCTTCAAAAGTTCCAGCAACTGGAGTTTGATGTAAGACTTCAGCAAAAAAAAATAAGAATTGTCCATACAGATACTGATTATGTTTGCAGATTAATACTGTAAAATTATTTATTTCCCCCTTAACTCTTCTAATTCCCTCTTCTACTCTCTCTCTCTCTCTCTCTCTCTCTCTCTCTCTCTCTCTCTCTCTCTCTCTCTCTCTCTCTGTCTCTGTCTCTCTCCACTCCTCCCCTCCCCTCCCCTCCCCAAATCATTTTATAGACACATTGCCTTAGTTATAACTAAATTCTTAGATGGTGCCATTAGATCAGATGGTCTCCTAAGGTCTCTTCCAGCTCAATCAATCGACATTTATTAAGTACCTACTATGTGCCAGGCCCTGCACTAAGAGCTGGAATACAAAAGGGGGCAAAAGACAGTACTTACCCACAAGGAGCTTACAATCTAATGGAGGAGATGATGTGCAAACAAATATGAACAAGGCAAGCTAAATGCTGGATAAATAGGAAAGCCATTAACAGGAGGGAAGACGTTAGGATTACAAGGGGCTGGGAAAGGCTTCCAGTAAAGATAGGATTTTGGTTGGGACTTAAAGGAAGCCAAGGAGGTCAAATGATGGAGCACCAGTAAGAGAGAATGCCCAGATCAGAGAAATGGAGTTGTCTTGTTCACAGAACAGACAGAAAGTGAGTGTCACTGGATCAAACAGTACATATCAGGTGTAAGAAGACTGGGAAGGTGGGAGAGGGGTAGGTTATATATATGGCTTTGAATGCTTAACAGAGTATTTTGTATTTGATCCTGGAGGTAATAGGGAGCCCTTGGAGGTTATTGAATAGGGGAGTGACATGATCAGACTTGCACTTTAGGAAAATCTCTTCAGTGGCTGAATGGATGATGGGCTGGAGAGAGACTTGAGTCAGGCAGACCCAATGGGCTATTACAATTGTCTTGGTGTAAGGTGATGAGGCTCTGCAATTGAGTGGTGACAGTGTCAGAGGAGGGAAGCAGACATATTCAAGAGATGAAATGTTGCAAAGGCAAAATAGGCTTTAGTAAGTCTCCTGTTGGAGGATGAGAGGTAGTGAGGAGTCCAGGGTGGCTCCAAGGTTGCAAGCCTGAGCAACTGGGAGGATAGTGTGACCCTCTAATGTAATAAGGAAGGTAGGAAGGGAGGGGGATTCAGAGGGAAAGATAATGAGTTTTGGTTTTGGACATACCGAGTTTAAGATGACTATTGGACAACCGGTTTGAGATGTTTGAAAGGCAATTGGAGATGCAAAATTGGAGATCAGCAGAGAGTTTGGGGTAGGATAGGCAGATTTAAGAATCATCAGCATAGTAATGGTAATTAAATCCATGGGAGACAATGAGATCACCAAGTGAAGTAGTAAAGAGGGATAAGAGAAGAGAGCCCAGGACAGAGCCCTAAAGGACACTTAGAGTTTATGATCTGAAAGATGATCCATCAAAGGAAACAGAAGGAGCAGTCAAAGAGGTAGGAGGAAAACCAGGAGAGAGTGGGATCCTGAAAACCTAGAGAGAAGGGGATATCAAGGAAAAGAAAGTGATCACCGGTATCAAAGACTGCAAAGAGGTCAAGGAGAATGATAGAGAAAAGGCCATTGGATTTGGCAGATCTAAGATCTATAATTCTATTACTCTCCTGGTAGTGCTTGGGACTAAGAATTCCCCAAAACCAATCTGGATCCCTGGGGCTTCTCCTAAAAGGAGCCCAGTCTCAAGTCATTTGCCACAACTGGACCACTCCCCTGATAGATTTCCAACCAGGTGATACATAACTAGACAAAAAGCATTTGGAGTCCTAGAACTTGGGTTCAAAGCCTGGCTCTTTCTGTGTGACCATGAGCCAGTGATTTCCCTTCTTAAGACTCTGTTTCCTCAATTATAAAATTAGAGGGTTGGACTAAATGACATCTGAGGAACCCGTCTGCTCTTAACTATGTGATCATACTTCGTCTATTATCCAGCCCTCCCTCTTTAATTCTGTTCCCATACCTCCCAACTGGAATTGCCACCATTTCACACCTACAAGAGTCTTTACAGCAGGAGTTCTTAACTTCTTTTATATCACAGATTCCTCTTTTGGTAGTCTGGTCAAGCCCAAAAACCCCTTCTAAGAACAATGATTTTAAATTTGTAAAATACATAAGATTACAAAGAAAACCAATTGCATTGAAATAATGATGTAAATTTTGCCATATCTAAGTTCACAGACCCCCTGAAATCTATCTGTGGACCGGTTGGGAATCCCTGGACCCCAAGTTAAAAAAATTCTGTTTTAGAGACTAAGTAATTCAATCCCCCCCCCCCCATTTTCTATATGGGAAAACTGAATCCCAGAGAAGTGAAATGTCGTTACTAAGGTAACTAAGGACGACTAAGGGTGATGGACCTAGAACTAGACCCCAGCCACAATGCTCTAAGTCCAGGGCTATCTCTTCTATTGCAAACCGTCTCTCAATAGAGCCAATAAACATTTCTTAAATGGTTACTATGTACCAGGTACTTGGAATACAAAGAAAGGAATAATATATTCCCTGCCCTTAAGGAACTCACAATTTAATGGGGGAAGACAAAAAAAGCTGAAAAGGAAAGAAGTGTATCTGCTCTTAAAGCCAGGGTGGGAAATGATCTGAGGAGGTATGAATTACAGAGGTGACTTCATCACGCCAAATGATGAGTTTCTAGAGATCATGAAATCTAAGAGAGCCATAATAAAATATGGGCAGCTAGGTGGCACTAGTGGATAGAGCTCTGGATTTGGAGTCATCTTCCTGACTTCAAATCTGGCCTCAAACACTTATTAGCTGTGTGACCCTGGGCAAGTCCCTTAACCCTGTTTGCTTCAGTTTCCTCATCTGCAAAATGAGCTGGAGAGAGAGATGGCAAACCACTCTAGGACCTTTGCCAAGAAAACCCCAAATGGAGTCACAAAGTTGGCCACGACTGAAATGACTCAATAACATGATTAACTTCAAAGGATCTGTTATGTCATAAAAATAGATACCCCCTACATTAATGTAGATCATAATCTATCCATGTCTTCTCCTCCCATGTAATTCTTAACAATGTCTTTCCGTAAACCCACTACAGAGAACCTACCCAATGCAGGAAGACCATCCTGCAGACCTATCAATATTTTGTGGATTACACTGCAATGCTTAGGCTGCCTATTGGTCATTCCTTAATCTTATTCCCTCACTAGTCTATTTGCTCTTCTGATCATATTTGTCTCTACTGAAGCCTTTTGTGCAACTTTTTGCATATAAGTCATTGTTGCTGAAATGCTGTAGCATGTTTATTCCCAAAACACATTTTTCCAACACCATTTGTGTTACCTGAAACTGTAATTCTTCTGACATCATGTTATGTGATCCACAGCCATGCAGCTTCACCAGGAAAATGTAGGCATTGGTGGGGAGGGGGACAGAGATAGACTTCTGTGGTAAGCAACAATTTAGGATCGTTGAAGATCTCATAAAAATTTCCAAATACAATCTAAACTACTTTCCTCCTGTTATTCAGTTCAGGGCCTAATGCACAGTGCCTCTCCAACAGAGAGAAAGCAGGGGGAGTGGAAGAGGAGGGAGAGTGAGAGAGAGAGAGAGAGAGATACCAATTAGGCTAACTCCATGGGCTGCCCATCAAACTGCTCACAGTCTTCATTCACTCAGTTTTTCCCACATGGTAGTCTATCTCATTAAGGACATCCATATTGTTTTGGACCTTGATGCCATCAACACAATGTCATCCACAAAAAGAAGCATCTAGAAAACCTCATGATCTCTAGTGACTATTGATAATCTCCTATTAGAACTTTATGCCTCATTTGATACTGATAATCAGAGAATCATTGAACATTGGGAAAGGTATCAGAAGAATTGGCCATAGATGGCATTATAACCAAAAAAGATAACCAAGAAGACATCAGCAAGAATCAATCCTCATTTCTTTCTCATCCTTATAAAATCTCTAGATAATGGTCTATGAATATAATGAGGGCATCCTTAAATGAAAATGTAAGAAAGAACAGACAAGACTTCATAGACTATTTTATACAGCAGATTTTTGTTGTTATTCTGTCATTTTCAGTTGCATCCAACTCATCATGACGTTGTTTAGGGTTTTCTTGGCAAAGATATTGAAGTGATTTGCCATTTCTTTCTCCAACTCATTTTACAGATGAAGAACTGAGGCAAAGAGAGTGAAATGACTCACCCATGGTCACAAAGCCAGTAAGTATCTGAGACCAGATTTGAACTTATACAGACAAGTCTTCCTGATTCCAAGTCCAGTGCTATATCTACTTCACCACCTAAGTGCTCAATACAGTTGATTACATCTTCATGATAACATAATTAACTGGAAAACGAATAGAGTCCCACCTTATTTTAATTGTTTGAAAAGAAAAAAGTTGACACATTAGAGTAAAATACAACCTTAAAGACTTTTCTTCAACAAAATGATATCATCTGTAAAGCCCTTTGCAAAACTTAAAATATTGTATAAATGTTAGTCATTATATAGTAAGATCACACAAGATAGCTACAACTACAAAGACAAATTTATTCTATAATGTTATCACTATTAGTATCAAACATTTAATATACATATGTGTATGTATATAAGCACTTACATTTACACACAAATTATATATTCAGACATGGTGAGGATAAGGATAGAGAAAGGGATAGAAACAGAGACTGGACCTGTGATTTCATTAATATATAGAATCCTTAGGTTAGTAAACTCCCTCTACCAAAGCAGATCAATATCTTCTCTTCAACTTATGGCATTAAGGAGATATTCAGGTGACAAAGTTCATAGAATGCTGGACTTAGAGTCAGGAAGACCCATGTTCAAATCCTGCCTCAGACACTTATTTAGCACCTCTGGTGTGAGGACTTGCTGAGCAGTTTTCAAGGCTGCTCATCTACCTTTGTTGTCCGTCTTTCACTCACCTCTCACCTGCGGCTCCAAGAAGATGAAGCATGCACAGTGGCCACACCCCAGTAAACCAGCTCGGCAGAAGGACTAAACCAGATTGAGAATAATGAGGTTGAGGGTAAGCAACAGGCCTCAAATCCATCAATGAGTTAGGGGGATGTCTACCCCAAGTATATGAAAACTTCCCCAGGTGGAATGGATGGATGAGAACAATTTGTTCCAGTGGCTATGAAGGTGGCTGAAGCAGGCACTGTGGAGGACTTAGAGCTCGGTCAGACATTGAAGACATCAAGGTCATCCACTGACTGCATTCTAGGCTGTCACCAGTCATCTTGACTTTTGTCTTGCCACTGGACTTCAATGACTTAGGTCAATATTTTTTTACTCTATCTTATTTTTTCCCAAATTACAAGTTAAAACAATGTTTTAATATTTGGGGTTTTTTTAATGTTTTGAGTTCCAAATTCTATTCCTCCCTCCTTGAGATGGTAAGCAATAAGATACAGGTTATACATTGTAATCATATAAAACATTTCCATATTAGTCATTACTAGTAGGGGACCTTAACTTTCCCCTCTCAGAACTAGATAAATCTAACCAAAATATAAACAAGAAAGAAGTTAAGGACTTCAATGACTCAGGAAGAGAGAGTGAAGCTGTTGATTTTGTGCAACTTTACCTTACTTAAATCCAATTCGTGCACAAGTCAAGACATCATTCCTGATATCATTGGTCCTCTTGAAAAACTCATGACAAACAACAACACGTATGTGACTGTAATGGCAAGCAAAGTGGGACTTTTTGCTGTTTTTTTCTTTGGCGTGCTTCTCAGCACTAAGGCAACCAAGTGCCTTTGATTGAGCCTTGCCTTTGATTGAATCAAGAGTCTTTGATGACCTGCTTAAGTCACAAGAAAGCTTAAGTCATATGAGTTTGAGTCACATGGTTGTGATGCCCTCTGACCCTAAAGAAGTATATATATACTCTGAGGTTAGCATTTTGCTTTGCGGCTCACTCGTTGGAAGACTGTTCATGTGATTTGGCCAGACAAGACTCTGGGTAGCCATTAAGGAGCCCCCTGGCTTTGAAAACCCAGATGTTGGTGCTTCTCTCTCTCTGCTAACTATGTATGTATTGCTATGGACAGACAGTTAGAAGCCCTGTCTGCTGATTTGTGTTATTGTCTCTGTTTATATAATTTCTGCTTGTAATTTCTGTTTGTGTTTTCTCTGAAGTTCAGGGTGCTGACTTTTTCCCCTGTACTAAGTGAATGATATATGTATGTTTATTTAAAGTGAGATCATAAATCCCTTAAAGTTGCTTTCTTTAGAAAAGCAGATCAAAGAACCTGTGCTAACAGCCCTCCTGTGGGCTGGTGTTATTGGCCTTACACAGCCACAGTAGCTGCAATCATCATTGTTGTTACAGTAACCTGGACAAGTCATTTAACCTTTCTCAGCCTTAGTTTTCTCATATGTAAAGTGAGGATAATATTGCCATGAGAGTTAAATGAAATTAGACATGTAAAATACTTCACAAAACTTAAAGCACTGTACAAATGCTAGCTTTATTAGAGAATTTCCTCGCAGTAAGAGGTTATGTAACTTGCCCAGGGTCATTCAGAGATCTGTGGAGAAGCCTCTGACTGTGTGGGTTTTAGGTGTATAAAATATATGCATGTATCTGAACAGATATTGTTATTATATAATTATATAATAATATAATCATGTATTTCCTATCTGAAAAAGATTATTTATTCATATAAACCATCAAAATAAGCACTTTAGGCAGCTCTCATAAAAAGAGGCAGACAAATGCCTGGGATGCTAAGCCTGTTGGCAGGGTTTCCGTAACAGCAGGCACTACTGCCACTCTGGGGGTAGAACAGTACTTCTAACCTAAAATCAATCCCCAGAGCAACAATCTGCATATAAAACAACAAACTGTAACATCACTCCTGCCTTCCCCTTATTCTCAGCTTCCATCAGCTATCAATTTGCAAGGCAAACCCTGTTTTAATTTTCAAGTTATGGGTCCTATTCTGTCATATTATTTCTTAACAAAATGTCCATTGCATTAATTTTAATCAAAGTTCAAATATTAGCAAGAACCCATATCCATTCCCTGCCCCTAGACCACTCATCTTCCCAGCTTCTCTATTTCTGCTGAAGTAACAACCATCCTTTCAGCTACCCAGGTTTACAGCCTCAAAATACTCTTTTTTAAATCCTATTGGGGTTAAGTGACTTGCATAGAGTCAGAAAGCTAGTAAGTATCTAAGCTAGGTTTGAACGCATGTCCTCCTGACTCCAGGGCCAGTTCTTTATCCCCCACACGACCTAGCTGCCCTAGAATACTCTTTAACTCTTCCCTCTCCTCCATATCCAATCCACCTCTACGTTATCTTACTTCTATCCCCTTATCTCCCTTCACCCAGGAATCAGCAGAGTTCCATAGCATCACTTCTCTGGACTAGGGAAAGTCTCCCAGTTTTAAGTCTCATCTTTCTAATCTATCTCACACTCAAATAGAAAGAGGGAACCACTATGATAGATAATTCATTCTGGACCCCTACAAAAGCTCTAATCAGTATTAGTTAGTTCATTATAATTCTATAAGGGGGCAGCTAGGTGGTGCAGTGAGTAGAGCACTGGCCCTGGAGTCGGGAGGACCTGAGTTCAAATTTGGCCTCAGACACTTGACACATGTACTAGCTGTGTGACCTTGGGTAAGTCACTTAACCCCAATTGCCCTGCCCCAAAAAAAAATAATAATTCTATAAGGGGTAATGATTGTTAGCAATTGTTTTATTATATTCATCTAGTAATACATGTTTAATCAGTCATCTAATAACAAGTATAAGAATAAACAATGTATTAGTCCATATTTTGTATAAACCACATAGGAGTATGGGTTCTAATAGAAGGTCCCCTATTAATAGGCCTTAAACTTTAATGTAATGTTCACTACTTGTTTATCAGCTATGAAGCTTACTTGCATAACTGCAAGACATATCTCCATTCTGTTTTGCTCAGATTCCATGGCCAAATCAAGCATGGGTGGTGTGGTCCAGAAAATACCCCCAAATCCATTCTCAGAACATATTATGACCTGTAATATCTTCCTAAAGCATCATCTGACCACCTCTGTGGTTCCCTATTGCTTTAAAATAAAAAAAAGCCACATAATTTTGCTTACCATTTAAAGCTCTTCCTCCAAGGTCTGGCTCCAAACTACCTCTCCAGGCCTATCAAACATTTCTGTTCCTCACACATTGTATATACCCATCAAACTAGCCTACTTGCTATTCCCTGAACTCAACATTCCATCTCCCACTTCTATAACTTTGCCCAGACATGGAATTCCCTACACACAGAATGCACTCCCTACTACTTTAAGTGTACTTTAAGCCTCATCTCAGGTGCCACCTTCTACAGGAAGGATCTCCCTAGTCACTAGGGCTTTCTTCCTCCTATTATCATGTGTATATTTATCTGTCAATGTATTGTATTTCCCCAGTAAAATAAAGCCTCCTCGAAAAGATCAGTTGTTCTTCATTTTGCCTACTGTGCCTACCTTGGGGCCTGACCCATAATGGGCACATAGTAAGTTCTTTGTATTGAATTAAATTTGATCATCTGCAAATGCTAAGCTAGCTATATACAGAGAGAACGTCAAAGAGCTGAAAGAAACATTAGAAATCATTGGTTTCATTTCTTCATTTCACATAGAGAAGTTGCCCAACTTCACACAGCAAGTCAGTAACAAGCAACACAAAACTATTTAAAATCAAAAGGGAAACAGGTAATGGTGGAAGGGAGGGAAAATTTTTACAGTATTTCTCTGATAAAGTATCTTATCTAAGATCTGTAAAAAATGGATTGCCCAATTGATAAATGACAAAGGATATGAACAGACAGTTATCTAAGGAAGAAATTCAAATTATCACAACCATATGAAAAAATACTACAAAGCACCAATAATTAGAGAACTGCAAATTAAAGCAACTCTGCACTTTCAACTCATACCCATCAGATTGTCAAAGTGGACAAAAAGGGAAAACATTTTAGGTGTTTCAGGAGGATAGGTACATTCGTGCATTATTGGTGGAGCTATGAATTGGTCTCATCATTATGGAAAGCAATTTGGAAATATGGCCCAAAAGTTACTAAACTATGCATATTCTTTTTACTTGGTGGTACTACTCATAGGCCAATACTTCACAAAAAGATAAAGAAAGATGAAAAGAACCTACATGTATAAAAATATTTACTGCAGCTTTTGTGGGATAGCAAAGCACTGGAAACTAAGGAGGTGTCCAATTGAGCAATGGTTAAACACATTCTGTATATGAATGTAACAAAATATTATTACATCATAAAAAAGAACAAAAGAGACAGTTTAGGAAGGCAGGGAAGATGTGTGAACTGATACAGAATGAAGTCTGCAGACCAAGGAAAACATTTTGTATGCTGACATTATAAAGAAAAACAGCTTTGAAAGTGTGGTGAATGCAACGGCCAACCATGAGTCTAGAGATAATGATGCACGCTGCCTACGCCTTAACAAAGAGGTGATCAATTCAAGATGAAAATCAAACCCTCATTTTGGGGTGTTGTCAATACAGGAATTAGTTTTGTTTGACTATGAATATCTGTTGCAAGGGCTTGGTTTGGTTTTTTCTCCCCCTAGGGGAAGGGGAAAAGAGGTAGATACACATATGGAAGCAAAAATAAAAGAGCATCATTGAGGCATCTCTTTTTAAAATACACACAAACATACACACACACACACACACACACACAAACACAAAAGGGAAAAACAGAACCAGAGACAAGAAGGAATGCTTGAAAAGCTGCATTTTGAATTTATTATATATAACGTAAAGGAAGAGCAAGGTGTCCATAGCAGAGATCCACACTTTGATGTATAAGCCTCTTTCCGTGCTTCTATTTATATGGAAATGCTCATTTAATTTAGTGTTTGTTAAGGTCAGAGTAAAAACAAATATTTTTAAGGCTAATATCAAAGCCAGGATAGGACTAAGATTTGTCTCTCACCTCTTAGTCCAGGGCACTTTCAATCTCACTCTCTTTTTCTTGATAAAGAAAAACTGCCTGCTGCTCATAAAGTTACAAACTCCCTCTCAAAAATTTTAAGACCACATTTACTTTTATTGCTTCCAATGATCTGTACTTTGTACCTTCATCATTAACTCCCAGGAAACTTATGGTGTAATTTCCTTAATATCCTTGCGCCAGAGGCTGATTAAACTCATATGGTTACAACGAGATGCTAAAGAGACTTCAACCTCTAGTCCCTAGTTAGCCTATGGGTTTCTTTTTGTTCTAAGATTGCTCTAAGTCTTGTTTTAGAAAGCAATGTAACAAATAAAAAGTTTCAAAGATATAGTTTCTGGGTAATTAATCATTTTATTAATCATGCTAGTGGATAACTAATAAAAGGGGTCATTGAAACTCTCAAATACCAAAGACTGTTCATAGGACCCACTCAATATTTATATGTCCTTGGAAAAGTGGATGTTCCTGAGGATGGCAATCAACTCTGATTGGTTAACAGGTAATGAGAGAATGAAGATTATAATGAGAAGTGGGTTTATTCTAATTTATTCTCTTATCCAGACTATCCCTGCCTAGGGCAATCTAGACAAAAGAAGATACACCTCTACTCAGACCTGGCTGACTAAAATACAATGGGCCGGAATTCACCTTAGATTAAATTCTTTGTGAGGTTCTCTAGTTGGGTCTCCCACTCAGTATCAAAAAGCATGTACCCCAGTGTTAGAAACATACTTGGTCTAGGAATAAACAATACACGTTGGAAGGCCAGGAAGGTTTTAATTATATCTTACATTCATTCCTTCTGAATTAATGGGTATGTCCCCTGAACAGAGGACAGGAGAGTACAAGGACTCAAATTAACACCAGTCCTTTTATTGACTCCTAATTCGAATCTCCCTCCTGGCCCTTCATTGACCAGATGCAACCCCCTAACTGCCCACATACTGTAGAACCAGAGGGTAAAATAAAAATTGAAAGAATCCACCAATCACCTCTTGAAAAAGATCCCAAAAAGAAAACTCCTAGGAATATTGTCGCCAAATTCCAGAGTTCCCAGGTCAAGGAGAAAATACTGCAAGCAGCCAGAAAGAAACAATTTGAGTATTGTGGAAACACAATCAGGATGACACAAGATCTAGCAGCTTTTACATTAAGAGATCGAAGGGCTTGGAATATGATATTCTGGAGGTCAAAGGAGCTAGGACTAAAACCAAGAATCACCCACCCAGCAAAACTGAATATAATACTCCAAGGCAAAATATGGGTTTTCAATAAAATAGAGGACTTTCAAGCTTTCTCAGTGAAAAGACCAGAGCTGAATAGAAAATTTGACTTTCAAATACAAGAATCAAGAGAAGCATGAAAAGGTAAACAGGAAAGAGAAATCATAAGGGACTTACTAAAGTTGAACTGTTTTGTTCACATTCCTACCCAGAGAGATGATATGTAACTCATGAAACCTTTCTCAGTATTAGGGTAGTTGAAGGGAACATACATATATATAGACAGAAGGTACAAGGTGAGTTGAATATGAAGGTATGATATCTAAAAATAATAAAATTAAGGGGTGAGAGAGAAATATATTGAGAGAGAGAGAAAGGGAGAGATAGAATGGGGCAAATTATCTCACATAAAAGTGGCAAGAAAGAGTAATTCTGTTGGAAGGGAAGAGGTGGCAGGTGAGGAGGAATGAGTGAATCTTGCTTTCTTTGGATTTGACTTCAGGAGGGAATAACATACACACTCAATTGGGTATCTTACCCCACAAGAAAGTAGGGAGGAAGGGGATACGAGAGGGAGGATGATAGAAGGGAAGGCAGATTGGGTGAGGAGATAATCAAAAGCCACACTTTTGAAAAGGGACAGGGTCAAGGGAAAAAATTGAATAAAGGGGGACAGGATAGGATGGAGGGAAATATAGTCAGTTTTTCACAACATCTTGAGGAAATCAATCTTGAAAACTAAAAATATTAAATAATAAAAATATGAAAAATGATAACTGTTTTTCCTTATTACAAAGGGGGTTCAATGACAAAAGCTCACATTGGGAGAGTATTATTGAGAGAAATGATGGTTAATAACCAACGATTTGGGGAGATCCAGAGATCCCCCCCTCTGTTTCTAAAGTCCTGATTTAAAAAAATTCAGTCCCTTGAAGGACATTGCTCTGTCCAAGGATAACATGACTTCAATCTCAGCCCCTCATTGTAATATTCAGTTCTCTCACTAAGTATTAACCAATCAGGGTTGATTCCCACCCTAGAGAATACCCATTCTTCAAAGAGTATATAAACTGTGTTCTCACTGCCATGATTATCTTTGGTCTAGGAGAGAAGGCCAAATGACTCTCTTTTAAATTAATAAATGTACTGGCCTTATCGATAAAATGATTAAATTACTCAGAAGCTATGTCTCTCAAATCTTTTAATCATCACATTATGTTGTGAAAAACAAAAGACATCAGAGACAGCTAGGTGTGACAGTTGATAGAGCTGGAGTTAAGATAAACCTGAGTTCAAATCTAGCCAAAGACACTTACGAACAGTGAAAGTCTGGGCAAGTCACTTAACCTCCTTCTGTCTCAATTTCCTCAATTATAAAATAGGGTTTGTTAGAGCACCTACATCTGAGGGTTGTAAGGATCAATTGAGATAATATTTGTAAAGTGCTTAACATGGTGCCACTTTTTAGATGCTTCATACAAAATAAAACAAGATCCAGGAAAATATCTTCTCATTTTATTTACAAAATCCCAAATGCCAACCACGATCAGCAAACAGATCAGAACAGCTGAACGGTATCAAAATTCTAGCATCGCTTGGCAAAGTATCTTGATAGCCATTTGCCCAAACCATAATCAAACTACTCATTTGGTGGCTTGAGTGATTCCATTTGATGTATACTGTGAAACCCAGGGGATTACTCTCTGAGACTTTCCCACCATTCCTTTTCTTTCCTTTATTAAGTCTCACCTCTCCTTCCAGAATAAATGTTGGTTACATTGAAATGAATTTCACAATTTGTTTTTCTGTCCCTTTGTAGCAATATTGGTTTCTTGCCACACACGCAATATAGAATAACAGCTCTATTTAGACCTGATAGACAGCATTAAAGTCCAGCTGTGACAGGGAAGAGTTAGGGCCAACCCTGGCAAGTTACCCTCCTGATTCAAGCAAACTCACCTGCTCTATAGTCAAGTTCCAGACTTTGTGAAGCCACAGAAAAGACACCGAGAAGGCCTCCTGTGTTTCTGAAGCAAAAGGCTCTTACTAAACCAGTAACTTTGGCTGGAAGTCCAATGCTGCTTACTTAACCAGGAGAACAGTGCAGCTAACCCATTTACTGTCTCTCTCCTGACTATGAGCTGTGAAAAATACTGCCTCTCCACAGGTGACCTCCACAGGTGGAGACAACATTCTGTGGTTGCTGCAGGTGCTTCCCCCAGTCCCTGATAAACCCTGCTGGAGGTCCAAGCCTCCTTCCTCCCTCTCTAATCACCATATAAAAACTGCTGGTTCCTCTGTGAATCATTTCCAGCTTTTAGCAAGCTCCAAGAACTGTATGTGGAAGCCAGCTCAGCATTTTCTTCCATTCCTAAGTCTATGACCCTTTCAAGAAAGCACTGAGAAGAAAAGGGTGTTGTAGTTAAGAAGCAGAAAAAAGTTAGAGATTAATTGCAGTCAAGTAGCTCGGGAAATTTGAAGAGTAATTCAAAAGACTTCACTTTCCATTTCAAAGCACCCAATTATACAGAGAGCCCTGCTTTTCCACTAATGCTAGGACAGTGATGTATGGAATACTTCTGTAGCCCCAGTGGAATATTGAAAGGTGGATTTCTTTATCTTCTAAATGCCAAGAGACCTTCCAGGATCCAGAAAATCCAAAGGGAGATTCAGAGCAAGCCAGAATTATGCCATAACAGCCTTCTCAATTATTCTTAGAGGGCAGCATGGAAATGTGTAGGAGGGAGCAGCTTGCCACTTGGGTGGTTGTACTAATTTTGTAAAGGGTTCATCCTACATACTTCCCTTAAAATTCCTTCTAAACTCATCATTGGCTATGTGCCCTGGTGCTGACATCCAAACTAAGAAAGCCTACCTCTGGATGCAAGTTTCTGGGATTTCATGTACGGTTTTTCTTGGCATCCCAAAAGAAAACCGACCTAGGATGTGAGAACTTTGCTTAGAGAACAGTTTTTATCTAGTCTACCACCACGCATCCATTTTACAGAAGAGAAAACTGAGGCCCAGAGAAGGGAAGTGACTTGGTGAAGATCACATAGCAAGTCAGAGGTAAAGCCAGGGCTAAATCTCAAGTCTTTTGACTCCAAGCCTAGTCCAGGGTCTACTTGTCTGTGCTGTTTCTCTAAGATCCAATAGGACAGGTACAGATGTTGATCTGATCAGAAGTTTTCTTTGCTATCAGTAAACCCACAATCATGGATTAAGTACAGCCTATGGGTCAGACACTATAGCAGCCTCTAGAGATAGAAAGAAACAGCTCTTGTCTCCAAGGAATTTCCATTCTACCAGAATGCCATTGCTATCACCTCCAAGAGTTTATTGAGCATGTAGAACCAGGACACACGGCACTGTTTTAGGCACTATAAAGTTAAGAATTTTGGAAAGATGAAAGTCTCTGCTCTAATGAGACTCTCCCTTTTAATTGCCCTACCCTCCAGCAAACTGGCCTAATCACTATGCCAAGACTATATCCCATGCTTTCCTACCTCGGTCCCTTTGTTCACACTATTCCATGTGGCTGTGATGCTCCCCCTTTTCCCCAAGTCCTCTTATTAAAATGCTTCATCTCTTTCGAGGAAGAATTCAGGCTCCACTACTCCCCTCTCTCCCCTCAAGAAGCTTTTCTGCATATCAGGCAGTGGAAAGGGGTGCTAGATTTGTAGTCAGAGCATCTGGATTTGAACCCTGTCCCTGCATTGTGTATTACCTCTATTAACTTGGGAAAATCAATTAAGTTTTCTGGGCCTCAAGATTCCTCATTGTGACATTTTAAAAAGTTCAAGACATAATTTCTGGGTAATTAATCATTTTACTAATAAAATGGGTCAGCGGCACTCTCGAATGCCAAAGACCCTCATAGTGATGGGCTCACAACTTATATACCCTTGGAAAAGTGGGTGTTCCTGAGAGTGCAATCAACTCTGATTGGTTTACAATTAAGGAGAGAATTAATATTATAATGAGATATGGACTCATTCTAATGAGGATCTTTGGGGCATGTGATTTGGATCACCCAAGTCTTAGTCAAAGGGATTTATCAATTTCCATACCACCTGTCTGACACAAGGGAGACTCCACATTTTCCCAGACCTGTCTGAATAAATATAATGATCAGGAATCCATAGTCTTTGTCCAAAATTTCCTCATACTGCTTGATTTCTGGATGAGAAAGTAGAAAAGGGGAAAAGCCTTGATCCTAATTCAATAGTTATCAAACACAAGAGAGAAATAATCATTTCTTTCATCACCTATAAAATGAGAGACTTGAACTTTTGGGGTAACAAATAACGAGACAGGAAATGGGTGGCCATCAACTGGGAGATGGCAGAACAAATAGTAGTTAATGGATGCAGTGGGATTTTATTGTGCTGTAAGAAATGACAAATATGAAGAATTCAGAGAAATGTGAAAAGATACATACAAAGTAATGTAGATGAAATACAATATACACAAGGAGAACAACAGAAATAAAAAGTTAAAACACTGAGTAGCTGGAAAAACCATTAGTGATCCTAGAGAATAGATAATGAAACACAATTTCTTCCTCTCAACAGAGAGGTGGACACTGTGGGATCAGAGAATTACAGACACTGTAAGATGGGATCATATGTGTTGTTTTTACTTAACTATTTTCCTTAGGTACAAGGGAGCGCTCAAAGCTAGAGTGACAGAGCTATTTTTAAGAAAGACTGTGATATTTTTAGAAGTCAATGATAAAACTTTTTTTTGAATAAAATAATTAATAAAACTGCCTAAAGATATTCTCTCCTCCTGAGATCTCAAGTCTCATCTTGTTTATATTCCCATAGGATCACAACCACAGAGTTGAAAGGGACCTTCAAGCTACCTAATCCAACCCTGTCATTTCACAGATAAAGAAATTGAGGCATGGAGTGACTTGACCAAGATCACACAGATACTAAAGTGGCACAGACAGAATTTGAACCCAGGTTGTCTGATTCCAAACCCAGCATTCTTTACACTACACCATATTAGTTTATTTGCATACATGTCTTATCAAGGTTCATGCCAGATTCTGAGTCTTTATCATATTCCCTCATTCTTGATTCTCTGCTTTGATCCCAAATCCATCATTCCAATTCAAATGGATTCTTATTTTCCAATCCTCTGTGGGACTGGAGATTGGCATATGAACCCCAGCCCCCGTGACTACATCTCTCTTACCTGTTGCCAGAACTCGCTGCATTTCTGCCTATTTCCCACAGCCTTATTCCCTAATAGTGAATATGTTCCAGACAGTTCCTGGAACCTTCCCCAATTACCGAGACTGTGCTGATGAGTCTATCTAGTCTCTAGGTCAAAGCCACCCTGGTCTGGCCAGTCCTGCCCCACACTGAGTCCTGGTTTCTAACAAGGTAAAAAATGTACATATTTAATTCTCCCCATCTCTCCCTTCCTGATCTAAAACCTCTCCTGAAAAAAAAATTCATTGATGTCTTCTTCAGGTCAAGGAATATTTGGGAAAGAGATATAAACAAATACCACTTCTTTGCTCTCATCCTCCCCTACCTCCACTCATCTCAATAAAATAAATTCTACTTCACAAGATACCTATGTAAATTATGTCCAACAAAAGCAAAGTGATCCTCAGACTTTTGAAAGTTATGAAAATTTACTGATGATTGAATTTTTTTTCCCAGTACCATCATTTTCATCACTATCTACTCTTCCCTAAAAGTACTGGTAAGCACTTATTTATTAAGGAGAGTACCCTAATCAACTTGATGAGTTAGATGGTGGTGGGGTGGGGAACGTGTGACCTTGAGTTCCTCTGAGCTGCACTTGAGGACCTAGAGGGCCACATGTGGCCTCAAGGCCGCAGGTTCCCTACCTCTGGTTTAGAATCTTCACAATCTGACCCATTCCAACCTTTCCCATCTTTATTCCCATCCTTGTACTCTGTGATCCAAACTACACTGGCCGGTTAGCTGCTCTCAAACATGATACTCCATCTCCTGGCTTTTATTCACTAGCTTGTCCCCCACGTCCAGAATGCTCTTCCTCCTCACCCCTAGCTCTTTGTTTCACTGGCCTCCTTCAAAACTCCCCTCCAATCTCACCTTCTACAAGAGCCTTTTCCCAGTCCTCTACCCTTACTGTACCATTTACATCTTATATACTTGTATGTACATAATTATTTGCATGTTATCTTCCTCATTAGAATTAAGTTCCTTGAGGGTATGGACCATGTTTGTTGTGTGGGTTGTTTTTTTTTTAACTTTCTCTGTATCCCCAGAGCTTAACACAGCACTTGGTGAGTAGTAAGAGCTTAAGTTAGTCTGTCAATCAACTTGCATTTATTAAGCACTTACCAAGGGCCCTGTGCTAAGAGCTTGTAGACTGACTGAGAGCATCTCCTTATAGAGCAGGGTTTCTTCACCTGCAGTCAGTGAAGCCACAGCATGAGGTATTAATAGACTGGGACTTTTCCCTCCGCTATTATTGGAAACTAATTAGACAGTGAAGGTCTTCTGAGAAAAGGAGCTTCCTCTCTAGCAACCCCAAGTTTGTTATCAATTCTGGATGGAGTCCAAGATTTTGTTAATGGATTCCTTGATTCACGGGTTCCTAGGGATGAAAGTGGGACTCTGCAATGTAGGGAGGTTTGCTTGCCTGACAACCCCCAGTTGTGTTTCCCTTCTGATGAAAGTAAAAGCCATAGGTTGATGCTATGAGTGGAGAAACCTTTAAAGCCCTAGAAAAAAGTGGGACTCACCAGAGATAAAGAATTATATTGATTGTTTAAGAGTTACTTATTAGTCCTTTAGGTATTTTCCGCATTTTCTATGGTGTAGAATAAGGACTATTCTGATATATATATATTGATACCTTGAGAAATTCTACAGGACCTAGGGACCCTTTCACCTTCACCTATGGAACCCTAGGTCTGAGATATGTATAATCTCTCTGTCTGTCTCTGTCTCTGTCCCTATCTCTTTCTATCTCTCTCTCTGTCTGTGTGTGTGTTTCTCTCTCTCTCTCTCTCTCTCTCTCTCTCTCTCTCTCTCTCTCTCTCTCTCTCTCTCTCTTTCTCTCCTTGTCTCTCTCTCTGTGTCTCTCTGTCTCTGCCTCTCTCTGTCTCTGTCTGCTCTCTGTCTCTGTCTCTGTCTCTGTCTCTCTCTCTGTCTGTCTCTCTTTCTCTCATTTTTTCTCCCTGTCTTTCTGTCTCTGTCTCTCTGTCTCTGTTTCTGTCTCTTTGTCTGTTTGCCTATGTCTGTCTGTCTCTCTCTGTCTCTGTCTCTCTATCTATCTATATAAATACATATATATGTATGTACATGCTCATTTTTTTCTGAGGTTCTTTAGAGGGAACTCCAAATAGAAGGTAAATGAGCCCAAAAAGTTATATCTGCAGAATTTCCCAACAGTGAACCTAGTCCACATAAGCTACACTGTCCTGGATCCTGGGGCCACACAGGGCACAGCAGGATTTCAGTGTGGAAGGAACTCTAGAGGCTCCCCTGGCCTTTAGTGCTCTCTCGCCCTCTGGAAATGATTTTCTATGACTCTGTTCCTGATTTGTGATTACTTACCTATACCCAAGCTATGCCCGTTCCCCATTCTCCAGTAGAATGTAACCTTCTTGGGAACAGAGCCTATAATTATACTGTGTCTTTATATTCTAGACTTAGTATCTTACAAACAGCATTGCAATTTAACAAGTGTTTGTAAGTTTGTTTTTAAATGAATCCAATCCAACTCCTCACGTTACAGGTAAGGAACCTGTGACAGAGCAGTCAAAGGACTTTTCCAGGTTCATACGGGTAGTTCATGTTAGAATCAGGATTTGAACCCAGGTTCCTGTATCTCTAACGCATGTTATTACCACAATGCCAGGTTGAATTGATTTTGTTTTGAGGCTTTGGTGAGAATTTCATGATACTCTCAGATTGTAACCAACACAGGCTTTATTGCTTCAGTGGCTCAAGCTAAAAATCCTTGCCCTATACTTGGCATAGACAGATATTCTACTGAATTGAAGAATGGAGTTTCTATAGAACAGTAAGTGAAAATAACTCTTACAGAAGTGCTGAGTAATGACTAATAAGTATTAATTATCACCTGTAAACAAATAGCTTTTCCTCAAGCTTTGATTTAATGAAAACTGCAGATGACTCATTTCATCTAAAAAAAAAAAAGGTAAGGTGGTTAAAGAGGAAAGCACTTCAAAAACTATTTGGCAAAGTTTGAGTGTCTAAATTAAGTCCTTCCCAGACAAGGCAAATCCTTTTTGTGTTAAAAGTGGAAATATCTACACTGAGGCCATCAACTCTCTCCCAAACCACTCCCAGGTTCAATGTCTATAAACAAAGAACATGACTCCATTCCACCCGCATGGACAGTGTACAAATAATAAAAGTCCATGGAGTTAGGTTTCCAGAAGTAAATCATTTCTATTTACACCATATTGTATGATAGGGAAAACTGAGGCAGGTTGAGTCAAGCAGCCTATTCAGGAAAATGGATCATGGTATCCTTGAAAGAGCACTAGACTGAAAGTTGAAAGACCCCAATTTCAGTCCTAGCTGTCACATAATACCATGGACAGATCACTGTCATCTGACTCTGATATCTCCTGTGAAAATGAAGACAATACACTAGCCTTGCATACCCTGTTATAAGGATCAAATGAGGAAAGGCTTTGTACAGAATTGTACAGAACTCTAGAAATGTGAGAGATTATTATTGTTGAAATTCTAAAGTCTGATGTTTTATGTTTGCATCAAGCCATTCCTTCTTCAAAAAAAATTTTTTTCATGCAATACCAACCTGAGAGAAATTCTGCATCAGTTTAGACAATGAAAGTTAAAGACAATGAAAATTAAATATAGACCCAGCAGTCTCTTCCCATAAAATGTTGTAGATAAAAACCACCGTGTGAAGCTAAATCCACTGTGGATGACTAAAATATATAGAAAATCAATTATAAAGAGAGCAAACAAAAGGCTGGTTTATTATACTGTGCTGCCTGTAGCAAAACATATTACTGCATCCTAGACCTGAATTTTGACTTTAATGACTTTTTCTGTATTTTACACTGAAATGCATTTTTACTTCTTTCTCCCAAAAAAAATCATCTAATGCATGTAGATAAACATAAAGATCTAAAATTGCATTCTTTCTGTGTCTTTCTAAAAAGATAAACATTCAAAGGATTTAATCTGGAAAAAGAATGAAAAGGCCAAGTCCAATTTATTATTATTTCTAAATTGTATATTATCCACAGCCTATAAGCACTTTAACAATAATGTCTATCTCACTGTCATTGGAATATATCATTGTTTTCACCTAACTTAGCTTTCCCCGCTTCTTGGATCCTAGGAATATTTCTTTCCATTACCCTCTCAACTCATACCATCCCCCAAATAAAAATGGACCATGCATGAGTTGGCTTATGTTTCTATATAATAGGATTAGCTAGCAATTATGGATAACTAAAAATTCAGATTGAGATGTTGGGTAATCAATTTCAGTCTTTCAGGTATCATGAAGTCATCTCCAATGAGAATGATAATTTCTCTTTAAAATTTCAACACAGCATAATCTGATTCTTTGAATCTTGTGGCTTTTTGAATCTTATTTTGTTCACTTCGGTGTTTAACAATGGGCTTGATTTCTCTTTCCTCCCCTTGGTCGCAGAAAGAATGTGACTATGTGCCATCCTATGCAGGAAGGCCAGTTGTTAAGGAGCACAAGACAAGGAATCAGGAGCCCTAGGTCCTAGTATTTACTAGCTCTGTGAGCTTAAAAAAACTGCTCAAACCTTTCTCAGCTTCCATTCCCTTTTTCATAAAATGATAATGATGCCTGACCTGGCTACGTCACAAGGCTATCATCATGATCAAATGAGATAATCCGTGCATCATGTAAGATGTCCTCTTCTAATTACTAAGCTATTTAGAAAGACTTCTTCCCTTTCAGTAAATGTAAGGCACTATCTAAATGTCATTTGGCAGGTAGGTGGTGCAATAGATAAAGCCCTGGACTGGAAGTCAGGAAGATATGAGTTCAAATCCTCCCTCAGCCATTTGCTCCCTGGGCAAGTCATTCAGTCTCCTCATCTGTAAAATGGGTATAATAATGATAACACCTACCTTACAGGCCAGTTTGTTGAGAGGCTCAAATGAGATAACATATGTAAAGCACTTTGAAAACCTTGAAATGCTAGATAAATGCAAGACTGTGAAGAATTTGTTGCTCAGTCATTTCAGTCATGTCCAACTCTGTGACCCCATTTGGGTATTATTTGCATAAATACTGAAGGGGTTTGCCATTTCCTTCTCCAGATCACTTTACAGATGAGGAAACTGAGGCGAACACAGTTTCATGACTTGCCCAGGGTCATACAACTAGTAAGAATCTGAAGCTGGATTTGAACTCAGCAAGATGAGTCTTCCTGACTCCAGGCCTAGCACTGTATACACTGCACCACCTCAAATATATGGTATTATATGGAATCTTTATGTCATAATCTCTTCGGGATATGTCTTTAGTATGTGTCTACCCACACTCCTTGTTCAAAGGATATGAATAGTATAATTACTTTTCCAAAATGATTACAATTTTTTTCCTCTATGATATTAGACCAATTCATCACTCTGCCAACAAACTATGTGTTCCTCTCTTCACACAACACCTGCAAGATTATTTCCATATAGTTGCATCTTTCTCAATTTGATAGATGTGAGGTGAAATCTCAAGAGTTGTTTTAATTTGCATTACTTGTATTGTTAATGAATTGAAGGATTTTTTATGGCTGGTGGTCATTTTCATTTGTTATGTTCATATCTTCGACCAGGAGAATTCTATGTTGAGAGTATCAACCCATGGTAGCTATTCACAACATCCAACGAGATCATTTTGATTGCCTATGTGGCACCAATTTACAAGAAACAAAAATAAGCAGTTATGCAGGTTACTGGACAGAGTTTAAATAAGAAATATACTAAAGATCAGGAAACCATAATGTGTAGGAAATAAAAGAAGTGAACACTGAATTAAATCTTCTTTCCTGGACACAAAGTTTTTGGAAAACACCCATGTCCTGCCCTGACTAACACAGATGCCCATATCTGCTAGACAACTCCTACTAACTCAGCCACTCCAATGAATCACAAGCTCATACAGTTACTACCTTCTTAAACTATGTATTTCAGCCAACCTGGATGACTAGCCGTTCTTAAAGTCATCATCTCTCACCTAAAAGCATTTGTTAAGCTTTTCCCCATCTCCAACTATTGAGATGCTTAACCTCCTTCAAGGCTCCTTTAAGGACTGTCTCTTCATGACATGAAGCCTGCCCTGATCCTCTCTGCTGAAAGTATTCTCTCTCTCATTAAATTTTTCCAAGGCAGGCCACTGGGTTTGGATGTCATCTTTTCTCTGACCTCATAATAGCCTATCTTACTTAGATCATACTTCTTTGTGATCATTTTATATCCTCCCTAGTAGCTTGCAAGCTTCTTAAGAGCTGACCATGCCAATATTCAACTTTGCATCCCTAGCATCAAGCACCATGCCTTCATGTCAACTCAACAAATATTTATCAAATGCCAGCTCTGAGTAAGATGCTGTACCAATCACTTAATAAATGGTTGCTGAACTGAATGGAGCATTTCATGTAGCTAGTACCCTTCATAAATCCATGTCATTTATTAGGGTTGACTACAATTCAAATAGGTATTTATTGGTGCTGGAAGGTAACCCTGGACCATAAAACCCTTTAAATGGGCTTTTCATAGTTGTACTGTAAGTCACTATAATGGTCACTATAACTCATTTAAGATGCCCTCTTCTAACAACCAAGCTAGTTAGAAAGGCTGTTTCTCTTCTAGCAAGGACCAGTCCCAAGCAAATGCGTGGCCATATATTTCTATATAGGTATTAAAGCCTCAGACAAGTCACTTAACCTTTTTGGGCCTCAGTTTCCTTATCTGTAAAATGAAGAGGTTGGACCAAACGGCCTTTAAGGTCCCTTCCATTTCTGAATGTATGATCCTACCATCCTAAGGTAATGTGTTGTGCTCTTGAGGAATAGGTCAGGAATTGGTTTCCTAAGTGAGCCAGTTACCATGACATTGTCATGGACTGGGCTGCTAATCACAGACCAGCCATTGTGGAAATGTATGAGGTGTGCCCATCAGAAAAGTGAAAGGTTCACCTGTGGTTTCAATTCAAAGGATGGCTTTTAAGTTCCTATTAGGTACAGAAATAAGAGACAATATGGCATAAGGGATAGATGGCCATCCCTGTAATTACAAAGACCTTCCTTCAAGCCCTGTCTCTAATACATACTAGCTGTATGACTACCGCTGCTCTGGGCAATACTCTAAAACTATTATTAAATAATGATAGCTAGCATTTATATCGCACCTACTTATGTGCCAGGCACTTTGCAAATATTATCCTATTTGATCCTCACAACAACCCTGGCAAGGGAAGAGCAAGGGAAGGGGGAAAATATTATTATTAATCCCCTTTTGACAGTTGAGGTGACTGAGGTTAAGTGACTTAGCCAAGGTCACACAGCTAGTAAGAGTCTGAAGCCAGGTCTGAATTCAGGTCTTCCTGACTCCAGGCCTAGTGCTCTATCCACTGTACCACCTAGCTGTCTCTTGACAGATGAGTTGTCAATCTGCTTTAGTGAAGAGTTTCCATATTAGTATTTCTCCACACTGTTGAAGTCACAGATAAAGAAAAAAAAGTAGGTGGGCAGAGCCAAGATGGCAGCAAGAAAACAGGGACTCACTTAAGGTCTCCCCCAAATCCCTCCAAACACCTGTAAAAAATGGCTCTGAACAAATTCTAGAGCTACAGAACCCACAAAATGACAAAGGGAAGCAGGTCTCCAGCCCAAAACAGCCTAGATGGTCACTGCGAAGGATCTATTATACCATGCTGGGAGCAGAGTACAGCCCAGAGTGGGTCATATCGGGACAGACCAGGGGCTGAGGAGATTGGGTAGAGTAGGCTGTAGGGCCCTGAATCATTGAGCTGTGGCAGCTACTAGACTTCTCAACCCACAAACACCAAAGACAACTTAGCATGTCAGTGGGAAAACTTCTGGATCAGAGAGAGAGAAGTGCATGGTCAGCCAGAGGGCAACAGAGGTGGTGCTGTGGTGGCAGCAGCAGGAAGCTCCTGCAGCTGCTTCCAGAGCTCCAGTTGTGGTTGCTTCTGCCCCAGGCCCACCCAGTGGGAGGAATAAAGTGGCAAATCAGAGCAGGAGTGCAGGAAATGCTTTGCTGGCACAAAGGCAGGTTTCTCTTGCTTTGCCCTGCTTGGATCTAGGTCACGGTCCTGGTTGGAGGCTCTTGGGGGAGGAAGAGTGCTGGTGTGGCAGAGCTTGCTGTGTAGAAGTAGCTCTGAAAACAACAATGCAACACCCCTGAAGCTTGGGACAAAGCACTCATCATTCTGAAGGCAATCATACCCTGACAAAAACCTCAAAGGTCAAGTAGTTGGCTGGGAACATGAGCAAGCAATGAAAGACTCAGACTACTGAATCTTTTTTTGGTGACAAAGAAGATCAAAACATACAACCAGAAGAAGTCAACAAAGTCAAAGAGCCCATGTCAAAATCTCCAAGAAAAACATGAAGTGGTCTCGAGCCATGGAAGAGCTCAAAAAGGATTTGGAAAGGCAAGTAAGAGAAGTAAAGGAAAAACTGGGAAGAGAAATGAGAGTGATGCAAGAAAACCACGAAAAACAAGTCAATGACTTGCTAAAGGAGACCCAAAAATATACTGAAGAAAATAATACCTTAAAAAATAGACTAACCCAAGTGGCAAAAGCCAATGAGGAGAAGAATGCCCTAAAAGGCAGAATTAGCCAAGTGAAAAAGGAGGTACAAAAGACCACTGAAGAAAATACTATCTTAAAAATGAGATTAGAGCAAGTGGAAGCTAGTGACTTTATGAGAAATCAAGAAATTATAAAACAGAACCAGAAGAATGAAAAAATGGAAAACAATGCAAAATATCTCATTGGAAACACCACTGACCTGGAGAATAGATCCCGGAGAGGTAACTTAAAAATCATTGGACTACTTGAAAGCCATGATCACAAAAAGAGCCTACACATCATCTTTCAAGAAATTTTCAAGGAAAACTTCCCTGATATTCTAGAACCAGAGGGTAAAATAGAAATTGAAAGAATCTACTGATTACTTCTTGAAAAAGATCCCAAAAAGAAAACTCCTAGGAATATTATAACCAAATTCCAGAGTTCCCCAGGTTAAGGAGAAAATATTGCAAGCAGCCAATAAGAAATAATTGGAGTATTGTGGAAACACAATCAGGATAACACAAGATCTAGCAGCTTCTACATTAAGGGACTGAAGGGCTTGGAATATGATATTCCGGAGGTCAAAGGAGCTAGGATTAAAACCAAGAATCACCTACCCAGCAAAATTGAGTATAACACTCTGGGGCAAAATATGGATTTTCAATAAAAAAGAGGACTTTCAAGCATTCTTGAAAAAAAAA
>CM053624.1:69427351-69440952 GCA_028646595.1 Phalanger gymnotis
TTTTTTTTTTTTAATTTTTAGATTTGGGTGTTTTGTTTTTTCATTTTTCCAATTCATGGAGGGGGAAGAGGAAAGGAGGCAGAGAAAGTAAATTCTTGTTAATTTTTAAAAAACTAAAATTTAATTTAAAAAAAGAATAAAAGGACAAACAAGGGGCTTTTTCCAGGCTTATGACATATTATTCCCCCCTCGTGCATGCTTCTTCCTAGCCAATCTGCCTTACTTACTATTCCCTACACACAGGGCCTCTTTCCTGCCCCCACACCTTGGTACACATCATTCCCGTGCTATTCCCCCCATCTGCCTCTCTCCCTCTGGAACCCTTAGTTTTCCTCAAGGCTCAGTTTCAGTTCTGCCTCCTTCAAGAGGATTTTCCTAATTCTTTTATTTGTTAGTTTCTCTTTCCCCTAACAACATTATCTGTTTATTTTATAAATGGATAGAACTCTGGACCTGGAGTCAGGAAGAACTGAATTTAAATTCTGCCTCAGACACATACTAGCTGTATTACCCTGGATGAGTCACTTAACCCATTTGCTTTAGTTTCCTCATCTGTAAAATGGGGATAATAATAACATCTACCTCCCAGGGTTATTGTTAGGATAAAATGAGATAATATTTGTAAAGCACTTGGCAAACCTAAAAGTTTTGTTGTTGTTGTTGGTAGTAGTAGTAGTAGTAGTAATAGCAGTAGGAGTAGGAGTAGTAGTAATAGCAGCAGCAGCAGTAGTAGTAGTAGTAGTAATAGCAGTAGGAGTAGTAGTAGTAGTAATAGCAGCAGCAGCAGTAGTAGTAGTAGTAGTAATAGCAGCAGCAGTAGTAGTAGTAGTAGTATTTATCTATAAACATGTCATGTCCCCCTAAGAAAACACAAGCTCCTCAACAGAAGAGAGTCTCTTGCTTTTGTCAAGCACAGGGGCTGGTACGTAGCAGATGCTTAATAAAAGTTTGTTGACTGATTGAATTGGTTGAATTAGCTATCTCTAACAAAAAAAAATATTTCAAGGGGGAGAGGGAAGATAATCTCAAAAAATAGAATTCTGTGTTGTTCTAACTCTCTATCATCTAAAGAGAGTCCAAGTGATATATATCATTTGTTCAAGCTTTTCCTCACTTCGAATGAGGTTCTTCGTACCAAAAACCGAAATGGAGAATGTTAGAATAGTACCAAAATGCTTTATATATAAACTATTCCATTCTACCCTCAAAATAATCCTGTAAGGATAGGTTGATTACATTATGGGGCAGCCAGGTGGTGCAGTGGATAGAGTGGTGGGCCTGGAGTCAGTAAGGCTCTTATCTTGCTTAGTTCAAATCTGACTCAGACGTTTATTAGCTGTATGACCCTGGGCAAGTCACTTAACCCTGTTTACCTCGATTTCCTCAGCTATAAAAAGAACTGGATAAAGATGTGGCAAACCACTCCAGTATCTTTGCCAAGAAAACCTCAAATGTGTTCACAAAGAGTTGGACACAACTAAAAAATGACTGAATAGAATAAAGATATCATTATAAGTAGATATGATTGTGCCCATTTTATAGATGGCATTCAAGACTCCAGGAAGGAAAGTAACTTGGCCCAAGTCCTACAGCTAGTAAGTAAAGGGGTCAAAAGCCAAACCCAACTATTCTGGCTCTAAATCCAAAGCCCAGTCCACAACACTCCACTGCCTTTAATAACTCTGTTCTCAGTAGCTATTTTCCCTGAAGTGCATTAATGGATTAATCTTCAGAGAGCTTCAGCATCACAGCCAAGGCCTTTTCTAAGAATCTACTAGAGACAGATATTTTAAAATAAATTCTTTATAGGCCATTAGAGAGTTTGAACAAATTAGTAGGGGTAGGAAGAGCACAAAATAGCTAGGGCATTTAATTAAGTTACTCTACAAAGATCTTTTTCCCTCTAACTAAAATGTTCCTTTCTACTGCATTTTGATTTTGTTAGAAGAGGAATATTAATCACTTTACTGAAGCTAGCCACATTCCAGGTCATTCCAGCACCTGTAATTACAAGCTAAAATAGGGGGAAAAATGACCTTTTGTGTAAATTTGGAAAGATTTAAAGAAATCATTCCATTTAGCTCCTTCTCTATTCCTGGATGTTGAGGGGAAAGACAGATTTTTAATTTTACCATTTTAACACCTGAAGTGAAGAAATTAGGTAATGGGATTAAGTATCATCACAAATAATATTTCACATATCTGATAGCAATCTGAGGCAGCATAGAAAGCCTCGGGATGCACCAGACAGGTCTTTCCCCAAGATCTCAAAGATTTTATTGAATGTAGCCAATTAAGAGATGTTTCCCCTCAACTCTGTAGTCTTTTGAGAATCACAACAGATAAACACCTTCTTAATGTAAGGCTCTGTCTCTTAGTATGCAGCTACTATGAAATCAACCATTTTCTGTTCTATTTCTTTCGCCATCTTAATGGTGAGTTTGGTTATATTCAATGACCTGGTAGTACAATGGATGAAATTCCACACTCCAGTGGATTTGTGAACTTACCCCTTTGGAAGATGCAGCTCATCCCATCCATACCTACCCACCTTGTGTGATTCCTGTCCATACCCTCCCATAAGTTTATTACAAGGCATCCACACAACATGGAGGAAGCCTTGCTTACCTCCTCACATTGCAAAGATACCAGTGGAGCACTCACTTTTGGTAAATACCTGTCATCTCTTGCCCCTGTCACAAGATCAATCCATCTTCTCTCCCTAGCAAACATTTCCCTGAGGACATCTTTTATTCCTATTCTGTTAAGTTTCTCATTTGTCATATGTTACATCTACCGCCACCATGTGTTTCTCCATTACTCTCTGTTATATTCATTTTTAATTCTTCAGAAACTGTTATACTGTCTTGCTACCATATAATAAAACTGGTAGAATTTGATATCAAAAAGATGGGCTTTTGCTTTCAAGAAAAACTTGGGGCCACTAAAGGAACTTTGAAGTTTCACAAAAGAAGTCTAACTCTCCTCCTCTTGTTCCACTCTGGGCCCAACTCATCGTCCATCTATACTGTCCATCTGTACTGTATTGTCTGTCCATTCAAAAGCACATCATTTTTCATCCATTTTGTTTTTCCTGTATAGATGCTTAAGCCAAACTCTTTCGCATGGTTACAGCGTTCTTCCAAGAGGATACACAATGTTCTGAGGCTTAATGCAAACAGGACAATGTTACCTGCAAACAGGAACCTTTGGAGCACTTCACCATCTACAGGGAATCCCTCTTCAACTTGTATTCTGCTCTGAATCTCCCATTGTCATGGAAGCAAACACCTTTGATGAGCATACATCTTCTAATTCTATGCTTCACTGGATATTAATGATCCAAAGGTACATCCCTTACACAGCTGACATGGGCATAGCATTTCATGATTACAAACATTTGTACATTCATTATCTCATTTTATCCTCATAACAACCTTCTTCATGACAATTAAGATAGATAATGGGAGCATTATTATCATCCCCATTTTACAGATAAGGAAAGCAAAGCTCAAAGAGGAAAAATCATTTCTGCCACTCACAAAAACACAATTTCAGTGTTCAGTACCATCTTCTGTATGTCGCTAAAAGTTCAGAAAGTGACCCAGCCTGTTTTTAAATCACTTAAAACAAAAGGGAAATTAGCTGATTAACACAGGGCAGTCAGTCCCACCCACACACCAGTTTCTTAAAGTTTAGAGTCTTGAGTACCAGAAAGTACTGAGGGTAAGGAATCTTTCCCTGTGGTCTGTGAATTTTTTTAATTAATAATTGTGTTTCATTATACTTAGTTTCCCTTACAAAGTTATGTATTTGATTTTATACATTTAAAATCATGATTCTAAGAAGGAGTCAATTGGTTTTACCAGAACCTAATGAGCATAAGTTTTAAATGTGGCACCTGGGGCATTCCATTTTGGTACAAGAAAGGTCACTAAGAACTACCCTAGCTGGGTCAAGGTGACATTTGAGTTCAAGGCCAGTCAAAATTACAGCTAGCAAAACCTCTCCAATGTATTTACTGAAACTAGTCAGCCAGAGGGCACAATTCAAAGCAAAAACATTTCATGAACTAGCACAGTAATATATACATATGTATCACATACACATACATATATGTGTGTATATATGTATATATACACATACATACATAAATATATACAGAGAGAGAGAGAGAGAGAGACAACATTTCCCCCTATTAAACTCTTGGAAATGCGTACATCACCAGAAGGGAAACTCATAGGTGTCCCTCTTAGTAGGTATACAAGTAAGGAACCCGTGTGATAAAAACACAACAGTTAAATAGAAACTCCCATCCCTGCTGCTGCAAAGCCACCAATGTCTTCCGCTGTGGTAACTGCACTGTCGTCTCCGGGCCTTCTTCCTGCTGGGCACAGGCCTCTGGACCTGCACTTGGGGGTGAGGCTTTGTGCTTTTGCTGCTCCCCACTATGTATTGACCCTCTGTTGTTCTCCACAGCCTCATATCAGTCAACCAGCATTTATTAAGCACTTAACTATGTACTTAATTGCACATGTGCTGTTAGCACTTTGCTAAGTGCCAGGAATACAAATATAGATACAAAGACTACCCCCTGAAGAAGCTTACGTTCTAGTGGAGGAAGGCAACATATAAAAGGAAGCTGAAAAACAGAGGGTCTCAAGAGCCTAAGAGAAGAAGTCCCCTCCATGTAGCCTGGAGAGGAATGAGACGTGGCTGGCCTGGGAGACCTCCTTAAATGAAAGTTCTGAGAGGAGCCATCCAATCAGAGGGACAGGCCACAGGGGCCTTTCCAATGCCTTTCCAATGTGTGGATTCTAGGACTAGAATGAGACTTCAACGTAAAGAGTTGGGGCAAGGTAGGGGAAGTTTGGAGTGCAGCCATGATTTCCTGATCACTACATAGTCTAGTGTGTTTTCTCCGTCTGTTTGGAGGAGTTTGTGGGGAGAGAGGAGTTTGCTGTACTTCCAACTCACATCTTGGTTCTGACCTTCTTGGGCTTCATCTACAACAGGAGTGGGGAACCTACAGCCTCAACATACGGCCCTCATGTGGCCACCACATATGGCCCTCTAGGTCCTCAAGTGCAGCCCTTTGATGGAAAACTTCAAAAGGCCACACTTGAGGACCTAGAGGGTTTGGATTCCATCAGAGGGCCACACCTGGGGACCTAGAGGGTTAGGATTCAGTCAAAGGGCCATAATTGAGGACCTAGAGGGCCATATGTGGCCTCAAGGATGCAAGTTCCCCACCCCTGATTTAAAGTCACCAGTTGACATGCTTCATGTTCCGCATAAGGGGAATGGGCTCTACCTCATCTCTTTTAGTTTGGCCATTCTTCTTAGGAAGGCAGGATCCTCAGACATCCAGGTATTGACCTGGGAAGAAAATTTCAGCTGATTTTTCTCTACTAGAAGAAGGATCTGTCAGTTCTCAGAGTCTTTGCCTCCAGGGTGCAAGCTTTTATGAATTAGGGAACAGCCAAGCTAATTAGAGCCTGCAGGCATTAGTCTGTCTTTGAACTTCTTCCTACTTTTGTCAGGAGCAGCATCTCTGTCCCAAGCTTCTAACTAGGGTTAGAAATTCTCCTTTAACTGCTGTCAGTTCTTAGTTTCTAACCTGCATCTGCCTCAAACAAATCTGCCTTCCAAAAAAACACCAAGGGCTATCTGGACCTGAGACACTGTTCTTCTTCGGTTCCTATATGGCACAGTGGAAAAAACCCTGGACAGTTTGTGAAGAGATGGAGACAGGGAAAAAGATGAAGAGGCAGCAGTTGAAAAGATTATCTCAACCATTTCTTTGCAGCTGTAGGAACAGAGAGGCAGAGATAATAACTCATAGTAGTGAGCTTTTACCTGGAGCTTTAAAGGTTTGCAAATTTTTTTTTTACAAATATCTCATTTTGTCCTCACAACAAACCTAGGAGGCAGGTGCTTTTATTAGTCCCATTCTACAGAGGTAGACGGAGGTTAAGGGTTATAACAGCCACAGAATCCAATCTTTCTTCGCTCTACCCACCGAGGCAGTAAGGAGAACACTATACCCATTCATTGGAACTCAGTTTTGATTTTTAACCTTCCCCCTGTGGTAAGAGAATTTTTCTATAATGACTTTATGGGGGACTCTGAATATGGAATATTTTATATATTGTCATACATGGTTGAAGTATTGATTGGTTCTGTTGAACTGGGTTTTTTTAGTCTTTGTTATAATATAATCAGCGTTATAATTAATTATAATTGTAATTCCAGTGGCACTTTGGGTAAATAAAAAGATAACATTGTAAGAATAAATATTTGTTGATATTGCAGTACCCCATATTGTCAATATCCTTCTCAAAGTCACAATCTGAAATGAATACAATGCTCTAGATGGAACCTAACCTAGGTAGAAGACCATGAAGCTGCTGCCTCCTTCATTCAGAATGATCATTTTGTGATGCATTGTGGTGCAGAGTCCAAAATGATACTGATTCTTTCAGGTAGAAACATACAAGCAGAGGGGAAAGGGATAGCCCCTTCAGAAGTACCCTAATGAAAGTGATTCCGAGAAACTGAGTTCTGATAATCATGTTACTAGACAGTGAAACAGTAAGACAATAATAACAATGTAGATGGTAATTGTCAAAATGTCTATGTAGTTCTGTATTGCAAAGTATACAAGACTCTCCACATAGAAGGTAGAAAAAGTAAACCATTTATTCAGCTACCAAAGAACCATATCCCTCAAGCCATTTATCCAGTCTACCACAACAGTAAAACATTCTACACACAATATCACAACCTGGAAACTCGCCATCCCAAAACCTCTCCAGCTCCCTGTTGGGGTCTTCCTGTGTTGGCAATCAAAATGGGCTCTTAGCACTCAGTTCAACGAAGTACGCTTGAAAAGTTTGGCCTTTGTTTCCTTCATTAGATGGGGAGTCCTTGGTGTCCTCCTTGCCTCAGGGGAGGGCCTAGTTTACCTGGGTTTGAGTGGCATGTTTGGGACATCAGAGGCTTTTAGACCATGTGGATTTAAGTCGCCTCTTTGTGACAATTTTAGGTCATGTGGGTGAGTTGCATGTGTGACTCACCTTTGACCCTGAAAAAAACATAAAACCAAAGGTTGGCTTTCTCTTTTTCAGAGCTCTTACATACAGCCGTGGTGGCACGCATGACTCTGGGGCAGCCCTTGTTATGAGCTCCCAGGCTGAACTCAGATGTTGGTAACTATGAATTGTATTTGGTCTGTCTGTTGATGTTTGTAATTTGTATTTTGCTCTGAAGTTCAGGGTGCTGCTTTTTCCCCAGAACTAAGTGAATGGTATTTGTATGCTGAATTAAAGTAAGCTTGTCAACCCCTTAACGTTGTTTTCCTTAGTAAAGGAGATCAAAAGAACCTATGCTGGCAGCATTCTTGTTGTTGGGCTTGTGTTGGTTTTTCACCCCCACAACAGCTACTAGCCAGATTGTTGAAACACTTCCCCAAAACTAACTCACAGTACATCTAAATCAGCCTGTTCAGTTCTAACAATCACGAGGGCAGCCAATAGCAGCCACCAGCAACCATAACACCTTTCTCTCTCTCTCTCTCAGAGCATTTCTGTGACATAACTTCCTTTTCCTTTCAGGAAGATCCTCTCACCATGTAACTTAGGCTTCCTGTGACATAAGCAGGTCACATGGCTTATTAATGGGTGGGAAGGATCTTCAGATCTAATTGCTACTACATTCAGCCCCAAGACCTTTCTTCTCCATTACATAGGGCAATGGGAATTCTGGGATAACCGGTGTCAACAGAACTTTACACAACAATATAACAGGGATAACACAAGATAAGCATATAAAACAATGTCATCATTCCCCCCCTCAAACGAATGAGGCTCAAAATCTTGGGGTAAGGGGCAAAGATCTCATCCTCCAAAGCTCTTCCTGCTGAAATCGGATGTAGAGCTGTCCCTGCCCCAAGAGATTAAGAGTCCTATTCGAGAGGTCAGTTCTTTAGCAAGCTGGCAACTGGAACTCAGTAGATGCCAGGTCCCGGGATGACACATAACAGTCGTGGACAGGTCCAGAGATGACACATCATGGTTATAGACAGGTCCAGGGGTGACATCCAAACCCATCAGAGGGTGACATCAGGCTTAAGCAATTAGGCATCTGCAGGTGTATGGTACTAAGCCTGCAGAAAACAAGTCTCACAAATAAATTCAGCAGACAAAAGCAAAAAAGAAACAAAGAGACTATCATAGCCTCATTCATGATAGAATACATGAGTCGATGATACAGTTTCATAAACATATTCCCCTGGGTAAACCACCATTACAGTATTGTCTTTACCATGTGCTATAATTTCTGCAGCCTTTGGAATATTGTCCAGCTTCCATTTTACCCATACTTTATTTAGCTCCTAATTTTATTCTATCAATAGAACCAAATCTTTCCTTTCTTCTAATAGTTATTTTGGAAGGAGGGTCATTGTTCACAAGAGGTATTGTTTCACAAGGAATAATAATCAATTAAACTATTCTATCATTTTTACACAACTGTATAGGTTCTTCACCTAAATTCTGGAGTGTTACAATAATTTCTCCTTGATAACTAGAATTTATCACTCCAGCCAATACATGTATTCCTTGAGCTGCTAATCCTGGTTTAGGTAATATCTGTCCAAAATGATTCTTAGGGATTCTCATACATAACCCAGTAGAGATTTTTCTTATCTCTTTTTGATCCAATCAAATGTTCTCTAAACAACGTAAATCATATCCTGCTGAACCAGGTGTTCCTGGATATGGTGGTGGGACATCTTCCCTCACAGTCCAATACTCACTATTTTGGATCCTATGTGTCTGATGTTTTCTAATTTGCAGATTCAGGTTCATCATTCTGGGTAGAAGTATACTTCCTCCTAATGGTCCATTCAAATTACGTAAGACAGTGAACAAATTATCCTTCCAATGTTGATACGAATTACTAGAACTTAATGTTCTTAACTGTTCTTTCAACAATCCATTCATTCTTTCTATCAATCCAGATGCTTGTGGATAATATGGAATATGATATATCCACTCTATATTGTTCAATACACAATATCTCTTCATCTCATTACCTTTGAAATGTGACCCCTTGTCACTTTGAATATGCATTGGGGTTCCATAATGTAGACTTATAATATCTAGAATTTTACAGGTGTTTTTCTGGGTTGCATTCTTATAAGGACAAGCCACTAGTACACCTGAATAGGTGTCAACACAAGTACATATAAATTTACATCCTTTATCTTGGGGTAGTGGTCCAATATAATCTATCTGCCAAATCTGGGCTGGAATTTTTCCGCTTGCTATTTCTCCAGTTACTACCCTAGGAACAGTTCATTCCTTTTCCAACTGACATATATGACATTCCTCTGTTACTTACTTTAACAATAAGAGATACTAATACCTCAATCTTCCGCCCACCAGTGTGTGGCCTGGACCCCTAAATGTCTGGCCATTTGGTGGACCCATTTTGCTGGTACTGGATCATCAGTTGGTGTCGAAGTAGGGATAATATGTCCAGGAGCAATCTTTGCTAGTCGGTCAACATATGCATTGTACTCACGTTCTGGAGTAGTGAGGGGCACGTGAGTGCTTACATGAAAATCTGACAAATTAGTAAGCAAAGACATGTCCCATATATCTTCCCATACTTCTTTGCCCCAAACTTGTTTACCATGAATTTCCTGATTCTGATTTTTCCTCATTGGCATCCATGTAGCTAACCCATTAGCTACTTTCCATGAATCAGTAAATATATGACACTGTCCTCCTTTCTCTGCTTTAATAGCTTGATGTACTGCTGTAAGTTCAGCATATAGACTACTTCCACCTATCCCAGTACTTTCCAAAGTTCTATTAGTACATGGGTTATAGGCTATTGCTTTCCAATGTCTTTTATGGCCCAAATATTTTGCTGTCCCATCAGTAAACCATGCAAGTTTCTTTTGTTCTTCAGTCAGTCCATCATATCTGTCATTCCATTTTACCAAGGATTGTACCAACTGTTGCCTTGTTTCAGGGGTTTTGTCTTTTCCATCAATGTCAATGCTTGCGATAGATTCATGTAGAGCAGAAACTCCACTTTGGCCTGTTTTTGATCTATTCTGAATATACCATCTCCATTTAATTATGCTAGCCTCTTGTGCATGTCCAATTCTGTGAGATGCTGGGATACTCATTACCCAAGTCATAATCAGAATTCCAGGCCTCAATATCACTTCATGGCCCAGAATCAGATGTTCAATCTCTACCAAAGTGTAATATGCATTAGCAATTGCTTTTAAAAAGGTGTATATTGTAATCCAGATGAAGGTAGTTTCCTTGACCAAAATCCTAAGGGTACATTTCGGCTTTGTTGTTTCTACCATAAACTCCAATTTACATAGTCATCTTGTATAGTCACTTGTAATTCCACCAGTCCACTTTGCTTAGGCCATAAATCCAGAGTCAATTGTATAGCAGCTTTAGCTTCTTCAAAAACTTTACTCTGTCCAAGTCCTCAATCCAATTCACATTTTTTCCTGGTAACTTTATATGAGGGTTTCAAAATTTGTCCAAGATGTGGAATGTGGTTCCTTTCATATCCAAACAATCCTATGAACTTTTGTGCCTCCTTATTGGTGGGGATAGGAAAATCTTGAATCTTTTGTCAAGCTTGAGGGAGAATTTCTCACAGTTCTTTATTCTATTGTATACCCAAAAATTTTACAGTTTGAGCTGGTCCTTGAATCTTTTCAGGGTTAATTTCCAATCCTTTGATTTTCATATGCTCAATTAAAAGCATCAAACTCTTCTCTACTTCTTTTACATTTTCTCCCTGTATCAAAATATCATCTATGTAGTGGGTAAACTGTACACCAGGTGACTTCAATTTATCCAAATGTTCAGCCACAGTCCTATGACAAGTAGTTGGGCTGTGCAAATATCCTTGTGGCAATCAGGTAAAACTATGTTGTTGATCCTGCCACGTGAAAGCAAACTGGTCCCATTGTTTGGAGTCTATTGGGATTGTAAAGAAAGCATTGGCCAAATCAATAACTGCGTACCAAATCTCATCATATTTCTGGATCCTTTCTATTAAAGTAACAGTATCTGGAACGGCAGCATACAAAGGAGTAGTCACTTTATTCAATTGTCTATAATCCACTGTCATTCTTCACGTTCCATCTGACTTTCGTACTGGCCATACAGGATTATTCCATTGAGTGGTTGTAGGTACTCATACTCCCACTTCAATATATTCCTTTATATTTATAGTATTGGCAATTTCATCTTGCCTACCTGGCACATGATACTGCTTCAAAATGATTACTTTAGAAGGTTCAGGTAAAGCGATTGGGTCCATCTTTACTTTTCCAACTAAAACTGTATCAATTCCTATCTTCCTTACTGCAAATTGATATCTCCCCTCAAGCAAATTCAAAGTCTTGCCTTTTAATATATCTATTCCAATGATGTATTCAGGAATGGGCACAATGACCACAGTATATTCTTTCTTAGGCAATTGTCCAATTTTCATAATCAGTTTCATTTGTTTGGCTATTTCAGCCCCTCCTAGTCCTGTGATGGTAATAGGAGTCCCATGCTTAAATTTGTCAGGGCCTCAGCCCCAGGGTCTATCAATGCCCTAGTAACAGTATTTGATCCATTCTTCCAATATATAGTCAGATTAATATGGAGTCCATAATCCCGTCTGTGTGTTTCTTTAATCTTAGCTGGAGCTTGGCCTGTTCCCTAGTCTCCTTGAAGGTATGACTCACTTGGATACAAGGGTTCAAGATCTGTAGGATTTATAGGGCAGTTCTCACTTCTCTATTCCATTTGCTATTAAGCCCCTTATCTTGGTACATTTTGTATGGCTCATTAGTTGGAATACCATCTATTCTTCTAAAATCTACCCCTCCTTTCAATAGAGCAGTAAACATTTCTTTCCTTGTCGCTTTATTCATTGGACATTGAATCTGTTGGTTGTGTACCCTTCTGTCCCAAGGAAACTTATCTCTTCCCCACTATCCTAAGTCACTTAACTGTGAAATCTTATCCAGCACCTCTGAAAGAGGGTTCCCTACTTCTGCAATCAGCAGAGTCAGAATCACATGTTTGTAAGTGGGGGGTGCCGTCTTAACTATCAAATTCCTATGAGAGACTCCCAAGGGAGTTTCATAATAAACTTCGGCATTCCCCAACATAATAGCAGTCTTTATCACCTCCTCCTTTAACTTTCTTGTACAGTCCCTAATTGAATACCAGGGTCTATTTGCAAAAGGCCACATGGTATCAGCAGGATATTCCTCTTTACAGCCTGTCGCAGCCAAAGCCAACAAATTGGTTACTTGATTAGTTCTTTGCGAATGATTATCCCTAAAAGCTTGCTGTACAAAAGAGTTCTGACTAATACTTATGAATCTCATACGATCCACAGAATCCACAGACACTCCTGCGGCCCCTTCATCACTGATTCTTACCATCCAAGATATTAATGATTCTCCCATTCTCTGGGTGAACTTACTCAAAATATCTGTGATTTCCTGCTGTGTAAAATCTAAAACCAGCCTAAACTGAGAATTATCACCTTCTGTTTCCTGCCTCCACTCTATGGGGCACACTTCTCTTTGAGAAGTCTGGTGTGATACTATCTTACTGTCTGTAGGAGAAGTAGCTTGCAACAAAGTTTTGCTTTGTGCCAGAAGTTTTGACATTGTAGCCTCCTGTCTAGATTCTCTGCCCCTGTTACCATGGTAACCAGACTGCCTGCTAGGTTGGACCTTGGCTAAACTGAGGTGCAGTCTTGACCTCCTTGGCTCCTCCCTCTGCCTTCTAGCTGAATTTACAAGGCTGTTAGCTTCCCTGCTGTTCTTGCTGTGGTATAGGCTGAGTATCTTCAGACATATCAGCAACTGTCTGAGCCTGAGCTTTCTCTCTTAATAGTCTATCTCTGTTCACATACAATACGATAGGCTGTGAGTGAAATCCAGCCTTGTCTAGAGCTCGCTCTTGGGATCCCCATTCCTGACTCAACAGTAACCTCTCTAAGGCATAGCTCCAAATCTCTGGGTTCTCCATCCTACAGCTTCTGCTTCCAGTCTTCACAGAGACCAGTGCACTTAGATCATTCCTTTGCAAGGGAGCAATAAGTTACATCCTCCCATCCCAGGACAACCATTTTTTCTTCTAAAACCTTTCTACCTCTAAACAGAGATCTTATATCTTGCAATCCCATCCTCCTAGTCACCAAATGAAACAATAAGGCAATAATAACAATGTAGATGATAACTATCAAAATGTCTATGTAGTTCTGTATTGCAAAGTATACAAGACTCTCCACATAGAAGGAAGAAGTAGTAAACCATTTATTCAGGCACCAGAGAACCATATCCCACAAGCCATTTATCCAGCAGTAAAACATTCCACACACATAAATATAACAACCTGGAAACTCACCATCCCAAAACGTCTCTGATCCCCTTTTGGGGTCTACCCCAAAACAAACTCACAGTACAGCTAAGTCAGCCTGTTCAATTCTAACAATCACAAGGGCAGCCAATAGCAGCCACTAACATCTTTCTCTCTCTGTCT
>CM053624.1:69441052-69465734 GCA_028646595.1 Phalanger gymnotis
TCTCTCTCTCTCTCTCTCTCTCTCTCTCTGACATAACTTCCTTTTTTTGTCAGGAAGCTCCTCCTACCATGTAACTTAGGCTTCCTGTGACGTAAACAAGCCACATGGCCTATTGATGGGTGGGAAAGATCTTCAAGTCTAATTGCTCCTACAGACAGACAGGTGAAAGGAACCCAGAGAGGAGTGAAATCAGCTCTCATTGCCACTCCTCTGCCAAAAGCTTCCAGTATTTAAACAACCTCAGGGAAAAGCCTAGACTCTTCATTCTGGCTCTCAAAACCCTCCTTAGTCTGGATCTTCTATAAGTATCTAATTAATCAAACAATAACACAAAATCCTTGTTCTCTGGGCTCAGGGAGTTTATGATCTAATCTAGTCAAGCAGATAAAAACATATCTATCTGCTGCAACTCTAAAAGCCAGTACATAATTAAGGCTGTGTGGCACATATTGTAAATGGTCTAGGAGCTCAGAGGCAAGAAGATTGATGGCTAGGTAATTCAGGGGAGGCATCATGGAAGAGGGTAGAAGCCTGCTGACTTTTGTAAGCTAAGTAGGATTTGGACAGGTAGAAAGGATAAAGAGTTTGAGACCATGAGCTCTGTAGCTCATAGCATCTGGTGCCATGGGTCACTCAAAGCCTCAATGTTTAAACAATTCATTGCACCAGAATGGAACGGACTTCTAGGGTAGGAGCACACTTAGGAGAAGGGGAATCACCTCAGGAGGAAGTTTCAGGTAGGTTGCCAATAGCTGGGCTTTGGAACAGTGATCTCATCATTGGTCATTTCCCCTTTGATTATCAGCTTTTCTGGATTCTCTTTGCAGCTTGCCTCGGCAGACCCAAACAGACAAAACATGCCCCAGAAAAATATACACGGGTCCAGCCCCCCGGACATCTTCTCTGATTAAAGAGCTCCCACGGAGAGTCACAGGGAACTGTGTTCATGCAGAAGGAAAGGAACCTCATACCTAAAGATGACCTTGACCACAGCAGCTGTGCTCCAGGGGAGTCCCTTGCAACTTTCTGTCTCATAATCACCCTGTCCTCGGTGGGTACTTGGTAGAGTGATAGAGGGCAATTTAAATAACATCTGCAACTTCTTGGTGCTGTGAGCCGCCTTAAAGAGCCAGCAGCTAATTACACTCTGCAGGCACTGGAAAACCAGGTGATCTGCTCACTCCCATATGCTGATGGTCTGAGCTCTGTGAATGCTACTGAAATTAGGGATGTAATCCAAGCAAGAAGGTCAATATGAAGACACATAGAGGTAGAAAAAAAAACATGCTGTGGTTATTGGATGGTGAGGAGATAGATTGGCATGCCAAATGAGAAGACTGTATATTGGGGAGTAATAGAAAATAAAGTTGGTAAGGGAGTCTCAGATTGTCAAGAACAGGGGTGGGGAACCTGCCACCTTGAGGCCACATGCGGCCTTCTAGGTCCTTGGGTGCGGCCTTTTGACTGAGTCCAAGTTTTACAGAACAAATCCTTTTATTAAGGGGATTTGTTCCGTGAAGTTTGGATTCAGTCAAAGGGCCACACTTGAGGACCTAGAGAGCCACATGTGGCCTAGAGAGCACAGGTTCCCCACTCCTGGTCAAGAACAATGAAAGGTCCACCTAAGGAGTTTAGATTTGTTACTGAAAGAAATAGCAATTGAATCTTTTTGAGTGGGACTAAAAGCTATTACCCACCACTAATTAAAGACAACTATTTCTTCCACAGAGTATAACGCTGCTGGCTTTTCTCATAGTAGTCAAAAATTAGGAACAAAAGTGCTTGTTCTTCTACTGCGGAATGGCTATATATGTACATACACATTTATACATTTATATATCTACATACATATACACATATACATACATATATATGTGCATGTATATTGCCATTCAGTCATTCAGACATGCCCAGCTCTTTGTGACCCCATGGACCATAGCATACCAAGCCCTTTTATCTTCCACTATCTCTCAAAGTCTCTCCAAGTTCATGTTTCTTTTTTCCATAACACTATCTATCTATCTCATCCTCTGCTCTCCCCTTTTTCTTTTGCCTTCAATTTGTTGAAGGCAACATCAGGCTCTTTTCCAATGAGTCCCCTCTTCTCTTCAGGTGGCCAAAGGATTTAAGCTACAGCTTCAGTATTTGACCTTCCAGTGAACAGTCTGAATTAATTTCTTTAATTATTAACTGATTTGATCTTCTTGTTGTCCAAAGGATTCTCAAAGGTCTTCTCCAGCCCAACAATTCAAAAGCTTTGATTCTGCAGTGTTCAGCTTTCTTTATAATCCAACTCTCACAGCCATACGTTGCTACTGGAAGAAAACATAGCTTTGACTACATGGACCTTTGTTGGCAAGATGATGTCTCTGCTTTATAGTATGCTATCCAGATTTGCCATAGCTTTCCTTCCAAGGAGAAGGCTTCCTTAAATTTCATGGCTGCAATCACCATCTGCGGTGATCTTTGAGCCCAAGAATATAAAATCTGACACTGCTTCCATTTCTTCTCCCTCTATTTGCCAGGAAGTGATGAGACCAGTTGCCAAGGTCTTAGTTTTTTGGATCATAAGCTTCAAGCCAGCTTTTACACTCTCCTCTTTCACCCTCATCAAGAGGCTTCATGTAATGGAATATTATTATGCCACAAATAATGACAAACTGGACAATTTCAGAGGAAACTGGGAAGACCTCTATGAATTGATACAGGGCAAAGTGAGCAGAACTGAGAGAACCATTTATACAGTAACAACTTTGCCAAGAAATCCAACTTTGAAAGACTTTAGAACTCTGATGAAGCAATGATAAACCACAAGTCCCAAAGACTGAAGATAAAACACACCACTCATCTCCTATTAGAGAAGTAATGGACTTAAAATGCAGAGAGAGAGACACATTTTTGAGCCTGGCCAATTTGAGAGTTTGTTTTACCTGAATATGCATGTTAATGTTGAGGGTTTTGTTTTTAGAAGGATTTTGTTATTGTTGGTGCTCAATGGGAAGACATGTTGGGGTCATATAAATGCATGTAAATATAAATAAATAATTTTTTAAAACTTCAGTAATGTTACTGGCAGTATAACTGTCTAGTTTCAGATATTTCAGAAGATGTAGGAGGGTAGGATCGACCTCATGTTGTGTGGCATGGAAGTACGCATGTGCCCTCAAAGAAACAGTACTGCCAATTGTGTGAACTCTCTGTGGCACTCAGACACTCTCTGATATCTTCTTTCAGACTTACGTTAGACCAGACTTGTCCACTCCTCTCTTGGACTGCTTAATCCAATCCTCGATTCTGATCTGAACATTGTCTTCTGCTTGTGACTCCACAGTTTAGCACCTCAAAATTATCAGAAACCACTTGTGGTTACCCACGACCAATGGGACAGTTTTAGCCCATCTTGGTCCAGAAAATTCTTGGCCAAGGCTTTTCCTCCAGACCTGAGACCTGACCCAGGCAGTAGCAGCCTCCTAACTCCCATCTCTACTGTCTCTAATCCATTCACCCAACTGCCAAAATAATCTTCCTAAAATATAGGGTTGAACATGTCATTCCCTAGCTCAAAAACCTTCAATGGCTCCCCATTGCCTCTAGGAGAAAATAGACTCCTTAGCCTAGCATTTAAGGACCTCTATAATCTAGCTCCCATCTAACCTTCCAGCTTTATTTCATTTTACTCCCTTTTGTAAACCCTACATTCTAACCACAACCAGATATTCACCTACCTGGACTTACCCTCTCCTGCCTCTGGGCATTTTGCAATCCATCCATGTGTGGAAGTATCTGAGGATGGGGATTATTTCATAGAGCACATTGGCCTTGCACATCATAGATGCTCATTAAATGTTTGTTGAAATTGGTTGAATTTCTCCCTAACACTAACTTCCTGAAAGATTAAAATTATTTCTCCACCTCTGTCAATAGCCTGGCAATGTTATACAGTATGAATTATTGATTGTTTGGGGTAGAGCCTTGAGTCAAAAAGTCAGGTAGAAGGCTGTTGTAACCATCCAGATGTGAGGTGATGAGGGGCCCTACTAGGGTGATATCAATGATAATAGAGAAGAAGGGACAGATTTAAAAGATAGTTTAAAGAAAAATTGCCAGGATGCTAGTACTTTACTGGATACGGGAAATAAAGAGGAAAAAGAAGTTATTATTAATGACTGGTAATGAAATGACTCCTTGGGGTGACACCAAAGTAATTGAATGACTGTGAGAAGGCTAATATCAGTAATAAAGATGGAAAAGTGGGAGAAGAAATTGGTTTGGTAGGAGAACAATGAGGTCATTTTTTTTAACACGTTGAGTATCCAAGAGGATGAATGAATATAATGAAAAGAACCTTAGAGAAAGAGACCTGAGTTTCAATCCCAGTTCCCAAGTTTACTAGCTGTGTGATCGTGGGCAAGTTTCTTATGCTCCTCGTGAGTAAAATACTTGTACTACCTATATCATCAGTTTTTATGAGGAAAATGCTATCTACATTTTAGTTATTCTTATTAAACTGGAGATAATAACAGTTGGATGACCTGTCTCACAATGCTCTGCAGGGAGCACTTTGTGAACCTTGAAGCATTGGTTTGGAGTCTAAGGCTTAAGATTTGCCAAGTACTTTTCTCCCAGCACTGGTGTCTTCATCCCTCTTCATCCCTCCCCATCTGTTAGGTAACCCTCCCCATTTCATTAGTTTGTATGTACTGTGTATGTATTCTGCATTTACTTATCTGTGTACTCATTTAACACTAGTAAAATGTCAGGTCTTTGAGAACAGGGGCTGGTTTTGTTTCTATTTTAATTTCTAATTTTCTATCCCTATCACCTAGTACAGTGCCTGGAACACAATAGGTGCATAATAAATGCTTATTGAATAAACAAACGAATGATCAACCTTGTGAGATAAGTAGTACAAGGATGATTAGCCCAGCTGTGAGAGGCTAGGTGATTTGTCCATGATCTTATACCTCATTACTGAACCAGTATTCAAAATCAGGACTCTTGCTCCTCAATATAAATGTGATATTTTTTAATGAAAACAAGTAGAAATGTCCATTAGGTAGGTCAAGATAGGAGAGTATAATTCTGATGAGAAAACAATACAGTTCCTGTCTCACAGGCTTGAGGCTGGTAGTGATGCTGTTACAACCCCACTGATGGAAGCCTCTTTGGGTTTATTAACGAAATAAGAAAATGCCTCCCCAACCACTGGATAAACCTGATATGGTTCTACGCATATTCATTCTACTCTTTCTTTCCCCATCATGCTCTAGGTGTTCACTTTCCCTGATGAGAAAAATCAAAAAGATTGAAATTTTAAGAGCATTGTGCAGATAGAAATGAAATCTGGCTATAGATGGAGTTTCTCCAGAGGAAAGCAAATAGAGATGGGATAAGCAATATAATTGGAGTATAATACAGAATAAAGGATACAAGATAGAATTATTTAAAATTGCAATTAAAGAACTCTCCCTGGAGAAAACAATTAATTTGGAGTATCAATTTTCCAAAGGCAGTGGTGATGGGTGCTAAATTTAAATTAAGCCAAAATAGCAATGGTTATCATGAAATAAGCAATCTTTCACTGACCCATGTGGCTTAATTGGTCTTCTGTGAGTCTGATTTCTTTCACTGTAGGTAGACTGTGGGAACACAGGCTGCCCTTGTTCTGAACAGGGAAGCCCACTAAGTTAGGTACAGACTGAAGAAGTAATTGCTGAGGTTCCCACTTGCTGTTCAAAACGTGCACTACCTGCTTTTCTTTCCTGGACAGCCTCCATCAGAGCAGAACCGAGTTATTTATCCCAGTCAAGCTCTCTCAAGTCAGATCAGATTAATGCTTTTTAAACATTTGGTCCTTTGCATGGTTTTTTTTTCCCTTTTTTCCTTTGTAAAAAAGGAGCAAGTCCTGGGTGAAATATTATCCCAATGAATGTGCTTGTAGCCCTCAATTCCCTATCAAATACCCTATTTATGCTAGAGATTGACCAAGAACCCAACTCATGAGCTGACTTCATCAAAAAACCACAATGTAACAGAACCAATCATATACCATTGATTTTTTTAGAGATCCTGATTACTTATCTAATGAATATGATGTACTCTAGCTGTACCAAAAAATATTCATAAGGATTTCATTCATAATAGCTAAAAAAAAAAGGCCAGGAAAATACCTATATGTCTAATGATTGAGAAATAGTTGAACAAATTATGACAGATGAATATAGTAGAATATCATTATGCCATAAAAATAACAAATATGAAAAACTACAAATATATATTAAAATAGATATGAGAGGATAAAAAGCAAGGTCAATAGGAAAAGAACATATACCATATTTCCCCATGTATAAGATGCACCTTTTTTCCAAACTAAAAACTGGGTGCATCTTATACAGTGGCTGTAGATTTTTTACTTGTATTTCCCAGTTTTTCGTGCTTGTCTTTGAGCTCATTGTTGTACTTTTTTTTTTTACTCGCATTTCCCACTTTCTTGCGCTTGTGTTTGCGCTCATTGTTTCACATTCATTACCGGTATATTAGGTTAAATTTTGCCACGTTCTGCCCAGAAATGGCTCAGAAAAGATTTTCGTACAGTGCTTAATTCAAGTTAAAAGTGACCCAGTTTGCAAAAGTGAATGGAAATCGTGCTGCTGAATGTAAGTTTGGTCCTCCTCCAACTGAAAACACAATCCGAGACTGGCTACAGGAAGAAGAAACCCTACCAAAAATGCCACAGCAAAAGAAGGCCACGAGAGACAAGTCAGCAAAATGGCCTGATTTAGAGAAGGAATTGAAGATACGGATTGAAGAGCAAAGGGCAATTGGAATTCCTGTGTCCACAAAGATAGTTCAGCACGAGGCAAGAATTGCTGATGAAAAAGAAGTTACTGATTTCAAAGGAGGACACAATTGGTGCTTCAGGTTCATGAAACAAAATGGACTAAGCATGTGTACACGCACCAGACTTGCTCAAAAGATGCCTGAAAGCTATGAGCAGATGAATAAAACTTGAGCTCAATAACTTTATGTAATACATTTTTTTTCAAATTTCGGGCCCCAAAATTAAGATGCGTCTTATACATAGGGAAATACGGTACATTATCCGCAATAATATATTTTAAAAACAAAGGCAGTAAAGTAAGTACATATATTTGAGAGGTGACACAGAAAATGTGCCATTTGTTTGTTTGCTTGCTTTATGATCTAAGTCAGGGCTGTCCTTTTAAAATGCAGCCCACGGGCCATATGCAGCCCACAGATTTATGCAGACTGCCTACAAGCATAGAAATTTACATAAATGCTTTAGTAAAGGAAGCCAAGCTACTGCAGACCTCTCACTAAAATAGCAAATCAAAATATATTGTCTATTGTTTCAATAAAAATCTAAGGTTCGACAGCCCTGATCTAAGTATAGGGAACTCCCTATGTGAAAACTCCTTCTACTAATGCTGATTGATGACACATCTGTAATTTATTATCTTAGGGAGTTGCCTGGATCACTGAGATGTTAAGTGACTTGCCCAAGATCACATCACCAACTTTGTGCCAAAGAACTCACTTCTTCCTCTCTCCAAGGCCAGTTCTCAAGTAATTCTACCGTATTACTTCTCAAAAATATATTTCACAAAATTGGAACACTAAGGCATTGTTCATGGAGTTGTGAACTGACTCAACCATTCTGGAGAGCAATTTGGAACTATGCCCAAAGGGCATACCCAGAATTACCAATACTAGGTCTGTATCCCAAAGAGATCATCATGGGACCTTTGGAACTGTATTGGATCATGTCTCGAACACAGTAGCTAAGTCTTTAACATTGATCATTATCATAAAAGGGGGGGATCGTAAAAAGGGGGAAAGAGATCATAAAAGAGGGGAAAAGACCCACATGCACAAAAATACTTATAGAAGCTCTTTTTTGGTGGCAAAAATTGGAAATAGAGGGAATGTTCATCAATTGGGCAATAGCTGAACAAGTTGTGGTATATGAATGTAATGGAATAGTACCGTGCTATAAGAAATGAGGAGCGGGTAGATTTCAGAAAAACCTGGAAAGACTTACACAAACTGATGCTGAGTGAGGGGAGCAGAACCAGGAGAACATTGTGCACAGTAGCAGCAACATTATTCGATGATCAACTTTGAGACTTAGCTCTTCTCAGAAATACAGTAATCTTAAGACAAATCCAAAAGACTCTTGATGGAAAACGCTATCCACATCCAGAGAAAGAACTATGGAGTCTAAATGCAAATCAAACATACTATTTTCTCTTTTTTGTTGTTATGTTGTCTTCTTGTGGTTGTTCCTTTTTGTTCTGATTCTTCTTTCACAACATGACTAATGAAGGAATATGTTTTATATGATTGTACATGTATAGCCTATATCACATTGCTTGTTATCTTCGGAGAGGGGAAGGAGGTCAGGGAGGGGAGAAAAAATTTTGGAACTCAAAATCTTTTAAAAGCGAATGTTGAAAAGTTACCTTTATATGTGACTAGAAAAAAATAAAATACCATTAAGTGGGGAGGAAATGTATTTCACAGTAGTGAATGATCATAGTAATCTAGTGTTTGATAAGCCCAGAGATCCAAGCCTGGGGCAAGAACTCACAAGCTGACCAAAAAATGCTGGAAAAACTGGAAAGCAGTTTGGTAGAAACTAGGCATAAATCAACATCTCATACCATATACCATGATAAGGTCAAAATATATAAGAATAAATGATTTAGACATAAAGGGTAATATCATAAATTAATTAGGGGAATATGGAAAAATTTACCTTTCAGATGTTGAATAAAGGAACAGTTTACAACCAAAACAGATCACAGTGAATAAGATGCATAATTTCGATTATATGAAATTAAAAGGCTTTTGCACAACAAAACTAATACAGTCAAAATTAGAAGGAAAGCAAGAAACCAGGGGAAATTTTTACAGCAATTTTCTCTGACAAGGACCTCATTTCTCAAATATGTAGTGGACTGAGGCAAATTTATACAAAATAAGAGCCATTCTCTAATTGCTAAATGGTCAAAGTGTGTGAACAGGCAGTTTCAGAAGAAGAAATCAAAACTATCAATAGTCACATGAAAAAATGCTTTAAATCACTATTGATAAGAGAAATGCAAATTAAAGCCACTCTAAGGTACCAACTCACATCTATCAGATTGGTTAACATGGTAGAAAAGGAAAATGGCAAATGCTGGGAGGGATGTGGAAAAATGTGGACACTAATGCACTGTCAGTAGAGTTGTGAACTGGTCTAACCATTCTGGAGAATAATTTGTAGAACACAACCAAATTGCTATAAAACTATGCATACCCTTTGACTTAGCAATACTACTACTACTAGGTCTGTATCCCAATGAGTTCAAAGGAAAGGGAAAAAGACTTATTTATACAAAAATATTTATAGTTAGTCTTTTGGTAATGGCAAAGAATTGGAAATTGTGGGGATGCCCATCAATTGGGGAATGGCTGATAAGTTATGGTATATGATTGTGATAGAATATCATTGTGTAATAAGAAATGATGAGCGGGATGCTCTCAGCAAAACCTTGGAAGTCTTATATAAACTGATGCAAAGTTAGCAAAAGCAGATGAACGTTGTGCGCAGTAAACAGCGATATTGAAATAATGATCAACTGTTAAAGACTTAGCTACTCTGTTCGAGACATGATCCAACACAGTTCCAAAGGTCCCATGATGAAAGATGCCATCCATATCCAGAGAACTGATGAATTCTGTATGCAGATTGAAGCATGCTTTTTAAATTTTATTTTTCTTGGGTTAGTGTATGTACATTTACTTTTGCACCAAGGTTAATGTGGAAATGTGTTTTCCATAACTTCGCATGTATAATTGATATCATATTCCTTGCCTTCTCAAGGCCTGGGGGAAGTACAAAAGGGAAGGAGAGAATTTGGGAGTCAAATTTTTTAAAAATGAAGTTTTAAAATGTTCAAATGTAATTGAGAGATATTTAATGAAATAAACATTCTTAAGTTTATGTATTTGATAAAAAATAATAAAAATGTAAATAGTTTGAAATTCAGGGACATTTACCTGGAAATTTCCTCCAGATTGATTTGGGGTTTTAGTTATTCCATGAAAGTATCAAGCTTCTAATAATCAAAAAATTTTTAAAGAATTTTATTTTCTCACTTATTCCGTAAGAGCCTGAGTGTATCCGAGCTGTGTTACCTGTGCCCTGTTGTTACCACAGCCCAGAGAAGAAAGATGGAGGCATATCTGCTAGGGAGAACCCAGACCTACTGATCTCTTGCAACAAAGAGCTCCTTTTGTGCTGGAAGCTGCCTGTCAATGCAGCTCCTTGTAGTGTGAAGAAAGAGCATGTCTGTCACTGGAGCCCAGAGGAAAGGTCAGTAAGTCAGATTATGATGCTCTCATTTCCACCAGGGCTAACAACGCATAGTCCCCTGCAGATGTCATGACTCTTCTGATTGCAATCCTGCTGTCTCATTTCATCCTGGCAGCTGTTTTCAAATAATGTCATTACTCCCTATAAGTTGAGCACCCTGCTTACAGTGACCCTGAACAGGATTCATTAATTTAGGATAGTTGCTATTCTTCAGGAATTAACAAGAATCTGCACCTACACAATGCTTTCTCCACATTATCACGTTCGATGCTCATGATAACAGTGTGCTAGGTAACATGAGTGTTTTTATTCCCATTTTACACATGGGGAAACTGAGACTCAAGGACATGAAGTGACATGGCCAACATCACAAACGTGATAAAAAAGCAGAGCCAGAATTTGAACTCAAAGCCTCCGACTCCATGTCTAGTGCCCTTGACATTATACAACACTGACCATTTGTTTCACATTTCTTTTGATTCAGGGAAAATTGGTTCAATAAAATTGTTATAGAGCAGCTGTTTCCCAGAGAATGTTATATCTAATTCTCAGCTAATGTCAAAATTCAGTGCTATGCTCTATAAACTCCTAAAGATGCTCAAGCACCAAATAAGTGTAAGCTCCACAATGATGACAGGAATTGGGTCCTAATTATCTTCATTATCTCTCAGAGTGACTAGCACAGTGCTTCTCAGACTGATTAGGATTAATAAATGGGTATTTTGAAACAAAATAAGAAACCTAATCCTACTAAATTGTTATTTGTTTTGAAAGGAAAAGTGCATTTACCTTCGTTTGAAAATCTGTTTAGTTGTGTTTGGGAGAACAGAGACTTCTTACTTATCTCTGTATCTTCTTCAGCACATGGCAGTGACTTGGACATGACATGACAGGTGCTTATTAAATGCTTGAGTGTTGTAAATGAACACTTAAAGATATCAATAGGTTGCCTAGTGTATTTAGTTCTCCATTTTATTTCCTACTTAGACCTTCAAGAAACTAACTTAATTCACACTAGCAGAGTCAATTCTTGCTATATTTGCCCAAGTGACAAATTCAGTTGGCAGAGGAACGGAGTAGAACATATTGGTGGTGCAAAGGACAATCCAACCAACCATGGATGCAGTCACATCGATGTATGTGACAACTTTGGTGGAGTTAAATTTTGGCTGCCAATTAAAAACTCTTTTGCAGGGTTAAGCAGTTTGCTAAATAGTCAAGATTGCTATGGCTCACACTGACATTCTATTTACATGCAGCGTGGTATAATGTACAGAATTTAGGGCTTAGAATCGGGAAAGACTAAGTTTAAATCCCATCCCAGCAATTTGCCCCTGGTAAGCCACTTAATAATAGCTAACATTTGTATAACACTAATTACGGACCAAGCACTGTGCTAAGCACTTCCCAATTATTAACAGATTTGATTCTCTCAACAATCCTGGGAGGTGGAGGCTATCATTATCCCCATTTTACAAATAAGGAAACTGAGGCAAAGAGCGATTTGCCCAGAATCACACAACTAGTAACTGTCTGTGGCCACATTTGAACTCAGGTCTTCCAGAGATACTATCTATCCACTGTGCCTCCTAGCTGCCTTTAATTTCTCTGAATATCAGTCCCCTCACCTATAATATAACTGGCCCTATTGCCATACTTCCTTTGTCCCAGGATCCACCTTTTACTCTATCTCCCATGATGGTACAGACAAGCATCTCTGGAAGTATAAAACACACTCCTTTCCCTAGTTTGACTATACAATTAGTTTAAACTGGGCTCTGTATTGCTGCCACTCTCCAAACCCTGACTCAATTGCATTTTTCTCAGATACAAGAAGTCCTAGTTATGGTTCTGGCGAGTTGTCATCATCGCTATTATTGTATTTGTTAAAGGTACCATATAAAAGTGACATAAGCAAAGGAATTGAAATAACCTGCAAACCTTAGAATCCATGTCAATATTCCATCCTGCACCTAGATCTCAACAGCATGTTAAAAATAATATTGTGAGAAACCCTCAGCCGAAATACTAAAGAAGTTATTTCTTCTTAATGATCTCTATATGCCCTATATTTTGATAATTCCAAGTTTATTCTCTCAAATGAATATCTAACCACTGACATTTGTCTGGCATGCAGCCTGATCGCTCAGCCCAGACCAAAAATGTGGTAGTGGACAATATTGGGGGGAAATTGCCAATAGGAATGGATGGTAGGTAGGTAGCACCATCCAATGGAGAAAAAAAGGAAGCATGCTTTTTAAAATACATATACATATAATCTAGCTCACTTTTACAAGAAATTGCTATTCTGGAGCCTTAATCACAGGATATTATTAGCAGCAGGTTAAGAAAACCAAGGTGAAGATTCTGTGAAAGAAATGCCAAGCAGGCAGACCCACAAATGGAAATTCAAAATTTGAACGTCTGCCTGGTTTTTTTTTGAAAGTGTACAACAATGCCCTCCCTGCCATATACATCCAAAATGAACAGCCCAAGACTGACTCGCTAAAAGATCTTATCCAAACAAAGCTTTTCAGAAAAAAAAAAGCTGTGTGTAATAATAACTTGACTGTTTATCGTTTTCCTCAATTCAAAAAATTCTTTCCTAGCTCTTAGAGGATTTCCTTAGGTATATTTATCTTTGGCCTCATGGTACAATGGAAAGAATCCGAGGCTGGAGGGCCAGACACTTGGGTTCTAGTCTTGGTTTCACAATTGGCTGGTTGCATGACCTTCAGGTCTTCAGGTTTCTCATCTGTAAAATGATAAGCTTGGACTAGATATCACAAGTCTCTTCTAGCTTTCTCATTCTATGATTCATTCTTTTTCATTCTTGCCTCCTTTAAGGTGAGTACTGATTTTCCTATGTTTATTTCACAGGTTTTTTTAACATTTATGATACTTTTTAAATCTAACATACTATCCTTGTGCAAAAAGATGGCGGCTTCCTTGTAATTACTAGGGCATGCAACTTGGGGTTGTTCTTCAAATAGTGGAAATAGATTTGAACAGTCATTCAAAGTCTCTCATTTAGCCCCTTTATGATCACTAGTACAAATATGTGAAATGACTGGCCAGGTATGATGCTACATTAGTGTTCTTGGAAGTTTTTCCTCTGTTTAAATGTGTATAATCAAATTTGCCCTTGTCATTTAACTTCCAAGTTCTTAACATGTAATCATTGAGCTTAGAGCTAGAATTGAAGTGTGTTTTAGTCTCAGGATAGAAATCTATGTGACTTTGGCAAAATCCTTCAAGACTCAGCTCAAACTGCACCTCTAGGGAGGCCTTTCACAGCCTCTTCCTCCGTGCCTCCCCAATATTGTCTCCCACTTACACTTTCTATATCATGTACGTACATAGTTTTTGCATGTTCTATTCCTACACACTTCCCCACTATTAAAATGTGAGCTCTACGAGGAAAAGGAATGTTTTTGTCTTTCTTTCTATCTCCAGCACTCAGTACAGTGCTTGGCACATTGTAAGTCCTTAAAAATTGTCATTGTTGTTGTCCTTCATTCTCAAAGAGGACCATGTGTATTGGGAACCAAGATGAGCTCTTAGCACTTATTCAACCAAGTGCCTTGAAGAGTTTGGCCTTTATCTCCTTGATTAAATTAGGTAACTAAGGTGGGGCCCATGAAGGGAGAGGTCTGATTATGTCTTCGCTCCCAAGTAGGCCTAAAACCCCTATCTATTAGGTGCTAAATGTGGGTGTGAATTGGTAACTAAGGTAGGGCTCCAGGTGGGACCAATGAAGGGAGGTGCTAAGACCAGGGCCAATAGGAAGAGCTTAAGTTCTGGTCGCTCAGATGACATTTGATGATGGCTAAAGAGTGCACAAAAAGGGACAACAGAGCTACTTGCTTAGGGCTCTCACTCTTGGTGGTGTGCTGATGTGGAGGCTCCAGGCAGCTGTAGTTAAGAGCCCTCCAGCTGGTAAAACTGGATGTTCAGACTTTGTTAAACTCTGGTAACTATGCATTGAGATTTGAATCAGACGAGGTCTGTCTGTTGATGTTTATAATTTGTTTGTATTTGCTCTGAAGTTCAAAGTGAACTTTCCCCTGAACTAAGCGAATGATATTTGTATGCTGGATTAAACTGAGGTTGTTAGCCCCTTAACGCTGCCTTCCTTAGTAAAGCAGATCAAAAGAACCTGGGCTTGCAGCGTTCTGTGAGCTGGTTGTTGTTGGTTTTACACGCCCACAGCAGCTGCTAGCCAGACTGTTGAAACACCATGACATCAGGGAGATGATGCCATGACATGCAAGTGAATTGAATTTAAGTGACAGAGGGCTGCGCAAAGTCATCAGCCTTACTTTCTCCTCCACAGCCAGCGGCAAGATACAGATCAGGACACCTGGAGATGGCCCTGGATAGAGTGGGAGACTTTGGACTTTTTAAGCTAAGGTCTTTAACAGGTCTCATTTTGACTGAGACAATGCCCAATTAGTGATTAAGAAATGAGGCAGAAAATGACCTCTTTTACCTAGTCAAAGAAAAAAAAAAAGAAAAAAAGTCAATCTGGGAGGGGAAGACCCTCAGGGTTTTACTTGGTGATTGAACGCCATTGGCAACATTTATTGATATTTGAGAATTTTACTTCCTTGCATTTGTTTTTCTAAATGATCCACCCAGAATTAATCTGTAGCTATCCTAAAATATTTTCTTTCCCCCAAATCATTTTCCCTTAATTTGACAAATTTCATGAGTGTAAATGTATTGCTTTAAGGGAAAAAAAAACGATGATTTGTGATTTAAAAGGACCTCCTTATATTTAGAATGTCCTTACTTTTCAGGTTTAGGTTTAAACCACTCTGATGGCAAGGAAAGGTACAGAAAGCTACTACATCAGCAATTCACTGCTGACTTCCTACTTTGGCAGATCAATAACTTTGCACTAGAAATACAATGAATAAAGGCAGGTGACAACCAGTTGGGGTAGGATTAGAGGGAAAATACAGAAATGAGTGCTGGTCACTTCTCTCCAGTTCGTGAAGCCCACCTAGTGGACAGACACATATAGCAGGAACTTAGTAAGTGCTTGAGTGGTTGATGGGACACAAATGGGTGCAAAAAAAGATCCCCATGGTCCTTCACAGGGAATCTCCCTCTAAGTTGAATATCCATCACTCAGTCCTCAGTTCTCCACCTGTCTCCATCCAAAAGGACCAACACATTATCTGATATTTTACTGAATATAGTTGTGTTATGTCTATGGTTTCTCCCTGATCTATCAGTCTAGGAATCCCTTCAAAAAGGGAAATGAGGTCAAATAGACACAACTTCTGAACAGAATTTTCTGAATATATCCCTCTCTGCTCCCTTACCCAGAAAGTCTTTTAACAAAGATTTTAGAAGTTAGAAAAAGCAATTCAACTAAACCATCACATCCAGTGTATCTCACTATATACAATATGCCATACCCAGTTCCCCACCTCTGCAAAGAAAGGAGGTATATTTTATCAACTCTTCTCCGAGGCCATATTTCATCATTGTCATTAGAGCTTCCAGTTACTGTTTTTCTTCTTTTAATTCACATTTTTGCAGTCATTAGGGACATTGTTTTCCTGGTTCTATTTATTTCGTCTATATCTGTTCATTAGTCTCATACTTCTCTAAATGAATCTTGTCATTTCTTACAATGTAGTAACATCCTTACATTCACACGCCACATTTTCTTTTAGCCATTTCCCAGTTGATGGGCGGCTACTTCATTTCTAGAGTACAACTTTTAAGTCAATTTTGAGTATCTCTTAAATTTTAATCAACAAAAATTTCTCCCATCATCCCTCCTCTTCCTAGAGAGCTGTCCCTTATAACAGATATTTTAAAGAAAAAAAGAACAAATCTACAAAGCTGAGCCATGTATTAAAAATAATTTGAAAATATATGCAATGTTCCACACACCCATGATCTCTCAACTCTGCAAAGGAATGGGCTGGAGTATCTTCTTGTATCTCTTCTCTGGGGCCATGCTTGTTCTAATTACATGAGTTTTTTTAATAAACATATGCTGACTCATTGGAAGGTTCTACTTTCTTCCAGTTCTTTGTAAACTAGCATATTTACTAGTTTCTAATCAATGAACAAGCATTATAAAACATTGTGCTGAGCACTACAACAAAGACAAAAATTAGAAGTCCCTGCCCTCAAGGAGCTTATATTCTAATGGGTGAGAAATGAATATGTGTGTATGAATATAAAGAATATATGCAATATTAATACAAGGTGGTTTAGGGAGGAGATCCTGGAGTATCTCTCTTATTCATTGCTCTTCAAAAATCAATGTTGAAAGCTGTCAATTAGTACAACCATTCTAGAAAACTATTTAGAACTACTTTCAAAAAGTCACTAAACTTAGCAAACCCTTTGACCCAGGCAGCACTATTAGGCATATACCCCAAAGAAGATCAAGAACAGAGAAATAGAAACCATGTGTAAAAGTATATTTATAGCAACTTTTTTTCCTGTACCAAAAAATGGGAAACACAACAGGTGGCATAAACTGGGGAACTAGCTAAGCAAATTGTGGCACATTAATATAATTTTATTGTACTTGAATATGAATCTTGTTGAATATTCTCTATTCAGAGAAATATGGACTTAAATGAAAATGAAAAGCAGAACAATATACATAACCACAATAACAACAGAAGAAAAACTTTGAAAGACATCAGAACATTGACAAAAACAGCAACCAATCATGGATTCAGAACATTGATGATGAAATACACCTCTCACCTTTTGGCAGTGACATGATGGATTAGAACGAGGGTTCTTAACTTTTTTCCTAAGGTGGACCCCTTTGGCATTTCTATGAAGTCTACGGACTCATCCTCAGGATATTTTTCAAAGCATAAGGATTACAAAGGAAACTATTTATATTTACACAGTTATCAAATCAAGAGAAAAAATAAACAAGTTTGCTGACCCCAGGTTAAGAAGTTAGAGGAACAGAATTGAGTCATATGGTCTTAAAAAAAACTAGTGCTGGTTTGTTCTGCTTGACTATACACATTTGTTAAAAGAAAGGGCTTCAACTTGGGGGTAGAACAGGAAAGTTGGTTAGTAGATAGTAATGACATTTTAAAAAGAGCATCAACATTTTGTAAATACCTTATCAATGTATTTAACAAAAAAAAAACTACTTATGACAAAAGTTGTTCTTATTCAATCCTCTTCCCTGTTCTTTGTATGTTGAAATGTTCATTGATAATTAAGATTACAAAAAAAAAGTTTCAACCAATAATAAAAATTTAGCAATCATATCCACAGGCTTTTTCAGGGCCTCAGGATGTAATTCATCTTGGCCAAGGGACTTGAACTCACTTAAGACAGCCAGGTATTTTCTTATCTCCTCACTTACATGGGGTTTCAATTCCCATGAATCATTTGTTCTCTCTCTCCCCTTTTGATAAAATAAAACATAAACAAACTTGGGCAGTCCCCCTTCTGTCTCCTCACCTAGGTTAGGCTATAGTTTATCTTAGATTGGTTTTTCCTCTTTTTCACAGCATAGCTAAAAAAAACACTTTTTTATCCAACCCCCTTAACATCATCCTCAGGAATGGAAAGTTTAATCCCAAGAAGACACCTTGTTGTGAGACCTTGGAAGGATGGAAATAAGCATTTATTAAGCACCTACTATGTGGCAGGCACTATGTTGGGTGTTTTACAAATACTTCATTTAACCCTCACACAACCACCTTGGGAGATAGGTACTATTATCCTCATTTTACAGACAAGAAAACTGAAGCAGAGGTTAAGTGACTTGCCCAAAGTGGCACACCTAGTGTCAAGTCTGTCTTCCTAATTCCTGGCCCAGGACTCTGCTCATCACGCCACCTATTGCCACCTTGGAAGAGATTGGAGCTGTGTGATAAGAGTACTCAACTGAACTGTAACTGATCCCACATCGAGTATCAGGAGGTGTTTGGTGCTCTCCAAAGCATTTTGTTCTATCCCCAGAAAACACTACACAACTTGGATAACTTTAGATTCTTGGGTTAAGAAAGAACTCTGGTACAAAACACATTCAACTATCAAGATGGTAGCAGGCATCTATAAGAAGTGAAACTGGTGCTGTGTTCAACTTGTGCTGCATATTTGAAAAATGTAAGAACTAGCAAGACTTTGGAGTTTGTGCACGCAGGCTTTTATCTCTGAAGAAAGGAACAACAGAAACAGCAGTTTTTTCTGACCTTTTAGTCTTCATGTTTTTTTCCTGCAGGACATTGCTATTCTTTTGTATTTATTGTTACATGCCCTCTCTTCTTTTTAAAATACAAGTTCATGAATGAATTCGTGTAGTTACCTTGATCTCTAGATAACCTCCTTTACAAGTTCATTTGTAATACCTTTGGAACCCTCCCATTCCTGTTGAGATGAGTTACCTTTGAGTCTTAAAACTTCAGGATTATACCTATCTTTTGTCCTAATTCTTTGAATCTACTCTCTTGAACTCCAGGATGCTCGACAAACTATGCCTGGCCTTCCTTTCATCTAGTCTCAGTTCCTTCAGTGCACTTAGTGAAGGAAGCTAACAACCATTGATCAGCCAGTAACATCCTCTGCTGCAGCTTCTCCTCACCAAGTCCTCATTCCAAACCTGTAGAAAGTACCTCCTGCTTAAGTGTTCAGAATTATACTTTCTTCCTCTTTCTCATCTTTTTTTCTCCCCAAAGCTTCTTGACATAGGTTTGGATCTCCCTCTGCTTCAACTGAGTCTTCTGATTTTCCATCTTGTCAAGAAATACTTTGTTCTATATGGTCATATGGTTGGTGTTAACAGAACTAATCCTAAAAGTTAGAGTCAAAGGAAAACACACCAGAGAGCCTCTTCTGAATCTTTTCTACTTTTTTTAACCATTTACAAAAGGAAATATGAGAAAAGATTCATTCGGTGGTATAGTGAAAAGAATAAGGAGGCAGCCATCCATCACTCTGTACTCTTCCTGAGTCAGACAATACCTACAAGGGTGTGTTCACCTCTGGGCATAGAATTTTAAAAAGGACATTTGAGAATATTGAAATGGCAACTCAGAGAATGAAAGGCTTCAAGACCATGCAATAAAGAGCCTCAGGTGAAAGAACTAGGACTGCTGAGCCTTGGGAAGACATTGGAGGGGACAGGACATTGTAGCTGTCTTCAAGCATCTGAAGGGCTACCTACAAGAAACAGATCACACTTGTTCTATTCGACCAGAGAAAACAAGATTAGAGCAATGAGTATTTGGAATCAAGACCCTAAACCTGTCTTATTTTGTTGTGCTTCTGTAGAGACTGACATCATTGTAAAGGCCTATAGCTACATTAGATGTAGCTAACCTTAAGAAACTAGAAAATGTGTTTTCATGGGAAAGAATGCCATCTCTAGGCAGGACAATGGAAAGAACCTAGAATGTTACAATCAAAATTCAGGTCACAGTACACAACTAATTATATGTTAATCTCCTTTTCATTTTCTTGCCCGGCACTACCCTCCTCCAGCCCCATCCCCATTTGTCTTCCAACTCTATACCACCCTTAATTTATCCTTTGTCCTCTCAACGAAGTTGTAAGACTAAAAATTGGTGAGCCATATTCCACATGGTTAGAGAACATAGCTGTCTGTTTTTGTGTCTGTGGGTCAAGATCTACCCTTGTGCACCTAAGTAATAAAAATGCCTTAGCTAGTTTGGGGGAAAAAAAAGTACTAAATTTATCCTTGACAGGTAAAAGTAACAGATAAATTTAAGCAGAAAGCAATAAATACTCCTAGCTACAGAAAAGGAGAATCAGCTACTTTGTGAAACAGTAAGTTCTACCTCACTAAGTCTCTGGACAGAGATGACCCCTGTTGGCTATGTTGCAGAATTCCTGTCCGGAGACGGACTGGACTAGATGACGCCCCTCGGGTTCCTTACAACTCTGAGATTTGATAATACTGGCCTGGAAGGCAGAAGAAACAGCCTGCAATTCTAGGTCTAAGCAGCCAAGTGATTTCATAAAGTATTTTATTTCTCTTGGCCTCAGTAGTTTGAAAAAGCTTTAACCTAGATGATCTCTAAAATCCTTTCCAACTTTAAAATATTATTATCCATGTCTACGATACATGATCCTAAACATAACTATACAATGAACATGTTATATTCACATATATGCCAAAATATACTTACTCTCAAAATATCATCAGGTACTCATCACTGAAACTAAATGTATACTGAAAAGCCAAGGAATACAAATATACAGAAATACATAAGTCTGCTGTAAAAATGCAGATATTACTATTTTATTCACGCTAATCAGAACATACACATACACAAAATGTGTATCATACATCGATTCCCAAAAAAATCACCATGTTTCATGAGTTATGTAAATAGTGCAAAATGCTTCTACTGCATAACAAGAGAGTTAGCATTAGGAAAATATTTAGATAATTTGAATTAAAAATGTAAAACTGAAATATTAAAGAGCCATCCTTCATAGATTATTAGTTTTGTATCTCAGAAGTAATATATTTCATACTTTGCCACACGCTTTGGTTAAAAAAGAAACTATTGTCTGGCCAAAACCCACTTTGGTTTTTTTACATTATTTGGAACATCAGCAGCCAGATTACAGCATCAGCTCTCTAAGATGAAAAATGGGAAAATGTTCTCATTTTCTGTCCCTGGCCTCCATTCATCTTCCTAAGCAAAGATACACACGCTGTGGCAGCTCTCATACCTCTTTTGAGCATTTACCTCCATAGGTATCTCTACTCTACATCAGCAAAAGGGCATCATAAGGCCTGAGATCCTTCTTAGAATATAAATGAATTCTGTTGCTTACTTTTAGCAAATACAAATGACCCTGCATTCTAGCAGCCCAAAGCTAAAATTCACATTTTAAGTGGAATATGAATTATTCAGAAAAAATATTACTACAGTTTCTCAAGAAGTCCTTACTTTAATAAAAACAACATCCTGCCTTGATAAAAAAAAAAATACAAGTTTACCAACCCTCTCACAGTAGTTTGCTAGGGATAAGAAATAACAGTTGGCATGCTACAAACCTATTTTCATTGATCACATCAATTTGACAACTGTACAGCTAAAATGATTTGAGAAAATTAAAACTGCATCATTTGTTATAATATACACATATATTTTCTCAATTGTATTTTGTAAAATGTGGTATTGATGGTGTTGGGTTTTGTTTCATTGTGTCCGTTTATATATTTTTAAACAAAATCTTGTATCTCAGAATTGTAAAATGAAGAATTGATGAAACAATTTCTTTTCATCCATCACCAGGGTAATTGTAGGGATTCCTTTTAGAATTTTCTCAGCACCACGGGAACGTTCTGTAAAAAAGAATTTTTTTTTAAAAAATCAGCGAACTTTCCAGATTTAGAATAACAATATAGTTAAATATCAAATGTTAAACATCAAACAAAAATGTTGCTTCCTGAAAGAAAGAGAAGGGAAGAAGTTTCTATTCAGTGCTTAGCATGTGCCGAGATCTACGCTAGGTGCTTTACAAATATGATCATCAAAGCAAAGGAAACTCAGAACTCACAGTACAAATTCTATAAACTGACTAAGGAAAACAATAAATAAATATAAGCCCAAGCCCTTACACTGCCTGCCCAATTTTGTGGGGGCATCCTAATAAACATTCTGTGACTTTAGCTGAATTTTATTATGATATGCTAACTTCATAACAAAATAGAGAAAAAGACATATGCTGTACAAATTCATTCAAAATAATTTATGAATAATTCTAAAGACACTTATCTTTAGACTACAAGTAAAAGAGCCCATGTCGCATATGCTGAAGGAACTACATATCTAAAAATGTACTGACTTGCATGTGAATGAGCTAGTTACACAAATGACTATTTTTAAATCACTTTGATGGTTTGCATAAATTTTACTACTACTAAAATTGATCCAAGAAGCAGAGAAAGAGAACCGGCCTCAGAGTCAGGAGGACCTGGGTTTGAGTCCTGACTCTGACTCATAGTGGCTGTGTAAAACTTTCAGTGCCTCAGGCAGTTAAGACTACAAGATACAGAGAAGCTGCTGCTCTCTAGTATTTTATACTAGAGAATTCCTTCCTGGGAACTCCCTACACTAATGAAATCACAGACACAGATCAAAACTAACTCCCATTCCTTACAAAATGAGACAAAATGCTAAAGAAAAAAGGTTCAAAATTAATTTTTTTCATATTAGATAACAATGCTATCAAACCTCAGGGCATTTCTTTAGTGATAAACCTTGGTTAATTCAATAAAATAGCTCCCGTATTTTAATTTCAAATCTAAGACTATGAATACATTTCAATAATTGGAATACTGCTGTGTGAAAAATAAAAAGTAAACAATGGTATAGAAAGATGAAAAAAATAGCTCCTTTGCCCTTTCTAGTTGGGACCAAGATGAGTTACATATAGAACAAAAAAATCATTTTAAAAGGTCTTAAATATCATATTTGGTCAAATTGACTAGAACAGTTCGTCAGCACAGCAGTAAAGATTAGTCTGACTGGCAGAGCCAACATTTTCAAGTACTTCTCAATTACATAGCTACGTAAATGGACTGCAATGATTACACAAAAATTAAGTTCCGATATTCAAGGAACAGTCCTGCTACCATCTAATTAAGCACAATGTGCCTCTGATAAAAAAAAATACTATTAAAAACATATTAAAACGGCCATCTCAGTAGTCTATCGTATCTGTGACAACTGAGGCTCCCTAGAGAGGACTAAGATTAAAAGAAAACTTAGACAAGTAGCACAGCATGAATCAGCCTTAAATTCTCTTATCTGAACACTAGCATTTTGAACTGTTAGAGCAGACAAATTTTTTAAAATTTGTTTTAATATTATAGTACCACTAGGATGCCTAATATTAAATGAAAACTGCACCTAGCATTGTCTAGGTAGGCACATTTGGGAAGTTCCACTAAGCAATGAGGATGAGATGCTCAAGTTTAATATTAGATACTCTATATTATAAACAATTCTCTGAATACCCATTTTTATGTAGTTTCAAATGAGCTCTAGGAATATTTATGCAACAGTTAGAATACAGCAAAGCATTTTTTGATATATGAAAAATCAGTTGTTGATAGAAAAAAATTCATTGATAGAAAACAAAATTAGAATTCTGTATTCAACAGTCTAAGGTGAAATTTAACTCTACAAAGTATATTAACCTGTCTAGTTTCAAAGTAATTCTACCACCTTTTATTTTTAAAAGAAAGCTTTACATACACATATAATGATAATGGTAAAAATTATCTGAATTAATAATACATTTTAGGAATCTTTGCATGCCTGCCATGTACTAAGACATTGCTACAAACCTGGGAAATTCAAGAAACTAAGGATAAAGGTACTAAATTTTACATATAGAAAGAAATATTATAAAGTAATATTAATGTAAAGAATAATTCAAGAAGCTACAAAATGTTTCTCTACTAACTATTGAGAAGAGGAGAGAAAATAGTAAGAAAAGATCTTGCAACAATCTCCACGAAAACACTAAGATATGGAAGCATTCAGTTCACAGTTTATATAATATATAAAAATGACATACTAGGAAAAGTAGTTTCATCAGTGCTGGGGCTGTTCAGGGCTGATATTCATTGTTCGATAAATTTCTTTAAGTAGTAACAGAGCAGTATCTTCAGATTCCCTATAAAAAATGCAATTTTACTTCAGAAAAAAAGACACTAATAGAATTAAATATCTATGTACAAGGAAGATAAAAACAGATTACCGAAGAAGACTGTTTAATATTGGAATTGTCCAACAGGAGGGAAGAAATGGTTATCTGTTCTGGTTATATCTATTTCTTTTTTTGGGGGGGGGAGGCAGAGGAATTGGGGTTAAGTGACTTGTCCAAGGTCACACAGCTAGTAAGTCTGAAGTGTCTGAAGTCGGATTCGAATTGAGGTCCTCCTGACTCCAGAGCCAGGGCTCTACTCACTGATCACTATCTAGCTGCCCCTATATATATTTCTTTTTTTATTATTATTATTTAATATATTTAGTTTTCAGCATTGATTTTCACAAGAGTATGAATTACAAATTTTCTCCTCATTTCTACCCCGCCCCCACTCCAAGATGGCATATATTCTGGTTGCCCTGTTCCCCAGTCAGCCCTCCCTTCTGTCACCCTACTCCCCTCTCATACCCTTTTCCCTTTCTTTCTTGTAGGGCAAGTTAAATTTCTACACCCCATTACTTGTGTATCTTATTTTCTAGTTGCATGCAAAAACTTTTTTTGTTTCAGAAATTCTGTTTTTAAAACTTTTGA
>CM053624.1:69466234-69503325 GCA_028646595.1 Phalanger gymnotis
TACCCAGAGACCATCCAGGCTGTCCTGGGCTAGTGTCCTGCTTCCCTCCGTTCTTTCACGGGTTCTGTGGTTCTTCTCTGTTATCTTTGGTGTTTGTGAGTTGAGAAGTCTAGCAACTGCCACAGCTCACTGATTCAGGGCGCTAGGGAACACTCCGCCCGGCTCCTGCTCTGGTTGGTCTGCGCTGCCCACGCTGGGCTCCACTCCCAGCTCCGTGCAGGATAGACCTTACCCAGAGACCATCCAGGCTGTCCTGGGCTGGAGCCCTGCTTCCCTCTGCTATTTCGTGGGTTCTGCAGTTCTAGAACTGGTTCAGAGCCATTTTTATAGGTTTTTGGAGGGATATGGCGGGGAGCTCACGCTAGTCCCTGCTTTCAAGCCGCCATCTTGGCTCTGCCCCCTCCATATATATTTCTTAAAGGACATAGATGGTTTTTCAAGCAAGGTTTCTCTAATCTCTATCCTGCAAAAAAGTATGGAAGTATGTAAAAGTATGTTAAAAAAAAAAAAAGTATGTAAAAAAACATTCACAAAGACCGTGAGGCAAAGGAAAACTGTATGCTGCCACCTGGTGGATAACAAAAACGAAATCTAGAAATACTTCACAGAACACTGGAAGTCTTTCTTTTTTAGTAAGAGAAAAGGCAAACTAAAACTCAATGGCAACATAACTACAGTTTTCACAAAAACTGTAGTGTTAAGTTTGTTTTAAATAACTTAAAATCACATGATTTTCTTCCTCCATAAATGAGACCTAACAAAAATGAATTTAAAATACAAATGTTAAAAGATAACTAGTAACTAAAGAATTACAGTGAAAATTCTTACCAGTAACATAAGTGACTCTGAAGAGCGAAAAGATACTCATTAAAACTTTCTATTGGCTTTTCTTGTAGAACGTAGTCAATACGGCGGCCTCCATTTAACATTCCAACCTTTCCTAAGAAGTCCTCGTCCTTGGAAAAATCTGGACTTTCAACAATCTTTTCTGCTAGAATTTAAACCATTTCAACATAAAAGTCAATCATTCAATCATAATCCTTTGATTTTAGCTGACTTTCTGGACTCAAAAAGAAATGATGCTTGACACGACACCAGCAGCAACCTGGGGAGCTACCAGGCTGACTCCTCATTCTTCCAAAGGGCCAGGGAAAGTTAGGGCAGGTTACACAAAGAGAAGAGGAGAAACAGCCAACCAGCTGACAGAAGTTGTGAAGAAAAGGGGTGAGGGAGCATTGCAGAAAAGAAAGGAGATAGAATTAGAATCAGAGAAATCCAAAATTATCCTGGAACAACGACCTGACTGCACTGTTATCTAAATTACAATTAAACAAATAAGTTGAATGATGTCTCAAAGGAGACATTGTTAAATACTTTTAAAAAACTCCAGCACTCATCTCTGACTTTCTACTCTAGGCTCATGCTTCTCTGCAAGATTAAAAATTACACAGTAGTAACAAACAGCGAAAACAGAACTTGTATGCTGCAATTTTCTATTCTGAGAAGTCAACTAAGCTGTGTCAGGGCTTTCTCTACACAAAGATATCTTAATTTTTCAACAATAAAAACAGTAACTGAAAAATTTCTAAATGTTACATTACATTAGAGAAAATGTCTTCACAGGGAAATGTCAAATTTACCTTCCACTACTTGCTTTTCTTCTTCTTCTTTGATTTGACTAGCTACCTTCTCCAATTCTTCTTGTAACTGAGTAGAAGATGTGTGAGCACGTGCAAACTCATTTAATATCTGCCAGGCACTTTTCAAAGAGCTTATAACACCTTGTTTCAAATCAGATCCCATACGAGAGAGACTTTCTTTCAGCTCTAAACAAAATCAAAACAACACCAATCTAAGAGATTTATAACAAAAAACCCCAAGCTACCGAAAGTCAGATTTTTCAACATGTTGACTGGTTTTGATGAATTTTTTTCTCTTCATCTTTTTAAAATAAATGCTTGATCAGGAATGGTTCTCTGGGAAGGTAAAAGAAAGGGATACAGGGGGAAATATAGATGATGTAAAAACCAAAGATATCACTTAAAACAAATTTTTAATTAAGGAGAAAAGTAAACATCTAAAGGACCTAAAGGAAACAAATTATTTCTCAAATTTCAATTAAACTTAGTTTCTCATGCAAGTACACTGCCCGGTATTTCCAATTACATGTCTGAGAACCCTTATTTTTTGCCCCATGAAATTTAAATGAATAAATCTGACTAAGATTTTGAGTGAAAATTTTTTCACTGGAACAAAATAAAAACCTATTATAGACTGTTTGCCATCATCTTCCTTTTCAAGGTCACATTTTTACCCTCTCCACTCCTAAAATCATTAATACAAGCTCTTCAAGAGTAGAAATGTTCACTATTTCTTTTTCATTTCCCCAAACTACTGTGTCTGACAGTAAGAAAGGAGTAAACATCAACATTATATCTTCTTATTGTGACTGTCTTTACCTAGGTGAAGTCTTTTTCTGCCTTTGTGATGTGGAATGAGAACTGGTTTTATATCCAAATCTGGAATTATCATGGGTTCTAATCTATATGCCACAGGATCAAGCTGTAAATAAAGAAATGAAGAATTACTGAAAAATAATTTATTTACCTTTAGTTACACATCTTACTTGGGTGAGAAAAAAAAAGAGTACCTAAGCGACTTTATGAACACCAATATGACCCATCAATTCTTCAATGCACATAAAAATGTCCAAATTAATATGCCAAAGTAATCTGCACAAATAAAATCTTTTTTTTTTCCAAAGAGACTGAAGACAAAGTCAGAAAGCTACATGGAAGGCATTTCACCAAACTTTTAGTACCTCAAAACAATAGAGTACTTTACTGACAAATCTAGATTACTAGCAATCCTGGTAAGAAACATGAGAATTTACAGATAAAACAGCACATTCTTCTACTTTTCTCCAAATGAAAAGTAAATTAAATTCACTCACTGGATGGTAAATATTGAAGAATCCTTTACAGGTAGGAAGCCTGTAATTCTCATCTATCTTATCCACTCCACGTACAGTGAGAAAGACGCCGATTGGCGATCCCAAGGCAAAGAAAATCTCTGGTTCAAAGTCTAATGAGTTGTAAACCACAGAAACCTAATCAGAATTAAATGGGGGGGGCGGAGAGAAAAACAAGTTTTTCATTGTTTCATAATACAATTTCAAAAAACACAATTCATAGAATTAAATATAATTAAACCACAGCCAAGCACTGTTACCATTCAACGCATCAAGTCTATGGCTACAGTAGCATTGCACATAGCACCTATAACAGTGGTCATGAACTATAACTGCTATCTCATTAAGAAACGTGTTGATGAACTGATGCTGAGTGAAGTGAGCAGAGCCAGAACACTGTACAGTAACAAGCAACACTGTGCAATGATTGATTTTGATAGACCTGGCTCTTCTTTAGATCCTTCTGCAAGGATCGAAAACAACTCCAAACAACAACTCCAAAAGCCTCATGATAAAAAAATGCTATCCATACCCAGAGAAAGAACTATGGAGTCTGAATGCAGATGGAAGCATATTATTTGCCAGCTTACAGAAGGCCTTAAATGCCAGCTAAAGGAGTGTGGACTTTTAGTCAGTATAGAAGCATATTTTTAAAAAGCGTGCTTTTTAGTTTCTCTAGAATTATTTCTCTAGTCTGAAAGACTTTCCCAGATTTGTCTCATTCCCTCACCTCCTCCCTCCCCTCCATATGCAGAAAGGTGAATAACAGGCTAAGAACCAAAGGCCTTTCTTAAGGAATTCATTAAAGGTAGTAACTAAACTTAGCATAGGGAGTACCTCTTGTCTAGTTAAGAATATTTTCTTCCTCAAGCCCTGGCAACATAAAGCACCTGGGCTACTGACTCAACTGAGGTAGTGTAAGGGCAAAGTGGGACTTCTTGCTGTTTTTTCTTTTGGAGTGCTTCTCAGCACTAAGGCGATCAAGTGCCTTTGATTGGGTCTTGCCTTTGTTTGAATCAAGTCTTTGATTGAATCGAGTCATTGATTGGAAACAGTACATATACTCTGAGGTAAGGTTTTGTTTGCGGGGCTTGTTCATTGGAAGAACATTGGTATGATGTAGCCAGATGAGACTCTGGGCAGCCGTTAAGGAGCTGCCCCCCGCCCCACTTTGAAAACCCAGATGTTGGTGCCTCCCTCTCTCTCTCTGGTAACTATGTATGTATTGCTATGGTCAGACAGAAGCCTGTTTGTTGATTTGTGTCATTTTCTCTGTTTATAATTTCTGTTTGTGTTTTCTCTGAACCTCAGGGTGCTGACTTTTCCCCCTAAACTAAGTGAATGATATATGTATGTTTAAAGTAAGATTGTTAACCCCTTAAAGTTGCTTTCCTTTAGAAAAGCAGATCAAAGAACCTATGCTAGCAGCCCTCCTGCTGTTATTGTACTGCTGTTATTGGTCTTACACTCCCCAGGCAGCTGCTAGAAATGATGTTGTTATAGGCAGTCTCTTCTTTCTCCAATCTCTCCATTTAGAAAGCATTTGTATATTTATAAGAGGGCAGAGACTTTTGCAATCCTGGAGGGAAATGGTCAAGAAAACAATCCAAGTAATAACTATTCTGGAATGTCAACTTAAAACTTCATGTTAACATATTGTTATTTTCCTTGTTACTTCATACCATCTTGGGAAGGGACATGCACTAAAGCATGAGAGGTTTTGCCACTTTGGACTTTATTCTTCCTAGAACTGGCTTGATTTTAGACTAATGTTAAATTAAATTGTTTCCAGAAAACTTGTGCCTAAAATACAGGGTTCAGTATTAGTGTCATTTTCTTTGACATCAAATAAGCAAAATAGAATCACTGAAGATTCTAAAGGTAATTTCATGGCCAGATCTATGCATAAGAAGATTGGTTTGACAGTGATAAAAAGGACTGGTGGAAGCTGGAAAGACTTACTAAGAAGTTACTACAATGGTCTAAGGAAATGGCAATAATAAGACTACCATAACAGTGACAGTTAGTATAAGGAAGAAGGGCAGAAATGAGAGATGGAAAATGAAGATTTTGGTGTAGAATCGTCCTAGATAACCTCACAGTTCCCTTCAAGCTTTTATATCTATGATCCTATTATTATTATACGGTGCAAGTAGACTTGGCAAGACTTGTAGCTAATTGGATATGAGAGGAGGAGAAAGACTGAAAACTGACCATGGGAGTATGGGTAAATGGTGGAGCATTTAGAGAAAGTCAAAACAAGGAGAAGTAATTTTGAGATGAATGATATTGACAAGCTCAATTTGGACATGTTAACTTTGAAGAACAAATGGAACGTTCCCGTGTGGAATTCCTGTGGGCAAATGAAAGTAACAGTCTGAGCACAGGAGAGCTGCCTGAGTTGACACTACAGATTTGGGAATCATAATTAGACTAGAAGTAGTGGTTGAAGTCACAGAAAAGAAAATGAGTATGCCATAGGAAAATGCCTAAAAGAAGCAAGGACAGGATTGTGGGGAATACGCAACATAAAAGATCAGGGCGTGGCTAAGGAGACACAGATGAAGATATGAGCACTTACTTCAAGAACTAACCAGACTGAAACCTAAGAAGAGAAAGAATCCAGTAGAAAGGGGTAGTCAAGAGTCAAAATACCCCAGAAGTTCAAGGAGACAGAAGACAGGGAGGGGTAGCAGAAGGGGTTTTGACCATTTTACAACAAGCAGGTCTGGAAACTTTGACAGCAGTTTCACTGGTGTAGTAGAGGCCTTAGCCAGACTAAAACAGATTAAGGGTATGGGAGTGGAAGCATTCAGTATAAAAAACCTCTATGTTTCCTAATTAAAGAGAACAGAGAGATGGAATTAAAAAGCCAAGAGAACTTTTTTAGGATTGTGGAAACCACACCAGAAAGCAGAAGGAAACAGGACAATGGAAAGAGAAAAACTGACCATGCAAGAGAGAACCACTACTACAGCAAGTCTCTAAAGTGATTGAAGTAAATGGGATCAAAAATGCAGAGGGAGTAGGAATAGCAATTTTGTCACAAGAGAGAAGGAAAGAGTGATGAAGCTGAGTTTTTTAAAAGAATGAAGAATGTGACCAAGAAAGCGAGCACATTTTAAAGAACTGACAAAGTGACCAAGTTCCCACTGACTCCACTGGTTAGTCATAGTTTTCTCAGTGAAGTAAGAGGATAAGTTATCTGCTCTCAGCATGCAAGGTAGTCAAGGAGCTTTGAGGAGAGGAAAAGGCAATGAATCAATAAAGTAGAATAGAAAATTATCAAGCATCAAGTATAAATGAAGTTAAGCAAAGAATTTTATCCATTAGCAAAAGTGAGTATAATACTAGCATTTCATACTTCTCACAGGTTCGCTTTTCATCATTCAATTTGTTGAACACCATATAATAAAGAAAACTTCACTTCTTGCCACTTGTATCATCCAATTTAATAATCTGACTAGTATCCAAATAGAAAATTATAATAATGCAAGCAATGTCAGAATTATGCCTTATGACAGTCTGTTTTAAGATGTGGTATAAAGGAATACATTCCAGCGTCAATGACGACTGACATATTTGAAACAGTCATATTTTCCTGTCTCATAGCCTCAATATTAATGGAAAACTATAAGGAGGGTAAATTATTCTTCATAGAATAATTAATCATTATGAGTTAATATTTGTGAGAGGCAATATATAAAACAGAAAGTTAGATCTAGAGATCATCTAAGTTCAAACCCCTTACTTCAAAAATAAGTAAAAAAGGGACCCAGAGAGAGGTGGTGTCTTGTGTCAGATCATACAACTAGTTATTGACTGATTTGTGAGTAGAATCTGAGTCTCAGTCTACTGTGCTTCCCACTATGCCACATTACTACTACAATTATTTATATTTATTTTTATATACAGTCATATGAAGTTAAGCATTAAACTTGCCTGTCCTGTTCCAATTTCAAAAGAGTCATAATCTACATGTACAGATGACACAAAAGGACCAACTGGAAGTTTTCTCTTTGATGGATCAGCCTCTGAAGCCACAGGAGTTGTTTCTTTTGCTTTCTGAGCAGTTTCTTCTTGACCTCTTAAGTTAGCCATCAAGGTTTTCTTGTCTGAAGCCTCTTTTTTCCGCTCCTGTAAAAAAACCAACACAGAATTTATGCCTAATGAAAACCTGAGTAGTGGTATCTAAAAAGTTGAGCATTAAATTCTGCAATTCAAAGTTAAAAGTATAGAATACGTCAAGATATTCTTTCCCTGTGAAATCATGTGACAGCTCTCAGAACTTATCCCAACAGTTTCTAAAATTCAACAGTCAATTTTCTCACGCCAATGCCAAGAGCAGTGTTTCTTTCCCCATCATCATCCGGTTCTTTTAGGTAATAATTAAAAAGTGAGTGAGTCAAAAATCTGTCCACATTCATTTCTAACATCAGAAAATTCCCCTGCTCTTTAAATGTTTAAAGTTACATGTCTCGAATCCTTGAGATATGTAAAGAAGCTGGCCACAAAACCTTAGTCTCATGATTACAACAGAACTGGTTCACTTTGGTTCAATTATTCCGTCACAATAAAGCAAATCATTTCTCTTGGTATGGACTTTTTAGTACCTTGCTATCTATGTAAAAAGCAGAGATTGATGGAAGCTCAGAAAGTTTCATGGCTAATACAGTAACTTAAAAAGTAATTTAAAAAGTAAAACAATTGTATAGCCCCCAACTCCTTTGACGAACACTTTCAAATGAAAATGTCATAATTTATTGACCCAAAGAACAATGTACTCCACACAACAAGGAGACAAGTAGGCTGTTCCTTAAAACTCGCAATATTTCATCACTATCTAGCTTTCTTTTCCTTTACTGAAGAGAATGAGATATGAGGAAGATCAAAAAACTGCTTTCTTTTTTCACAGAATTTTGGTTCAATGACTCACATACCAAGAGATATGGATTTATGACTACAATGATAAAGGAGGATTACTATCCCCAAACTTCAAACAATTGCTTGTCAAGCTATATTTCTTTGAAGTTCTACAATGAATACTACGAATAGGAGGAATTCATCACCCAGAAACATTTCTATAGTCAACATAAAGGTGATAAACTTTGCATCACTTCTCAAATTACAAAATTAGTTTTTATCACCACAATCATATTTTTATTCAGCAACTACCTTGTGTAGGGAGCTCTATGCTAGGCACGAGGGATACAAAGGATCGTAAAAGAGTGAATTTTCTATTGTTAAAGAACTTAAAAATCTAGTTATACAAGATTCAAAAGGCATGGCTGTAAAGAGACACGTTTAAGTGCCTGCTTACATACAGGATGGCATTGTGCTTCATAGGGCTTTATAGTTTCTTAAAATACACAATGCCGTATCAAGACACTTTAAAAGTTTAGAAGCTTATGGGAATTAATTTTATAATACTAAAGTTACACTGAAAAATAATACAAGGTGAAATATGTCAAGTACCAAAAGAGTGGAAGAGATACTGAGTGATACAGTAGGGACTGTACAACTGCGACAATTAGAAATAGTTTTTCCTCTGAGTCCAAACTAGTAAAAAAAAAATATGAAAGAGGTTTTTTTCCTTAAGATTACCAGAATATTTTGATGAATTTATACAGATGTCTGAAGATCCTTTAAGAGAATGGTACATATTGTCTCTTCTTCCCATGATTCTTTTAAATCTAATCTACTTTTAATCTAGGGTTTTTTTTTGCCAGGTATGTTTAAAATTTATAAATTTGAGTACCTGAAACAAATTCATCTATTATTTTACTAGTTAACAGAAAAATTTCCAACAAATAAGCAACAAAAAAAAATATGAATTTACCAGTTTAGCTGCCTTGTCTTTTACAAAGTTGACTATTTTCTTTCTAGGACCAAGAGGTATTCCCATTTCCTTTAGGTCATCGACTGTACACATAAGCTTAAAAAAAAAAAACAAACTCAAAATCTTCATAACTCTACAGTAGTTAGGTTGCTATAACATTTAAAACAGACTAATAGCTCTTGTGCTCCCTCCCTCCCTCTGAGCGCCAGTGTGTCAGTGGGTCGGGCAGTGTGTTGGTGGGTGGGTCCCCATCCATGGTGGGGAGGGTGGCTGCCATTGCGCTGTCGCAGGGATTGCCCAGAGAGCTGGCAGAGGCCATGGCTGGAGGCCGGGTATTGGTGGTCGGCGCGGGCAGCATTGGCTGCGAGCTCCTCAAGAACCTGGTGCTCAGCGGCTTCACGCACATCGACCTGATTGATTTGGATACTATTGACGTCAGCAATCTCAACAGGCAGTTTCTGTTTCAGAAAAAGCATGTTGGAAGGTCGAAGGCACAGGTCGCTAAGGAAAGTGTATTACAGTTTTACCTGGAAGCTAATATTATAGCCTACCATGACAGCATCATGAACCCTGATTATAATGTGGAGTTCTTTCGGCAATTTACATTGGTCATGAATGCTTTAGATAACAGAGCTGCACGGAACCACGTGAATAGGATGTGTCTGGCTGCTGATGTTCCTCTTATAGAGAGTGGAACTGCTGGCTATCTTGGACAAGTAACAGTTATCAAAAAGGGTGTGACAGAATGTTATGAATGTCATCCTAAACCAACCCAGAAAACTTTCCCTGGATGTAAAATTCGTAATACACCTTCAGAACCTATCTACTGTTATCGTATGGGCAAAATATTTGTTCAACCAGTTGTTTAGGGAAGAAGATGCTGATCAGGGAGTATCCCCTGACAGAGCTGATCCTGAAGCTGCCTGGGAACCAGCAGAAGCTGAAGCCAGAGCAAGAGCATCTAATGATGATGGTGATATCAAACGTATTTCCACTACGGAATGGGCTAAATCAACTGGATATGATCCAGTTAAACTCTTTACCAAGCTTTTCAAGGATGAGATATTTACTGACAATGGATAAACTGTGGAGGAAAAGGAAGCCTCCTGTGCCATTAGACTGGACTGAAGTACAAAGTCAAGAAACAAATGCAGCCAACCAACAAAATGAATCCACGTTAGGTTTAAAAGATCAACAGGTTCTGGATGCCAGAGCTATGCATGGCTTTTTTCAAAAAATATTGAAACCTTGAGAGTTCACCTTACTGAAAAAGGTGATGGAGCTGAATTCATATGGGACAAGGATGATCCATCAGCAATGGATTTTATTACACTGCAGCAAATCTCAGGATGCATATTTTCAGTATGAATATGAAGAGCAGATTTGATATTAAATCGATGGCTGGAAATATCATTCCTGCAATAGCTACTACTAATGCAGTGATTGCTGGGTTGATAGTCCTGGAAGGTTTGAAAATTTAATCAGGAAAAATAGATCAGTGTAGAACAATCTTTTTAAACAAACAGCCAAATCCAAGAAAGAAACTACTTGTGCCTTTTGCATTGGATCCTCCCAACCCTAATTGTTATGTTTGTGTGAGCAAGCCTGAGGTAACAGTGAAATTGAATGTCCACGAAGTCACAGTCCTTACATTACAGGACAAGATAGTAAAAGAAAAATTTGCTATGGTAGCGCCAGATGTACAGATTGCAAAGGAACCATCCTCATATCTTCAGAAGAGGGAGAAACAGAAGCTAATAATTATAACAAGTTATCAGGATTTGGAATCAGAAATGGCAGCAGGCTTCAAGCAGATGATTTTCTACAGGATTATACATTACTGATCAATATCCTCCATAGCGATGATCTAGAAAAAGATGTGCAATTTGAAGTTGTTGGACGTGCTCCTGAAAAAGTAGGGCCGAAGCACACAGAACAGACAGCTAAAAACATCAGTAATGGCAGTGATGATGGGGCACAGCCATCCACATCAACAGCTCAAGATCAAGATGATGTGCTGACCGTTGATTCAGATGAAGAAGGCCCTTCAAGTAATGCTGATGTCACTGAGGAAGACTCAGCCCGGAAGAGAAAGTTAGGATAAAGAACACGCCAACGCAAAGAGGCCACATACAGAACAGTCTGAAGAGCTAGATGACATTATAGTATTAGACTGAATGAAAATAAACTTTATCATTTTCTTAGTGCCTTATGTTATCTGGGCATTTGTGTTAAATGGCCAGAACGAGACTACTTATGTCCTTTGTTTGAAAGGAAAATCATACCTGACTTGAAAATGAGTCTTTTTCCCCTTGATAAAACATTCATTTCGATAGAACCATTAGAAATATTCCAGTATGTTATATTAAATGTAATAGGAATTTAGTTTTTAAATACTTGAAAAGAAGTATTTGCTTAAACAGTCAGATAAAAGACAGTACACAGTGCATGTTACAGCTTTTTATGTAAATACCTTCAGGTATAATTCAGTAGTTAAAAATATTGCGGTTTAGTAAAATTAATACTCTGGTTATAAATATTACACATTTATTTTTGGCTAGGAAAAATATTTTGGCTCAGATTTTATTGTTTTTCACATCTTCAACTAAACTGAGATGGATTCAAAGATGCTTCAAGTGCTGTGTGTTGAAACTTGTTTTAAAATATCAACTGGCACTATGTACATTACTGTAAAACAATGTTAATTTACTCAATTTTTCAGCTTGTATTGCCTGGTATGTCAGTTTTGTGTATTGTTACAGTTTCAGGTTATTTATATTTGATGTTTTATAAAACTCAAATACTCCTATGCTGTACCTTTAAAGGACCAAATAAATGATATCTGAATACTTGCTATAAAACAGACTAATATCTATTCAACTAAGAACTCTAAATTTTTTAAAAATCACACACATGGACTAGAAGCTTAGATTCCATAATCTAAAATTTTACCTCATTCTTAAATTTCCTAATCTGATGAGAAATTTTAAAACAAAAATTTAAAACTATTATCAGTACCAGAGACTCCATGTCTATCTTTTCCTTTTCAAAAGTGCTGATATATTCAGAAAGGCTAAGTGCTTCCAGGGTTTCCTGCAAAGTTAGGACTTCATTTTCAACATCAAGGTCACAAGATTCATCCATTGGCACCTTTGGATCTTCTAATGCCTTAAGCAGAAAAACAAAAATGGAAAAACATTTGGAAAGCTTTCAGAGACTATCTTCTTGGTCAACAGAACAATGAGGACATGTGTAAGCTCTAGAGTTTCATACTACATTTCTCAAAAAATGAATTTACTGTATGAAAACATTTCTGAAACTTGATAGTTCAGGTTCTGAAGCAGACTTAGCTGCAGCTACAAATCTATATGTTAACTAAGCATTCTTGAGACACACCTGCTTTTCGAAAGGCGCTGTATGCTTCATGATACCATTAGCAGTAGTTAGAGGCACAGTTTTTGAAGTCAAGTCTTTTTGATTAGATAGTATATCAAATAATATCAAAGATCCTGAAGAACACAAAGAAAAGGATATTTTTCCATTTATAAAGATAGTAAGATTTGACATTTAATAATAGAACACATTTAAATATTTCTTAAGGTTTATCAAGTGCTTTCCTTGCCACAATTCTGTGAGATAGAAAGTGCCAAGTATTACCATTCCTATTGTTTTAAATCCCACCCACACTGGCCTTCCTGGGCTTCCATTCCTATTTCACAAAAGAGAAAACTGAGGTGGAACTTGATTCAGAATTTTAGCCACAAGTACTTCTCAAACTCATCCACAGAGGTAGAATCCAAAGTTTAAACAAAACTTTGACTGAATGCTTGCAGTAAAATCCTCTAAAATTATTTTTCATGCCTATTAGCAAACAACGTAAGGTTCATTTTAAAAGAGACATGGGGTGTTTCATAGTACCTTGTAACATAGTTTAAGAAACACTGCACTAGACCATGCTATTTCCTAGTCATATGCTCAGTGTTGAACAAAATCTAATTGATCTAAGCTACATAACAAAGTAGAGTACTAGACCTGGACTCAGAGATCTAAGTTCAAATCCTGCCTCAAATATATAACTTGAACACTGCATGTAACTTCTGCCTGCCTCAGTTTCTTCATATGTAAAATGGGATTAATAATAGCACCAATCTCCCACGGTTGTTGTTAATCAAATGAGATAATACTTGTAAAGCATTCTGTAAACTTTGCTACCTGTTAGACAAATGCCAGCTACTGTAAGTGTCATCAACGCCACTAATTTACAAAGAAATTGGATATAAATGAAAAAAAAGATAACGTATATCATAAAGACAAATGAATTTCAAGGTGAAAAAGTAAGTAGTTAAGTGGAAAAGCCAACATTTTAAAGTACAAGAGTTAAACTTTATCTTTTATAAACTTTGCAGGCTATGGAGGATTAAGCTATAATTAGGTTAAATGCACATACTGAAAACTTACCCAAGCTATGTCCAGCAACAGAGATCCCTCCTTTAAAACCTGGGTTCCGACTGATAAAAAGTGCATGTAGACGGTTTATTTCCATTCCTACTTTTTCCACAATAGTCTGACAGTAGGTGGGGCTATTGTAAAACAGTATGTCTAACAAGGTTTCATTGGTAAAGTGTCGCAGACGGCCAATACTTGGTAGAGTTATTTTTTTAATGTTCCTTTGGAAAAAAAAATGAATATATTTAGTCATTAATACCAAGTTCCTCAACAAACACTATCGACAGCCTCTTATGTAAACGATACTGTGCCAAGTGCTGGAGATACAAGCTTAAAAACTTACTATCTCTGCTATGCTTCTAAAACCAATCCACAAAAGGAAATTCTGACTCACAAACACCTTGAGGCAAAAATATATAAGGGAGGTCAAAAAGAAGGAAATTCAAAGTAGCAAAAGGTAGTAAAGAAGAGCAGGGAGACTATTCTCAGATAAGTGCCTATGTATACAGAGTATGCAAAAACTGGGCAGATTAAAACAAATGATATTAGATTGACTGTAGGACTCTAACAAAGTGAGAAGAGATCTTAGAGATCATCTAGTCCAACACCTTCATTTTACAGATAAAAAAACAGCTAAAGAAGTGAAGTAACTTGCCAAAGATTACAAAGGTAATTAGTAATATAGCTTCTTAGGAACAGAAGCAAGACTGAATTTGGGTTACTGGATTTCCTTCTGTTAATCCACACTTTCAAGGGCTTACTCCAATATAAATGTAACATATTGTATATTAACATTATTAAAATAGTATAATGGATTAAAATAGTTAAGAGTTCAAGTGATCCTAGATAGCTTGTTCAATGTTCCCATTTTGTAGATGAGCAAACTGAGTCAGCTCAGGGAGATATAATCACTTCCCAAGTTGGGACTGAAAGCAGTGGGGGAAAAAATCTTGTCCTAAAGTCTCAGTGCAATAGTTTAATAATAAATCTCTACCTTTCTAATTTTGAACTTAAAATTATGTTTGTCTAAATCTAGAAAATCAGCTCATACAAACCTGTCAACACCTGTAGCATCACCATGTAAGGAACTATGCCAATGAACTGGGAGGAATTCCACCCTGCTTACTTTATGATCATCTAAAGATTTCTTAAAATGTGTCTGCAGCAATTTTAGAGAAACCATCCTGAAATCATCAACTTAAGAAAGAAAAAGGACATATTTCAGTGAAAAATTCAGTATTGGTTAGATTGATGATTATTAACAAAATAATTACTATGTTTAAAATCCTAACGGCATTTTCTGAAGAAAAAAGCACATCTATTACCTCAATAACACTAAAAAGTAGGGGAATAATTAATAATTCCTTCATTTTAGAAACAAAGAATTTTATAAAAGAAAACTTAACTAGCTATGAGAACATGAATTTAACAAGTAACATAAAGGTTTAAAAAATACAAATTTAATGAAAAATTAACAAACTTCATTTAATTAAAATTATTTGAAAATAAATATAGCACTCATGAATGATAGCAGTCAAATGTAAAACCATGAAAAAAAGTAGTTTTTCTCCTTAATCAACCAAATTTACATTTCTCCTGCTAACATATTATGAACCTAGTAATTTTTGTACAGCTGAAAATTAAGAGTTTTAAGAGCACCTTAACAGTTTATATATTCATTTTAAAACTATTCTTTGAATGAAAAAGTAATGATAAACATACCACATTCAATAATGCTTCTAAAACGTAAATCACAAACAGGACCAATGCCATGTACCATAAATACTAAATGGTCAACCTGAGGCATCTCACCTGTAGAAAGAGAAAAATGTTAGACATGTGGTACCTAACTGATGAGTAGTATTATCTTGCTCAAAGTCCTTAAACTTTCATCTATAAAAACACTTAAAAGTTCTATTGCACCAACCCCACTAATACACACCTCAATACCTCTAGGATGAAAGTCACCCCTCCCACACAGCAGGAGGCTTAAGAGGAAAAGGAAGCAAGCTACTGCCTTCCCTGGAAATTCCCATAATCATCTAACTATTAAGAACTTACCAGCTCTAGGTCTGGTAATCACTTGGATTCCTGATATCTCCAGGGTCTTAAACTCCATTTTGAGAAATATTGTTAGCATAAAACTTGGTTCTACGCTATTTCTTAAAACATTCATCCCCTGTATCCATTTTATTAGATTTTTTAAAAGTTACTCAAATATGCTTAATGGAAATATTTAATTTTTTCATTCCACTTATATTTTACCTCCTTACATATTTATTGTATAATTGAGAGCAAACATGACGAGTATGAAATTGTCAAACTGAATTTCATACTTCATGTTACAACAAATGAAAATAAAGTGCTCACGAACTAACAATCCAGGATTGTTGGCCCCTATACAAAGGTGTAAGAAAACAAAAGCAGTCATCTGTGAAATCATAGTCAAAAGCCAAAGGCACGTAAAACAACAATGTGCTTATTCACATAGGAAATAAGATACAAACGGAAATGTGTATAAATAGTAATGTGTTGATACATTTAATGTCAAGCTAATTTTTTAAATGAAAGGAGGCTTTACAATCCCCAACATCAATGATAATGCCTTTTACCAGCTCACAAATAGTGTTAAACAACTCTAAGTGTATACAAATACTATGTAAACTAAAAAAAATATGAACCATAAAAGTCTCTTCCTTACTAAGGGCATATTTATAAATTATATGAAAAGTAAAGATAGAAGTGATTGTTGATCAAAGCAGAGGATAACTATAATAAAGCATTTCACACAGAAAGCAAGCATTAAACATAAAATGTGAAGAATTCAACATGCAAATTCAATGTGCTTAACATAGAAAGTTTATAATTAGAAATTAAGGAATTAACAACATAAAACTAAAAGAAAAAGTATGAATTCAGAATCTGACTAAGCAAGAATATGACTGGGAAAATATGTAGTTATTAGTGGCAAATCATTTATGTATACACAATGAGTACTGCAATAGTCATATATGAAAAACTATGTATAAAAGATATAAAAATATGTATGAAGTCATATATTTAAAACATATGAAAAAAAATTTAAAATAAAGCCAAGCTCTGAGTACCTACAATGACCAATCTAGGACCTGCAGAATGAACAACTGAACTAACTTTTATCCTTTCAGTAAAGGTGTAAAGAATGTTGGTTTTGTTTAACTATTTTGCTTTGTTTTGTTTTTTAGAGGGGAGAAGGCATTCAACACATTACTATTTATACACATTTCAGTTTGTATCTTATTTCCTATGTGAATAAGGGATTAAGTGACTTGCCCACGGTCACACAGCAAGTAAGTGTGTCAAGTGTCTGAGGCCGGATTTGAACTCAGGTCCTCCTGACTCCAGGGCGGGTGCTCTACTCATTGAGCCACCTAGCTGCCCCTGTTTAACTATTTTGTCATAAAGAATGGCTCACTTTTTGAAAAGGGAAGGAAGGGATCCTGAAATAACTAAATGAAAAAAGAAAAGGCATTAATAAAGTAATTTTAATAGGAGAAAATATTATATACAACAAAGATCCCCCTTTATAGTAAAAGAATGTGAAAATGTTATCAAAACAAATGGACTTGGGTGTAAGGAATAGAAGACAACAGATGATACTAGGCTAGTGCTAGAAAAGATGGCATAAAAGAAAAGCTGAGAAAGAATTCAAAGAAGACTTCATCAAAGGAAGCATTCATGTGCCACAATCCTGTTTCAATTTACTCTAAAGGAGCTGACTCTCTCAAGAATGTCTGTGGTGAACATTTGAATGAATGTGAACAAGTGAGTAGTTATACCATCAAACAAGGCAGGTCACATTTACATCATGATTTTAGGTTCACAATGCACTTTCCTCACAATGCTTAAGTGGTAACATCATTATCTCCATTTTACAGACAAGGAAACTGAGGATCAGAAAGGTTAAGTGACTAGCCTACCATCACATAAGTGGCAGAGCCAGGACTCAAATTTAGTTCTTCTAATTCCAGGGTTTTCTCTACTATGATACGCTGCTGATGAAAGGCTTGAATTGTTTGATTCTATCAGTCGTCTTTTGTCTCAACTCTTTCCCCTAGAGGTTCACATACCATCGGGAATTTCATCATGATCATCAATTCCACGTTTTACAATTCTAGGCCTTGTCTGTCCATCTTGTGTGGTCCCCCATTCATCTGGCACTAAGGAAGGCTGAAACTGAACTATAACCTAAAATATGCAACACAAATATTCTTGAAAAAAAACTTGTTGGCACAAAAATTCAACAAATTCATTTCTACTCTTGAGCAAAAATCTCTCTTAGAACATAAATGAATAAAGTAAAACGTTTACTATATCTCAACACCTACATAAGGCAGATGCTAGACTGCTGACCCTAAGACTAGTATTATAAAATACATCCACTGTATTTAAATAACCGGATTCAACAAGTCAGCTGACAACATGCAAAAAATAATGTTATCAACTATAGGCATACCTCAATTTAAGCACTTTATTTGATAATTCAGATTAAAAAATAAACCAGAGTATTTATTTTCATTAAAAAACAGTTGAACAAGGGAATGTACAGTAAGAGTCCTTTAAATGTCTAGTGAATGAATAAAAAAAGATTACAATTGTAAAATTAAATTTGCATACCATTTTAGGAAGTCATTTTACAGCAAAACATGCCTAAATTCACTGAGTTCTGTCCTGTGACTTCCAGAGAAATATCTTGCAATTAGTAAAAATTATGCAGAAAACCACAAACCAAAGCTTTAAACAGAGTAACTTCACAGAAAAAAAAGGAATGATAAAAGGGTATACATCTGTATGTATTAAAACTTTCTAACATTACATAGAAATTGGCATATCTGACTAACAACAAGAACTATGTAGTGATTAACTCAGAGTTGTTCTAATGTATGTTGCCACAAATGGAGATTGCAAATGAAAATATCTAAGTTCTGCTAGTTTCCATGACCAATTTTAACTATGGCAATTCTGAATTTAATATGAATATACATGTTATTTACTAATATGCATCCACTGTTGAAGTTAACACTATTCAAGTATACTCAGAAAAATAATTTGAAACATACAAAACAAGTTAACGATTTAAATATCTTTATTACCTTTGGATTATGCATAACAATTGTTTCTCCACTGGGAAACTCAAGTCTACGATGCCACTGATTGGTGGTTACAGCTTTTTTGTATTCTGCCTAGGAAAACAGGTAAAATAGTTTTAAGTCCAAAATGACTAATATCATTAAATTATACCACGTTTAAAAAGCATCTGTATGAAAAGAATAAATGAACATTGCATTGGCAAAGATGAGATTACTCATGAGACCTGGTAATATTTCATTTTAAGTTTATAAAAGTATTAGAAAATTGACTTCCAATGGCTAAGATTCATTTGGTAAACTGATGTAAAACAGGTTATTTGTTTCATGTCAGAGTACAGAAACACAATGTCAAGCAAGATACAAAAAAGGAGAAAATTCTTGTTCAGGCAATACACGAGTCACACAGAACTGATCTTTAAGAGGACATTTAAAAAAGAAACATACTTTAAAAACTGCCTAGAATATGAAGTAAATATTGTAGCTATCGATCAATACAAAATCAATCATCTCACCAACCAATTTCTAAAGTAATTACTACACCCTTCAGCAATTCCCTGTAAAAAAAATTTGAAATAATATCTAAAGACCAAGGGCTCCCTCAATTTTGGAGGGACACAGGTGCCAACTTAGGAATGTATTTTTTAGATTCTGGGGTTTAACCTTTTAGCAATGACCAAATGAAAAAATCTTATAATCGGTTGATAGTATAAAATTAGATTTACATATGAAATCAATGTTAAAAAATCCAGGATTTTAAAAACATTCTGGCCTTCTGCTTATTGAAGTTTCCTTTATCTAGGAAAACAACATGAGAGCTCCTATTTCTCTAACAGAGATGGGGGAAGAGGCAATAATAGTAATAATTTACATTTATATGGTTCCTTAAAGCTATAAAATACTTACATTAAATAGCCTCACAGCTTTCCACCTAAATAAATTCTGACTACCATTCTGCAACAACCAAACACCTAATAGCCAACCTATTGTACTCCATACAGTACAGAATATAATAAAGGAGTTGGCTACTGGGTGATGAATTCTTCAGTCAGAGCAAAATAAAGGTTGTGGCTCAGCATTCCTTTACTGTTTCTTGTTGTTCCAAAGCATGTTAATTTTTTTTCAGAGACAAATAATTCTTGATGATTCTAAGATACATTGTGTAGCAAACAACAGGCTTGATTCCTCCTCTCCAGTCTTCCCTGTTATTAATTTGGCGCTCTCTTTCCTGTCATGAAAATCTCTTCATCTAGTCAAACCTAATACTCTTATCTCCCTTATTCTTATGCCAATTTTCAACTCCCAACTTTTGGTATTTATCTGATGCCAGTCCAGCTATGGCATCTAATAGTTTTCAGTGCTACAGATTTCAGCATTTTCAGAGAAGGCACAATGAATTATGCTTAAGTTAAAGTTTGACTATATCATGTACTAAACAAGAAGCAAAACTTACACACTGCTTTCAAGATATCAAAAGAAGAATCCTAAGATGATACTTGACAACAGAATCCCTTTAATGTTTAGAGATGACTCATGTATCTTAAGTCTGCAAATTGGAAAAACTAGTTGGAAAAAATAAACATTCTTCTGTTTGTATTTGGGAATGTCATGCACAAGCGCTAGATTAAACTCAGCACCAGGCTGAGAGTAACTAAGAAATACCAAGAAAAGACACTGCTATTTTTTAATCTCTTTTATACTCATTTCCACATATTAATCAATACTAAATTTTGCATGTCATCCTAAGGATTAACATATCCAGTGGTATTTGATGCCACGCAACTAACCAAAATGAGGATGAAGCAAAAGAAAACACCCATTATCCTAAGTTCTTCCATTTGCACTATTCCCCTAAAAATATATATAAATCTCACTATAACAATCTTCAGGGAACTGAAGTGGTTTAATGAAAATAATGTCAGAGGACCTGGACCCAAAGCCCTGCTCTACCCTAGAGTGCCTCTGTGCCCTTGGGCAAGTCAATTAACTTCTCTGGGCCTCAGTTTCTTCTTCTGTAAAAGGACAGGGCTAGAATCAATGATCTCTAAGGTTCCTTCTAACTCTAAACCTATGAATCAATGAACAGGGTAGTCTCCTTTATAGGTGAAACCACTATAAAGAGATCCAACAAGCAATTTAGTAACTAAATCCTATAAGAAGGCCCAAGAAAGAATCACTTTATATTAAATGTAGCTTTATAGAAAACAGTATGAGAATTAGTTTTCACAGGCACATGTACACTGTGCCTACATTTATTTTAAACAAATGGTAAAATATTTTAAGATGCATACCTCTAGTTTTTCACTGAATTCCTCTGTATAAGGTATATACCGGCTATCTGTATCCCCCTTGTAAAACCAGGTACAGCGTCTAACTTCAGTCTGTTCTTCTTCCCAATACACAGCTTTTCTCAATCTGTCATAGAGGTAAACATCATAGCGTCCACCATCCGTGCTTAAAACAACACTCTCAGGATCTGGCTGGACTAAAAGGTAAAATTTAAACTTTATTTAGACACTTAAAACATGCTCTTCCTCCTAATCTACAAACAGATAACATGGTGATCACGTTACTCCCTTTCCAAATAAAGTGCCAAACTCATCTATCCAGTTAAGAAAAGGCTTAAAATTAATCTTTGATACTTTAAGTTTTCTTTTTCCTCAGCAAGAAGAAACAAAACTTTGAGGACCACTGCCAGAGAGCACTAAACACTTATTATCATAAAATAATCCAAAAATATTTGCGGGATTTTTAAAAATAGAAGTGCCACGAAAGGGAAACCAGAGTAGTATAATGGAAAGAGAGAACAGGCCGCAAAGGCAGAATGATTTGGGTTCAAGTCCCACCCAATGACTCATACTGGCTTTGTCTCTCAGCCCGGTCAATTAAGTTTTCACTACCCCAGACAATTCTCTTCAAAAAACAAAAAAGAAAATAGGGATCTATTTAGGTAAAGAAATGCTCCTCACTGGTAATACCAACTAACTCAAACTAAATCAAATAACTCAAAAGTCTAGTTTTTTAAAAAGTCATATTGATAAATATATGAAATAACAAACTAAGCTCAGTAACTACACATATCAAATTTTTCAAAAGCATAGAGTCCCTTTACATATCAAACATTAAACAAGTAACTCACAAAAATGATCTAGAAAACTATGTCCAAAAAAAAAACTTTCTAGGTCAAAGGCAACTGCTATACGTTGTTTGAATATTTTTGTTTTAAAACTAGAGTAAATATTTCAAAGAAATAAATTCTTGCTTTACAAAAATCAAGTTCTGAAGTCAAATGCTTCTTTGCTACCCTAAAAAGAGCAAAACAACAAAAAATGAATAGATGGATCATATAAGGACTTTTATTTAAACAGTTTCTCTAAATTAAGTGAAAGATCATTCAACTCAAACATATACCACTTGCTCATCAAGTATTACTAATACTCCCCACCTTTAAAAAAAAAAGAGGAGAACGAAGTAATCTGACACTCACAAAAGTCAATGGAAAAGAAAGGAATAAGGTCCTTCAACTCCCAGATCATACATAAAATTTTTTCCTACATTTGCCTCTCCCTCATCCTACCCTCCCCAAAAAGAAAGGAAACTTGCACTTACCTGAATTATAAACTTCTTCAAGATGTATAGAATCAAACATACTGAATGGCATCCATATTTGTTTGTATTCTACTTCCTTGCAATAAAACCAATGAGGCTGAACTGCCTCATACAGATTCTGAAGGAAAAGAGGAGGTGGTGCTGCTTGTATCACAGGAGCTGCAGGTCTAGCCAGAAGCTGCTGTGGGACTGGTGATGACATGACTGTCTGTCCGGCTGGAGGAATCTGAAAAGAAAAAGACCATGTTTCCTCCAAGTCTGAGAAACCGCATGGCGCGGAGGGCAGCCGCCTGAACATGGAGGCAGCACCTTAGATACTTACTAAAACTTACTAATTGTGTGATCACAGCCTCACTGAGGCTGTTTCCTCATCTGTAAAATTGAGATAATAATATCTATAAAGTACTTCCCTCAGGGGATTCTTCTAAGGCTCAAATGTAAAGGCCTTTGCAAACTTCAAAGTTCTAAACAAATGTCACATGTTGTTATCTTTGAGATAATAACTATGCACATGCATGCTCTTCAGACCTAACAATGCTCCTGAAGACTTCTGGTCTTATAGACTGCCCTACAATCAAAGAAGGAAATTTTTTCTATCTAAAATATTTTCAAGTTACAAGCATTGCCTAAGATGAAACTGTGACTCAAATAAATCTAGTTACTTTTTAAGGGCACAAAAGGCCTTTCCTCATAATTTTTGCATGCTGACATAATATGACTGAAATATGTGACACCTTAGTGTCACCTTAGTGACACCTGTCTCCTACATTTTAGAATGAAAACAACAAGATTACAAATTAAACTTGATGCTTGTCATCACATCACTGATTTGTGTTTCAGTGGGTCAGATACTTTATTCTTTTCATTTTTAGCTCCAGGTGAATTCTTTTCTGGAATCAGTTAACAATTTCTACAATTTTTTTAAAATCAAAGTCTAATAAGAAGTACAGAAATTTTCTTCCAACATTATAATACCATATGGTAGAGTATTTTTGTATTCAGATCAAGTCCCTATTTAAAAAAAAAACTAAAGGCAGCTATGGAAGTATATATCAATTTTGATAACTAAGGTTTTAAAAATTAAAATTGTACTTGATTATATGCTGAAATGCTCCTGGATATTTCTCATTTTATAAATTTATCACAGTTTGTATTACATTAAAACTTTCTGATTTGGAAAGTTATTGTTTAATCAGTTACTTCTTCGGTGGATAGGTAGTTTAAAGTAATAAAAAGAGAGAATAAATGTAACCCTCTTACTTTAAAATTGTTTTTACTAGAAAGCATATAGGTTTTACATTTTCTTTAAAAGTAATTAGCTTTCCAGGTAGATCTCGGAAGAACTTGGAAAGACTTAACATGAATTGAAGCTGAGTGAAGTGAACAGAACAAGGAGAACACTGTACACAGTAATACTGTGCAATAATCGATTATGATTGACTTGGCTCTTAGCAATACAATGATCCAAGACAATTCCAAAAGACTCATGAAGGAAAATGCTATCCACATTCAAAGAAAGAACTATGGAGTCCGAATGCAGATCGAAGAATATTAGTTTCATTTTTGGGGTTTTTTTTTGTGGTTTTCCCTTTTGTTTTATTTCTTCTTTCACAACATGACTAATGTGGAAATGTTTCCACAAATCACATGTATAACCTACATCAGATTGCTTGCGATCTTGGGGAGGGGGAAGGGAAGGGGTTAGAAAAATCTGGAACTCAAAATCTTATAAAAATGAATGTTAAAAACTATCTTCATGTGTAACTGGAAAAAACAACATACTATTTACCAAAATAAAAAATAGTGAGCTTTCATATTCCTGCTTTTAAGAAGCACAGAATGTTTGAAATGCAGGATAAGACTAAAAAAACTGATAAGAATTAGAAGATATAAGTGAACTAAAGCAAATTTCTATACCGGTGGTACTGATCCTGGAGGACTCTGATACATCTGAAGAGGTGGTCCAGAGGATGATGTATGGGCAGGATGGTTTGGAGTCTGACACTGCTGCAACTGTGGTGGAGCAATATAAGGGTTAGCTCTGCTGCTGGTAGGGTTATGGCGATATGGATTATATCCTTGTTGCGGTGTTCCGTGGGAACTTGCAAAGTTTGAAGGTGGGAGACTACTATGTGGAGAAGACTGATAAGCACTGATTCCCATCTGTGAAGGAGGTGCAACACTATAAACAGACTGAGTCTTTGAAATGTGTGATGAAAATGTATTTGGACCATCTGGAGATCCAGTTGTAAGAGGAAGGGAAGTTGGAGGCTTGGACAACGTTGGTACTCCAACGGGTGCTGGTGCAGTTGTTAATGGCATCTGTCCAATATTCCCAAAAGGATCACTGTTGCTGGATACCTGAGAGAAATAACTAAATGTCTGTGGTAAAGTAGGATGACCAGAAGTCTGACCAAGGAAGCTATCTTCCTCACCAACATCTGTAGAGTCTTCTGAAATAAAGCATAGAGTAGAAACATAGTTGGATTAAATTTACCACAAAGTTCTGAAAAAACATGTGCCATTTTCTAAAAGTTACACCACAAAATACTTCTAATGATGTATCCACTCAATCGATGAATTTTGGACTGCTGTAATAAATGACTGAAATTATGTTCTTCACTACTCAAATAGCTGTGACTTTTTATGGTAATGACATGAAATTCGAATAAATGTATTCATTTTTCTTGACAAGATTAGATGTAACACTGCATTCTAAGACATAAAGCAATTATTCTGCAAATGAAAACTCTGCTGGCAATCACATCAAGTGAACTATATCTCCCCAAATCATCTAGTGCCACAAACTGATATTTAAAAAAACACCAAAACAACCGGTAAAGTCAATTATTAATAACTAAGGCAGACAAAAACTTAAAACGTTGAACTATCATATCTCTTTGTCCAAAGGGAACACTCTCATAGGAAACATCATCACCAATCCCTATGGGAAATATGTCCAAAACCTAAATCCTTCTATACCTTTAATAGTAACTTAAAGAGAATTGTAACATCAATCACTTGGTTATTTTATATCATTATTATGTGGGCTCATCCTATGCTACTCCACACTGGTCCATCCAGCACAAAATCCTCTGCCAGGACCCAGTAAATGTCCGCGTGGCTCTAAGTATATTAAAAGATTTTCTACTCAGTTCTCATTGCCTTCCATTTTTATTCATGTCACTCCACCCCTCCAAACATTCCAGTGATTCTCAATTGTTTCCTCTGTATCAAACAAATAATTTCCTGGTCAAGGCCCTTGGTATGATAGTTGTACACATTTTTTAAATTTTGTTTTTATTATTCAACTGAAAAATGTCAACAAATATGAACATTTCCATATACAAAAACTGAACAGAAAAGAAGACTGTATATGAAACTGTGAATCTCAATTACATTCAATACAATTCAGCTGCATTATATAGTTTGGTTTTTTTTTTAATATAAGTATATGTTAAATTTACCACAATAATATCAAACTGTCACGCTTGTTTTTGTCCCCTTCTGAACTCCTTCTTCTGTGTGTAAATTTTCTTCTTTTGTTAATTTGTCTCTCCAACTACACACTACCTAATTGAACAAATAAAAATGTTTAAAAAGAGAATTAAGTCAATACACACGGAGATGCATAGTCCAGTCTTTTGTTTTATAATCTTTTGATTTTTTTAAAAAAAATTTCCTGTTGTCTTCTTGTGTTTTTCTGCTTGTCCCTTGAATTCAGTTCTTGAGCAAAGCTTTCCACTGTTCGTTCTAAGGTTTCAGTTTTCCTTTCCATTCTTCCCTCCCTAGCTTTCTATTCTGTCTCTATTGTTTCTTTTCTTCCAGGTACTCCTGCAATCCCTGTGACCAGAACAAATTTCTTTTCCTGACGCTTTACTTGGCACTTGTGAGGTAGACACTATACTCTTTGGGTTTTGTCCCATAGGTATCCCTCAATCCAAGATATTTTCCTCATGGTATTTTTGAGTTTTCACTGATTAACTCCACAACTAAATTGAATGGCAAAGGTCTGCCTGGTTCTGAGTATGGTGGCCCAAACTAGGCCCTTCCTTCAAGAAACTCTGGACCTGCTCCAGTGCTGAACTCTGCCTATGTGCTCCAAGATCTCCCCTGTAGGCTCCATCTGAGGTCATTTCCTCCAACTACTGTACTCAGGGCTATTCCTATGCTGGGTTCCAGCCACAGGCTTTGGGGACTGCTTTGGCTGGATTTTGCCAAGGGTCTTTCTCCATTGTGCTTAGCCTAGGGCCACAGAATCTTGCTGGACAATGCCCTGAATTTTCTGGGCCACTAGTGTCAGGCTAGACTCACTCCCGCCTACTCTCTTAAGCTGGGTTCCCCACGGACATTAAAGACAGCTCAGACTGGGCTCAGGTCACCAGGGACTAGACAGAGCCCAGGGGACCTTCCCCTAGCCTCCTGAGGTTGCCTGCACTCTACTTTCTAACTAACTTGGCCCATGGTCTTAGCAGGACTACAAGGCTCCCTCTGGGAATTCCTGGACTGGATGGGAGAGTCTAATAGGTACCTTATAGGTACATTTCTAAGTCTACTGGGGTACATATTTTATACTAGCACTCTACTCCCACTTCTATTGTACTTTCCAATGAGTGAGTCGACAAGCATTTATTAAGTATTTACTATGTGCAAGGCACTATGTTAAACACTAGGGAGAAAAAAAAGGCAAAAAAAGGAACTCACATTCCAATGAGAGAAACAACATGTAAATAATTAGTTATAAGATATGTAGAGCAGATGGAAGACAATCTCAGAAGGGAAGGCACTAGAAGCTAGGAAATAATTCTCTAATTTCACTTTACTCTCTAATCCAATCATGTCCCCACATTTACATTAATGTTTAACTCCCTATACTCTACTTCATATATGAGAAACATTGTTCTCCTGGTTGAGACTTTTCATTCACTAACTTTACCAATTAAAAACAACTACAGATAACCATTAGTAACACAAGTAACTTCAGATACATTTTGTGATTATGTGTAAAATATTTACATACTCTCTTCTAATTCAACCCTTTAACTTATTTAGACAATAAAGAATCTATTCTCTACAAATCTTCATGGTCCCAAATGATCATGGCCCAAGTAACATATAGACTCACCAAAAACATTCAACTCAACAAAACATTTACAGACTTACTGCTACATACAAGGTGCTACGGATACAAAGATAATAAATACAACATGCTGCATTCCCCCTCCACTCCCCTTAGAGTCTAAGGAAGATTCACAAAGTAGATTAAGATAAGGACAAAGGAGAAGTTTAAAATGCCATAAGAAATCAGAGGGAATACATACAGATCCTTCATACAGAAGGATCAGGAACAGCTTCATGGAGAAGGTGGATCCAAAGCTGTGCCTTCATTGAACAGAATGATTTCAGTAGACAGAAATGTAGAACTAGTGTATCCCTGTTAAGAGGAAAAGCTGAGGTGTCTGAGGCCCACCACACCCCTGAGGATGGCCCAAACCAGATCAAAATGTCAGCTGGGAAATTGTTATCAAAATAAATAAAAAGGCAACAAAATAAAGATAATGTTACATTTTAAGCTAAGTGGCCTGCAGGCCTTCTGTACTGATTACTGGTGCCCATTTCTATATAACACTGCTGGAGAGTACGTGAAGTGTAATATAGTTAAATAAGGATGCAAAGGTAGGCTGGAATTAAGACTGTAAATGATCTTAAATGATAGGATGTGGGTTTGGATTTTATCCTATGAATCAAGAGAAATGTTTGTGAGAAAGGGAGTGACATGGTCAAATCATAATTTGAAAAAAAAAATCGAGATTATTCTGGCAGCTAAGTAAGGGGTAAGAGGAGACCAAAAAAGAGGCTATTAATAAAACGGTCTAGGTGAAAGATAATGAGGGTCTGAGGTGGCAACAGTGTGAGTAGACAGTCTGTTGTGGATGAAAAGAACTTCACTACTTATTGAATGTGGGGGATGAAGGAAAGAGGGGAATGTTAAATGTTACTTAGTTTTGAATTTTGGTCAGCTAGCCAACTAGCATTTATTAAGTGTCTACTATGTAACTGGCACTGTGCTAAAGCACTGGGAATACAAATAAGGTGAAAAAGTCCTTGCTCTCAAGGGGCTCACAGCCTAACAACTGCGACAACATGCAAACAATGATGTACTAACAAGAAATACAAAGGCTGAAGATATGATCAACAAAAATGAGGAAGTGTGAAGAAAGTCACCCTTTTTTAAGAAGAGGGATAAATTCTGTTTAAGACATACTGAACTTGAAGCTAAAGTGTCAGTGGGAGACTCAGAAAGAAATTGGAAATGTGGGACTGGGGAAAGGGGAGGAAAAGCAGGAAGATTGTAACTGTCCATATAGGCCTAAGGGTCATCTGCACAGAGATGATGATTAGGGAGGATGAAATTTCCAAAAAAGAATATATGAGAAAATGAGTATTCAAAGAAAAGAGTTGAAAAGAGACTGGTAGGCTATCCACATTTAAGATGAGGATCTGAGACAGAAGTAGCAGTAAATCAGATAAGAGAACCAGGAATGAACCATGTTCAGGCAAAAAGGAGCAAAGAGAAGACAAAGTATTCAGAAGGAGGTCAACAACGTCAAACTGCTCAGGAAAAGTCGAGAAATCTCAGGGCCAAGAAAAGATTACAGGTTTTGGTAAGGATGAGATCACAACCTTAGAGAATGTGAGTTTCAGCACAGTGATGGAAACGTAAGTCGGATTGCAAGGAAATAAGACGTGAGCGTGTGGTTAGGATACCTTAACAATAGGTACTGTGAATTTTCTTCCCAAAGGTGAAATTATTTCAACTGCAAATGCAAGAATTTAAATGCTAAAGTTAGCTTTCCGGATATAAGCAGCTGAAAATCAAACAAGAGTGTTAAACAAACATGACACACTCTTTAACAGGAAGGCAGGTATAGATATGGTCGATGCACCTCCAAAAAAAACATGGGGCTTTCACATTCCATCAGTGTCCGAGATCTCGTATCTCTGCCACCATGACAAGGTACTGCTTGCTTTCCAAAAAGCTTCACTATCCAGGCTCCACCTCCTCGACACTGAAAACCTGAGCCCTAGGCCAGCTAAGTCGCTGGACCCTTGGCAAATTCTCCACCTAAATGGCTCATAGTTGATGATTCTTCAGAGTTCTCCCCCCCGCCCCACTTCCGAACAGGCATACTCCCCTTTGCCCATAATTACTCTCCAGTGACCCTGAGAGTGGGTAACCTCTTCCTTCTCGCTGGGAAGAATAGAAGGGCGTGAAACAAGGGAGAAGGAAGGATAGTGCTGGACCCTCTTGGAAATCCAGGGCATCCTATTCCACACTGGAACCCTTCTGCATCGGTGGGCGATCCACCTCTCTTGCAAACACGCTGGAGAGAAAGATTTTCCAATCCCTTTATGACTCACGCCCGACCGCGAGTTCTCCATTTCTCTCGTGATCCCCACCTTTGGGGTGGCCATTCCCCTCACATGAAGTACCCAGACGCCTTACTCCTTCTCCTCTGGTGCTCAAATCTCGGCCAGCCTCCCCTGGACGCAGCAGGGGGCGGGCAAGGAGGAAGAGCCCCATCCCTCTCACAGCGCCCCTCCCCTTCTCCGGTGCCAGTCTCCTCTAGCCTGGGCCCGGGGGGGCCATCACATCATGCAGTGCCCCGTCCCCGCCTCCCCATCAGCCTCGATGCCCGTCCACTTACACTCGCGGCTGCCCACCGCCCTCGGTGCCCATCACCCAACACGCTGCCCCCCCCAGCCCTCCCTCCTACCTCCCAGGAGAAGCAGAGAGGCCGGGGAGGCGGGGGCCTGGCTGACGGGGATGAAGGGCACATTGAAGTTGAACTCGGAAGCCGAAGAGAAGAGTAAGTTGGTGCCGGCGGAGGGGCCGCCGCCGCCGCCGTTGGATTTCTTCTCGGCCATGGCTCCGGCCCGCCTCCCAGTTACACGTCTCAGGCCAGCCGGTGCGGCACCACCGGCCGGAAACGGGTCAGACAAGGGGCCGGACTGCTTCCGCATTTGCGTGCTGAGCTTTCCAGAGATCAGCTGACCAGCCCCGTCCCCGTTCCCTTCCGTACCTCCCAGCGGCTCCCTTATAGTCCGTCCCACTGGGCCGGAGTCAAAATGGTCGTCGCGGCCTCAATCGATCGCGTGACCGGGAGAGAATTGGGGCTTTGGTAGTCCGGGGAAGATGGGTGAAGGGCTTAGGGCGAACTCTGGTACCAGGAACATTACAGGCAGCACAAAAAGTACATGAAGCAAAAGGAAAGGAAAGCATTTCGTACGTTTCAAACGGCAAGGGCAGTTCCGGGAAGTGCTTCGTAGGCGTGGCTCCAGTGCCTTCGGGTGTCTGGCTGACGTCACTCGTGACGCAATGCCGCGGCCCCGCCCTTTTACTGAGCCCAGGAGCCCCGCACAGTGGAGCTGCCGGTAGGTGGCGCTATGGAGCGTGTGAGGGTTTCATGACCTTTAATACGCAAAGGGACCAAAACAGCACTTTTTATGGCTGCAAAGAACTGGAAACGAGGTCTGAGCCCATCATTTGGGGGTTTGGCCAGACAAACTGCCGGGAATGAATGTGATGGAATAGTACATGCAGCCACTTAAGAAACAGGAACGGGGGAAATTCGGGGAACGTCGGAAGATTTATATACACATTGATGCACAATGGAGTAAGCAGAACCAGGAAGGGGATACATATATATACACACACATACACACATATATACACACGCAGGGTAGCTGGAAAGAAGAATAATGAAGAACGGAGCAACCTGTGATTGCAAGGACCAAGTTCTCCAAGGAACAGGGGAAGAACTAAGAAAAGACGCTGCCCTCCATGCGGGAATGCGCTTTGCCCTTGGCTTCCTAAAGGACGCAGCTCAGATCCCATATTCTGCAGGAGTTCTTTCTCAATCTTCCCCATTGCCGCTGCCTTTCCGCTGACATTTCCTTGTCCCCCCTAATATAATTTGAGCTTCTTGGGGACAGGGACCCTGTTTTTGCCTTTTCTTGCATTCCCCAGTCCTTAGTAAATCTTAGTTGACTGACTGAGATAGAGGACTAAGATGTGGAATATTGCATATGCTGTTGCGCAGTCTATATGTTGGTTGCTTTTGCTGAGCTGGGTTTTTTCCTTTTTAAATTTGTGTTACATAGGAAGGCTTGATGGGAGGAGGAACATATTGAAATGAATGTGTTATAAAAACTAAAGGGAAAGGAAGAAAAGAAAGAAAATTCATCCTCCATAAAATCAAACTTGGAAAATAATGACTGTAGGCTCGAAGAGCTCGGTAGCACCATGCAGTCTCCTCCTGGTTCTGACAGTGGTACAGATAACCCAAAAGAGAAGAAAATACAGAAATTATTATTTGACTTTTAAATCATTAATAGAGTTTCTTTATGCTGGAGTTCCCAGTAACAATGAAATCACAGATTCTCTGTCCCTTTCCCTACCTTTTAAATGTAGCTGCACATTGATTCAGTAAATAACAAATGACAATAAATACCTAATGGAAGACTATTCAGTACAGTGGCTTTTTGGAGTCAGAGGAACCAGATTTGAATCCCCACTCTTAGGATCTAGAGCTGGGATAGGGAACCTGCGGCTTTGAGGCCACATGGCCTTCTAGGTCCTTGGGTGCAGCCTTTTTGACTGAGTCTAAGTTTTACAGAGCAAATCCTTTTATTAAGGGGATTTGTTCTGTGAAGTTTGGATTAGGTCAAAGGGCCCCACTTGAGGACCTAGAGGGCCACATGTGGCCTTCAGACCACAGGTTCCCCACTCCTGATCTAGAGTATTGGCATAAGTAACTTTGCCTCATCTGTAAAATGAGAAGCTTAGACTGATTGAAATCTGAAAAGCCCCTTCCAGCTAGCTCTAAGGCTATGTTCTACAATCACAGCCAGTCTGGATGTCTTTCCAATTAGATCCACTGAGAGTGGAATAGAATTGCAAAATTTGTGGACCTTCCTCAAGCTGCAGAAAATTAAATATATAAGGAAAATATATATACAATATTTTAAAAACATTTTACAGATCTAATTTAAAGTTTAAAAATGTTGTAAAGTACCATATGCAACTTTTTTTTTACGATAAAATTTTCATGTTTTTAATATTTATGGATGCAAAAAGCCTAGGAGAACTTTATGAAAAGAAGTCATGACTTTTGGGAAGAAGCTGAAAGAGAAAAATTTACTTTTTAGGGTTTTCTTAAGGGATTTTTTTTTTGTCCAGACTTTTCTGTCTCTCTATACAAGAGGAATGGCAAAGAAGAGTCCCTAGGTCAATCAATACAGATGAGCATGTAATATCAATTAACTCTCTATGACCAAGACTGAGCAGTAAGTAGCAGCAAGATCCAATCACCATCATTTTTTTTAATTAAGATTTTTTTATTTTTAGTTTACAACACTCAGTTCCACATGATTTTGAGTTCCAGATTTTCTTCCTCCCCTCACTCCCCTCCTCCCCCAGACAGCATGAAATCCGATATATCTTGTACATATAACTTCACATTAAACGTATTTACACAGTAGTCAGGTTGTAAAGAAGAATTATGACCAATGGAATGAATCGTGAGAAAGAAGAAACAAAACCAAAAAACAAAAAAGAAAAACAAAAGAAAATAAAAAAGGAGAGCAAATAGTTTGCCTCAATCTGCATTCAGACTCCACAGTTCTTTCTCTGGATGTATATAGCTCTCTCCATTATGAGTCCTTTGGAGTTGTCTTTGAACCTTGTATCTCTGAGAAGAGCCAAGTCTATCAAGGTTAGTCATCACAGAATCAATATATCGGTGGTCGTGTATGCTGTTCTCCTAGTTCTGCTCTGCTCACTCAGCATTATATCGTGTAGATTTTTCCAGGTTATTATGAAGTCTGTATCTTCCCCATTTCTTATAACACGATAGTATTCCATTACATTCATATACCACAACTTGTTCAGCCATTCCCCAATTGATGGGCATCCTCTTGATTTCCAATTCTTTGCTGCTACAAAAAGAGCCACTATAAATATTTTTGTACATATGGGTCCCTTTCCCACTTGTGTGATCTCTTTGGCACAGCCCTAGAAGTGGTATTGCTGGGTGAAAGGGTATGAACATTTTTATAGCTGTTTGGGCATAGTTCCAAATTGCTCTACAGAATGACTGGATCAGTTCACAACTCCACCAGCAATGTAACAGCAATCATCATCATCATCTTAATTACCTGCAAAAAGGGAAAAAGGAACAATGAGAAGTTAACTTCATGGGCAAATCAGTAGGGTAAAAAGTATGACTTGAGAAATAGGTTTGCTGGCAAATTGGATAAATTTTGAGAGAAAATACAATTAGAAAACTTTTACTCCACATAGAAGAGAAATATCTTGAAAAAAAAAACTGATCAAGTTGACCTCTTTGGCAGTCTGGTGAATCCTATGGAGTCCTCAGATTAATATTTTTAAATTCATAAAATAAAATACAATTACAAAAGAAGCCAATTATTCCAGAATATCAAGGGAATTAATGAAAAGAAATACTAGGGAAGGTAGCCTAGCCATACCAGGTATTAAACTGTATTATAAAGCAGCAGTCATCAAAACTGCTTGGTATTGGCTAAGAAACAGAGTGGTAGATCAGTGGAATAGGTTAGGTACACAAAACACAATAGTCAATGACTGTAGAAATCTACTCTTTGATAAACCCAAAGAATCCATCTTCTAGTTTAAGAATTCACTATTTCACAAAAAACTGCTGGGAAAATTGGAAAATGGTAGGGGGCAGAAACTAGGCATAGACCAATATCTTATACCACATACCAAAATAAAGTCAAAATGGGTTCATGATTTAGGAATAAAGACTGATACTATAAGCAATTTGGGAGAGCAAGGAATAGTGTACCTATCAGATTTATGGGAAAGGGAAGAATTCAATGACCCAACAAGAGATAGTGTCACAAAATGCAAAATGGATAATTTTGACTATGTTAAATTGAAAAGTTTTTGTATAAACAAAACCAATGCAACAAAAATTAGGAGGGTAGAAGAAAATTGAGAAAAAATCTTTACAACTAGTATCTCTGATAAAGGCCTCATCTCTAAAATATACAGGGAACTGAGTCAAATTTATAGGAATACAAGTCATTCCTCAATTGAGAAATGGTCAAAGGTGGGGCAGCTAGGTGGAGCAGTGAGTAGAGCACTGGCCCTGGGGTCAGGAGAAATGGTCAAAGGATATGAACAGGAAGTTTTCAGAGGAAGAAATTAAAGATATCTATAGTCAGATGAAAAAATGCTCGAAATCACTGTTAATCAGAGAGATGCAAATCAAAACAACTCTTAGGTACCACATCTCTCCTTTCAGATTGGGTAACACGACAAAACAGGAAAATGATAAATGCTGGAGAGGATGTGGGAAAATTGGAACATTAATACATTGTTGGTGGAGTTGTGAACTGATCCAGCCATTCTGGAGAGCAATTTGGAACTATGCCCAAAAAGCTATAAAAATGTGCATACCCTTCAACTGAGCAATACCACTTCTAGGGCTATATCTCAAAGAGATCACACAAGTGGGAAATGGACCTGTATGTACAAAAATATTTATAGCAGCTCTTTTTGTGGTGGCAAAGAATTGGAAATCAAAGGGATGCCCATCAATTGGGGAATGGCTGAACAAGTTGTGGTACATGAATATAATGGAATACTATTGTGCAATAAGAAATGAGGAGCAGACAGACTTCATTATAACCTGGAAAGACATATATGAACTGATGCTGAGTGAGGGAAGCAGAACCAGGAGATGATTATACACGATTACAGACACACCGTATCTGTTAGGACTAACTTTGATAGACCTGACTCCTCTCATCAATGCAAGGTTCAAAGACTCATGATGGAAAAAGCTATGCATATCCAGAGAAAGAATTATGGAGTCTTAATGCAAACTGAGGCAAACTTTTGCTCTCTTTTTTTCCCTTCTTTTTTGGTTTCATTTCTCCTTTCTCATGATTTATTCCATTGGTTATAATTCTTCCTTACAACTGGACTATTATGTAAATAAGTTCAATGTGAAGGTATATGTAGAACCTACATTGGATTGCATGCCATCTTGGAGGGAGAGAAAATTTGGAACACAAAAACTTGTGGAACTGAATGTTGTAAATTAAAAATAAAAAATAAATTAATTTTGAAAAAAAGCCAATTATATTGATACAGTTGAAAAAAATTTTTTTTAAATTTATAGATGGTACCCTCCAGCCCCAAAACCTAGGGGCTATAGACCCCAAGTTACTAACCTTTGAACCAGATGTTTGTCAGCATTTATTGAGCATTAATTTTGGATCAAGAATTATTCTTTGTAAAGTTGGAAGATGTGACTATTCTATACAGAATGCAAAAAATAAGTATTCAGGGCTTGCTGAATAGCATCTAAATTGTATAATTTAACTTTAAAATGCCTATTAACCAATACACCAGAAATGGAAGGGGAAAGCAATTAGTATTTTTAATCTGGTACTTTATTCAACAAAAAAATAGAAAAGTAATGATATGATCACCAAGGCAAATGTGCATTACAAAATTTTTCCCACAAACTATCTGGGTAGATGCAAGGTCAGAAGACTCTGGGGAACATGGAAGTGGTTTCAAGGCATTCTCAAATAGAATCAGATTGTAATTTGGCACACTTGGAGTCAGGAATGTTTTAAGGACCTTAGAACATTTCTGGTACAGAACCATAAACTCTGGGCTAAACTAAAATTGTACTGCCCTACAAGTCTCATATTAGAAAACAATTACTCTTTTTTTAAAAATTTTTTTATTTAATATACTTAGTTTTCAGCATTGATTTTCACAAGAGTTTGAATTACAACTTTTCTCCCCATTTCTACCCTCCCCCCCCACTCCAAGATGGCATGTATTCTGGTTGTCCTGTTCCCCAGTTAGCCCTCCCTTCTGTCACCCCACTCCTCTCCCATCCCCTTTTCCCTTTCTTTCTTGTAGGGCAAGATAAATTTCTATGCCCCATTGCCTGCTTATCTTATTTTCTAGTTGCATGCAAAAACTTTTTTGTTTTTGTTTTGGAACATCTACTTTTTAAAACTTTGAGTTCCAAATTCTCTCCCCTCTTCCGTTCCCACTCACCTTCCCCAAGAAGTCAAGCAATTCAACATGGGCCACATGCGTATCATTATGTATAACCCTTCCACAAAACTCATGTTGTGAAAGACTAATTGTATTTTGCTTCTTCTTAACCACTCCCCCTTTATAGAATTTTCTTCCTTGACCCTGTCCCTTTTCGAAAGTGTTTGTTTTTAATTATCTCCACCCCTATCTGCCCTCCCTTCTATCATCCTCTCTTTTTTATCTTCTTCCTTCTTTCCTGTGGGGTAAGATACCCAATTGAGTATGTATGGTATTCCCTCCTCAGGTCAAATGTGATGAGAGCAAGATTCACTCATTTCCCCTCACCTGCCTTCTCTTCTCTTTCTACAGATCTGCTTTTTCTTGCCACTTTTATGTGAGATAATTTGCCCCATTCTATCTCTCCCTATCTCCCTCTCTCGATATATTCCTCTCTCATCCCTTAATTTGATTTTATTTCTTTTAGATATCGTCCCTTTGTCTTCAACTCACCCTGTGCCCGCTCTCTCTCTCTTTCTCTTTCTCTCTCTCTCTCTCTCTATATATATACATATATATATATATGCACATATATATGTATATGTGTACACAATACATATATACATACATACGCACACATATATATATACATAAACATATATATATATACATATTCCCTTCAGCTACCCTAATACTGAGGTTTCATGAATCATACACATCATCTTTCCATGTAAGAATGTAAACAAAACAGTTCAACTTTAGTAAGTCCCTTGCAATTTCTTTTTCTTGTTCTTTTTCTTGATTACCTTTTCATGCTTCTCTTGATTCCTGCATTTCAAAGTCAAATTTTCTATTCAGCTCTGGTCTTTTCACTGAGAAAGCTTGAAAGTCCTCTATCTTATTGAAAATCCATATTTTGCCTTGGAGCATGATACTCAGTTTTGCTGGGTAGGTGATTCTTGGTTTTAATCCTAGCTCCATTGACCT
>CM053624.1:69503825-69544857 GCA_028646595.1 Phalanger gymnotis
ATTTTTCAGTATTTTTTTGAGTCTCCTTTAGCAAGTCATTGACTTGTTTTTCATGGTTTTCTCTCATCCTTCTCATTTCTCTTCCCAATTTTTCCTCTACTTCTCTAACTTGCTTTTCCAAATTCTTTTTGAGCTCTTCCATGGCCTGAGACCAGTTCATGTTTTTCTTGGAGGCTTTTGTCGTAGGCTCTTTGACTTTGTTGACTTCTTCTGGCTGTATGTTTTGGTCTTCATTGTCACCAAAGAAAGATTCCAAAGTCTGAGACTGAATCTGGATGTGTTTTCACTGCCTGGCCATGTTGCCAGCCAACTTACTTGACCCTTGAGTTTTTCAGCAGGGTATGGCTGCTTGTGAAGAATTCTATGTTCCAAGCTTGGGCGGATGCACTGCCACACCAGCATTCCTCCTTCCCCAAGAACCTCCAACCCAGACGGGACTTAGGTCTTCAGCAGGCTGTTCACTCCTGCTCTGATCCACCACTTAATTCTTCCCACCAGGTAGGCCTGGGGCAGGAAGCAACTGCAGCTGTAGTTCTGAAGCTGCCCCACCTCCACTGCCCCAGGGGTGGTGGCCTAACCGTGAACTCCTTTTTTCACTCTGTCCCCAGCAGCTTTTCCCACTAACCTTCTCTGTTGTCTTTGCTGTTTGTGGGTTGAGAAGTCTGGTAACTGCCACAGCTCATTGATTCAGGGCGCTAGGGCCCGCTCCACCTGGCTCTGGTCTGGTTGGTCCGCACTGCCCATGCTGGGCTCTGCTCCGCTCAGCTCTGCTCCCCTCCGTTCCCAGCTCCGTGTGGGATAGACCTTACCCAGAGACCATCCAGGCTGTCCTGGGCTGGAGCCCTGCTTCCCTCTGCTATGTTGTGTGTCCCGCAGCTCTAGAATTGATTCAGAGCCATTTTTTTTATAGGTTTTTGGAGAGACTTGGTGGGGAGCTCATGCCGGTCCCTGCTTCCCAGCTGCCATCTTGGCTCCACCCCCACTCATTAACCAGAAAACAATTACTCTTATAGAGGAAAATGGCAGTTAAAAGATCTAAATTATTTTCTTCAAGTCATCTAGGGGCAGAATTTTCTGCTTTTGTGCCCCATCCTAATTTAGCTCTGCCTTTCCCCTTCTTTCTATAAATAATAACATTCCCTTCATTCCATTCAGAGTAATAAGTGGAAATAGACATGAGTAGTCATTGTTGAAGAAGATATTTTCTTTTATCTCTTTCCCAATATATTCCTCCCTTCTGGAACAGTTAACTGGGCCACACGACAAAAAGAATTAGAACAATCCTTTACTGATAAAAGAATTTAATGAATTCTTAGAAGAATGTAATGTACCTCTTGGAAAAAAATGTAATGCTTCAGAAAGAAGATAAATTAATCATCCTGCCTAACTTCCAGGACTATGAAAAAGCAAATTAAGGACAATCTCCATTTGTTTAATAATAATACACTAGAGAAAACAAAAGTTATTGACACTATTGGTATAAAGTAGTTTTTCAAGATCATGTGCTTTGGGATATATACAATCTTTAGCACTGGAAGGGAACTTTGTGGCCATTAAATGCAGCTTCATCTTTTCACAGATGAGGAAAACAGCACAAAGTGGTTAAGTGGTTTGCCTAGGGTCACAGAGCTAAGGTAGCAAGTGTCTGGAGTGATATGTGAACTCAGGTCTTCCTGACTCCCCGAGTCCAGGCCTCCATCCTCTACACTACTTCATGCACCTAGAAAAGAAAAACGGAGAAAAACCCCTGCCTTCCATAGCCAACTTGTTGCCAAGGCCTTTTGATTTCATCTTTACGAGATCTCTCATACATGCCCCCTTCTGTCCTATGACACTGCTACCACTCTAGTGCAGCCCCTCATCATCTCCCAATTGAACTTTTGCTATAGTGAGTCTGCCTGCCACAGAGTTTCTCTCCACTCCATTCTCCATTCAGTTGCCAAAGTAATTTTCCTAAAATGAAATGCTACCCCTTTCAACACTGGAAGAATTAAAAAAAATACTGGCACTACTGGCAACTACATAGCACTACTATGTAGCTTTTTCATCTGTCTCTGGCTAGTTTTGGTCCCAGTGGCATAAAAAGAGCTTGCACTTTGGTGAAAGAAGTGATCAGAGAAAAACGCAAAGCTGTAACAAGGCCTGGGCAAGCTATAAAATGCAGTTAATCAGTGCTATTTTTTTTTGCATGATTTTAATTCTTAGAATGCACAGTTTATTAAAAAATACGCAAATAAAAAGTTTAAAAACCTGATGAAAAAGCAGGGGAAAAAAGAAAGTGAGGAAGGTTCCAGTATATTGGGTATATTCTGTGGCAAACTTATGGGAGGACAAGTCACACAACACATGAATGTGTTAAGATCTTTAATATTTGACTCTAAATGTGCAAAATATTGCCAGGCACTGTGGTAGGTGCTTGTGATACAAAGATAGAAACAAACTAATTCTGTTGCTAAAGAAACTTAACGTTATATTAGGGAAAACAACATGAATAGAGACAGCATTGTAATAGAAGGGAAAGAACATTGGCTTAGGGTCAGAGGACCTGAGTCTGAATCCTGCCTCTGATTCATGTATCTTTGTTATTTTAACACCTCTAGGTCTCTGTTTTCTCATCTGTAAAATAAGGAAATTGGACTATATCAGGGGTGGGGAACCTTGGGCCTCGAGGCCACATGTGGCCTTCTAGGTCCTTGGGTACAGCCTTTTGACTAAGTCCAAGTTTTACAGAACAAATCCTTTTATTAAGGGGATCTGTTCTATGAAGTTTGGATTCAGTTAAAGGGCTGCACTTGAGGACCTAGAGTGCCACATGGGGCCTTGAGGTCATAGGTTCCCTACCCCTGGTCTATATGTTCTCTGAGATACCTTTCACCTCTAAATCTATGATCCTACAAAGAAAGCACAAAGTAAATACAAAGTAATTTCCAGAGAATGGAAGGAGAGGCCACTGTCAAGGGGGAATTGGAATGGGTGTTTTGTAGGAGGTGGCATGAGCTGAAGTCTTATTCTGATCATACAACAGAAACCCTGGATTCTTTTAGGCTAAGTCAGCAGAATGGAAAGTCTGGTCAGTCTTATCAAGATGGAAAGGAAGTGATCATTATTATAATCATCATAGTAATAACTATCACTTAAATAGTCTTAAAGGGTTTGCAAAGTCCTTTTTACAAATCAGTTACTTGACCTTTTCTGAACCCCAATCTAGCTCACTCCAGACATATGCTTTCTTAGGTTTATTGTGAGGTGATAAATACTCAGCAGAACAACTCTGAAAAGACAATTTGTGAATTTGTGGAAACATGAGGTATGGCATAGCTTAGAAAAATCAAGGGATCAGGCCTCTATTGGGATTTTATTTAGCGCCTGTTAAGTACCAGATACAGTAGATGCAAAGACTAAAATACAGAGAGTGGTTACCATCAAATAGCCCACCTTTAAAGACATCAAGCTTTAACCTGGCCAAGTTGACCAGGCTTTTTTCTGGTCAGATTTCCTCTGTGACTTTAATATACATGTTTCCTATATTTAACATAAATATATTGTATCTTTAACATGTATGAATATGTGTATGCGTATATATGGTGTAGTATATAGTCAATGTTATGTTGCATATATAGTCTATATATGTAGAATGACTATATATAATATAGAAATTTAGTGTATGTATGTATATATATGTATAGGTATGTTTCTATATACATATACACATTATGAAGAGAAAGAGACATGTATGTTTGAGTCATGTTTGCGGAAATAAAAATGAATTTTTATTAAATCCATCCCAACCCAAAGGATTAACTCGCAGATTTGCCTTCTCTGTAGCCAGGAAATCTCTGCCTTCGTTCGAGACCCTGATTAAGACTTCCTTTAGCGTCCGCAGCCGCAGAGGGGAGCTGGATGCCCGGACAGCCGGACCACCCTGGCACAAGTTCAAAGGTGCGTGAGGCAGGTTTCGGAGATGCCAGGAAACAGCGAGAGGGCAGCCTCGCCAGCTGGCACTGCCCAGGGCTCCTGCGAACGTGCCCGGCACTCGTGGAAAGAGTGCTGCCACGTGCCTCAGTTTCCTCCTCTGTAGGTCTGGGCTGCTTAACTTTCCCTGTGTCAGACAAGCCTAAGGACCTCTTCCCACAAATAGCCAGTCACGTTAGAGCCTAAAGGCTGGACTAAGCTGGAGGGTCTTGAGGAAGGAGGCCTGCTTCTCGCACCCCGGGCGGGCTTCGGGTGACGTTCGGTCCGGGCTCTGGGCCCAGCAGCGGTGGGAGGAGGCGGGAGGGAATCGTGCTTCAGCCCCAGCTCTACTCAGGCCTGCCCCTCCCCGCCCCCCAAGTTTGCCATCCCTTCCTGCCCTTTTCCAAAATGGCGGCAGCGGCGGCGACGACGCCCGGGCCCGGAAGCCCCACCCCACCCCTCCTCCTAGCGAAACCGAATTCGCCACCGCCCCCTCCCCAGCTCGCGCTCGGGGGTCAGAGGCGACGCCGTCGGCGCGTCCGTTTCCCGCCACAGTCTACAAGAAGGCGGGGGGGTCGGTGGGGCTCCCCGCGCTTCCTCCTCGTAGCCGCCGCCGCCGCCGCCGCCGAAGTTGCAGCTACCGGGAGCGGGGCGAGCCCGAGGCCGGGCAGTGACGCTCCGTGACCGCTGCGGCTTGCCCGGCGTGGGTGTGGGCGAGAGAGGGAGCGGCCGGGGGCTTCGGGCCGGACCTTGAAAGGAGAGGAGGAAGCCGCTGCCGCCGCGGCCCCCGGGAGGGAGGCGGGCCGTTCGATTGTCTCCTCAGCCCGCCGTCGCCGCCTCGGGAGCCCCGCTCGGGGCAGCCCGCTCCGCGCGCCCCTCGGCAAGATGCCGTGCGGGGACGACTGGCTGAACCACCCGCTCGGCATCGTGCAGGGCTTCTTCGGTGAGTGGGGGCGCCTCCGAGGAGGGCTCGGGGCCGCCGGGCTCTGCCGCCTCCTCAGGGTCGCGTTGGGGGAGACCCCCGGGAGCCTCGGGTGTTGGAGGGAAATCCTTGGTGCCAGGGGATTGGGGAAGTGGCGGCCCTAACGGCCGCGGCCGCGCCGCGGGCGACCTCGTGCCTCTAGGCGGCCGCGCGGTCAGAGCTGGGGGGAGCAGTCCTCGGGGGCGCATTTCCCGGGGACGCGGACGGTGGTCCCGGGGTCCGGCGCCCGCCCTCCTGCAGGGGCACGAAGTTCCGGAAGGCGGCTGAAAATCGGCGAGGGCCGTAGGGATTTCTTGGGCAAGGGCTCGTAAGAGGTTGAGACTGGAAAGCGTTTACTTAAGCGGAAAGCCTCCCAAGTTCGCCTCCGACCTTGTGCCGCTGCGGCCCGGGGTCCCGGGGTACCCCGACAGGCTGCCCCTTTTACTGGGGATCTAGATCGCCTCCGGTTTTGCTGTGTCTAAGGTCGGCGTGGTTGGGAAAAGTAATCTGGGTTTGTTACCACCGCACTAGAAACTTTGAGCCTTCAAAAACTGTGCTGCCTCTGTTGTTGTTTTTAGTATCCGACTCTCCCTGACCCGATTTGGGATTTTCTTGGCAGAGACGCTGGAGCCGTTTGCTATTTCCTTCTCCAGCTCATTTTACAGATGAGGAAACTGAGGCTAACCGGGTGAAGTGACTGGCCCGGGGTCACCAGGTAGTATCTGAGGCCAGTTTTGGAATCTGGAAGTGGAGCCTTCTGTACTCCAGGCCAGCTCGCTGCCCGCCGCCCTTGGGAATCGAGTAAAGTTTAAAAATAAACCGTTTTAAACATTTTGCGGTACCGTAGACAGAGGCAGTGAGATGGGCGGGAATGGAGTACTTGACGTGTCAGGAAGACTTAGGGTTCAATTCCAGCCTTAGATATTTACAAGCTGAGTGACCCTGAGCAAGTCTATTCATCTTAAAATGGGGATAATAACCTCCCTTTATCAGGCTACCTTAACTATCCAGAACAAAAGTAAGTAGGAAATAAATTTTAGAAATAATAATTGAAATAAAACCCACAAATTTGGAGGGGATCGTGAGGGCTGGGGGAATATTGACAGTTTATTTACTTTTAATTTGCTGACAACTAACTCATTTTCCCAAACTACAACAAAATAGAAGCAGCAAACCATGACCATCTCCACATCTCAAAGACAGGCACTGAAAACAGGTAGACTTAACAGCTGAAGTAAGGGAAGAAGCAGGAAATCTCTTTTAAAACTGACAAACTCAAAATACAGTATTTGAGGCCCTTTAATGAAGGAACTTGCTGTCTTAAGCTCTTTGGGTCTCCAAGGGCATTAATCGCTCTAATAAAGAAGAGTGTAATAGTTGACATTCTTAATGATGACCCTGAGTAATTAAAAGCAAAAGTTAACAGAGATTTATCTTTAGCATGCTATATTTAGAGAAGAAAATGTGTTACATTTTAGGATTTCCACCAAAAATGATTTTTGTTTTTTTTTAAACCTTACATATACAGATTACATATACATATGTACACATAGATAGTTGGATAGATAGGTAAGAATATACTTATTCTCCAAGATTCTGGATAAATTAGATTTGTTACTATATACCAAAGGTTTGATTATACTTTTGTCAAATCATGTTGTCTTTGTCACACAGAGATGTGCATTTCTCACAGCATAGAAGCATACAATGTTGATACATGGTGCCACCAGCTTTATAACAGTTCAGTATTTTTAAAATTCCATGGATTATTCATTGTATAGCAGTTATGAATAATACAGTATCCGCGTTGATTGGTCTTAGCATATTAACAAACCAAAAACTATTATTTTTCTGTATATATTGCAGTTAACACTATTGAAGGATGGTGGTTTCACAATTTCTTCTTGTCCTGCTGCGATAAAACATTGTTTCAGTAATAGATATTTGTTAACATAGATGATGCGGCATGAGAATAGTTAGGTATATTTCTAGTCGGTCTCTGGACAGGAGAGAATTATTTTTACTGGTAAGTGCCTAAATATAGAGTAACTGTCATTTTAGTCTTTAAATAATGATTTTTTTCTTGTGGTCACAAGCAGGAATATTGAACACAAAGTTTGAATTCAGTCAAAGGGCCACATGTTCCCTCCAGAACACAAGTTCCTCACTCCTGGAACAAATAAGGCAATTTTTTTTTTCTTGCACTATAGCAAACTACATCTGCAACTTAAAAAGTTAACTTCTAGGATGTACCTGAAGTCTTTCCAATTCCAGCACCAGTCTACTCTCTGTTATCCAATGCTGTATCTGCACATTGCTATATTTAACCCAAAAGAACCCCAGCCTCAAGAATCTAAGACTCTTCAAGAACTCTTTCTGACACACACTGACTTTGATCCTAGGCAAGTCACATCTGGGTTACCCCAGCAATCCTCTAAAATCATTAAATTGCAAAATAATAACCCATTTGTTGACCTGCATTGATACAGTGAGTTTTTTCCTCAATAAATGTCCTCCACTCCTGTGACATCACAGGTCTGTGCCCGTCCCCCCCATCTTCAGTTAATGAATTTGTGTTTTAGATAGAGATTAGATAGAGATTTAGATAGAGATAGATAGAAATTTGTATTTGCCAGATGAAGTGATTAATCTCATACTTAAGAGATTTCCTTTAGACCTTAAAAAAGTCATTGTCAGTATTCTACAGTTTTGATTGAGGAAGGTGTCCAAAGTTGGGAAACCCCTTCCACTCGTGTCAGGTTATAACCCTTCCATTCCCCATCAGAGTTAAGTGAATTTTTGCCTAAGTGCCTACGTTTCTGTTAAGCCTCTCTGAATTTAACTAGGCCTGTCCTCAGGTGACAGTCACAAAATCTGCTGGGACCAAATCCAAAACCGTTCTAGTAGGTGGTGGATCTGCCATGGCTTGAACTTCCTTGCCCAATTCTTCAAGTACCCTGGGGTCACTGCCAGAAGCTAATGAATAGGTCTGTTTTTAATTTCCATTGTGGGATGGTTTTGTATAAGGAGATAAATGTTAAAAGCCACCTTCTTTGATGAAACCTAGCCATGTTTTCTTAAAGGGCTCTAAAAAATTTTACTTAGATTTTCTTGTATGAAATTCTGATAATACAATGCAATCACTGATCAGTTTTTGACTAAATGTCAAAGTTCGTGATGTAAAATGAAACTGAATTAAGAGAAGCATTTTTAATTTAACAAGTCACTCCGAGGTAATTTACCTTCTGATGTCATAAGGAAATACCATTTCTCCCTGGGTTTTTTTGCTGGTTTTTTTTTTTCACATAGATGAAGTCTTATTTGTGCATTGAGACTGCTCTTTTAAGTATTCGTTTTTTTGGAAAGACAAGAAACCCTTCCATTGGTTGGGATGATTTCTTAACCTTTTTTCTCAGGTTAATGGACCTATGTCATTATATTTACAAAGGTAAAATCCAGTTGTAAGAGAGTAGGGATGTCCAGATTGTTTGACTGCTGTGGAATTTTGATATAGGAACTAAAAAAAACCCCATACCTTCATGCAGATTTATTTCCATATCTGAACTTCTCTATTAACTCCATCAATGGTCTTCTTGACTCCAGTCTCTTCCTTCACTTTAATCCAATCTATACACTGTTATCGTAGATTAAGTTTAAGAAATAGACTGTGATGGTGTCATTCCCCTGCTGAGAAATGCCCACCCATGAGATACCCATGGGCTAAAGGATCAAATTCAAACCTCTCAGCCTAGCACAAATTGCCCTCCAAAACCTGATCTTGGCCTTATTTCCCAGTACTCTTTATCACTTTCTGTAACTCCACATCCTTTCTCTTTTGTGAGACAGCTTGTCTCTTTCCTTCATGAAGCTTCCCTGTTACTCTTTTCTAGCAAACAAGCCTTTATTTTGTACTACTGTGTGAAAACCCCTCTTAGGCTTTGGGCTACAAAGACAAAAGGAAAGCAAAACCCAGCCCTAAAGGAACTTTAAAGCACCTGCTGATTTGCTTCAGCTTTCATCTTTCTCTCTTCCTCTGCACCTAATATGACACTTTTTGTAGTAGTTATTCAAAAGCTCAAGTTGTACTCTCTTTGGATACCTTTTCGTTGTTTGACTCACCGTTTGCTGTACATGACAAGCCTCCTTAAAGAGACAGAGGCTGCTTCCCTCAGACGATCAAGACGGTGCTGTGCCTTTAATTGAAGAGTGTGAGCTTTTTAAAAAAATGACTAAGGATCTTACATAATAGTTTCATGTGTGAAGCAAGACTAATTCTTTGAACTAGTTGCAGTGAGTTAAGTGGATTTATGCTCTATTCTATGCACTGGAATACAAGTAAGAAAAGGAAATTGTCTTTGTCCTTAAGGAGCTTATATTCTAAAAGGGAGAGATACCAAAGGGTAGTGGTAGACTGAGATGGATAGGTATCAGGGCTTCTACACTCTTTCCAGAAGCAATTATTGTGTTTTTGTATTGTATTTGTATTGTATTTTATTTTTTAATTAACAGGCATTTACTTTCTTTCTCACCTACCCTACCCCAACTCCAAAAAGAAAATAAAAAACAAAACCTTTGAAACACACATGCACACACACTCTTTGGCAATACCAGATTCCCATATTGGGCATGTCCAAAAGTATCTGTATCTTGAATAGCAATCTTGAGTAGCATTCATTACCAGTCCTCTGGAGTCATGATTGGTCAAGCAGTTGTAGTACTGTTGATCTCATCACTGTTGTGTGGTCAGTATGCATGGTAGGTTGCAGAATGATGAAGGGGAGGCAGGGGTCAGATGACTGGGCTGGTTAGATGCAGTGAGCTCTCAAGAGTCAGCACTGCCATAGAGAGCTGGATCATTGAATACTGTATACAAAATGTTTCTTCTGGTATCTGTTACTGTAGCATTTTCTTTATACAAAAAATGCTTAGATGACCATCACTGCTTTTGCTTTCTCATCAACTATTAAGTAGTAACTTAACAGGCCCTATAGGATATTATAGCCAGAAAGTAAATTAAGATCCACTAGCCCAATCCTTTCATTTTACAGATAAAGCAAGGCCAGTAAGATGGCCTAACGTCCTACAGTTAGTAAGTGGCAGTGCTGGGACTTTGACCTTTAGATCTTTGACCTTCCAAATACAGTGTTCTTCTTACTATACCACTTATCTATGACATTTTATAATTTACATAGTGCTTACTTCACAATAGCTCTTTGAGGTAGCTTAGGCATCATTACCTTGTCCCGGTTTTGTAGATGAGGCAACTGAGGCTGAGAAGTTAACTATAACTAGTCTATGATCATAGGTAGTAAAGAGGAGCCATGGGGAATATAGGATCATTTATTTAGAGCTAGAATGAATCTCAGATATTCTAGTCTGAACCTCACATTCTGTAGATATTCTGTTATTAACTACCAGTGACATGCTGAGGCACTGCTTTAGTTTGTTCGTCTTGCAAATGAAAGGGTTTCTTGTATCCAGCTCCAGGATTCAGTGGTAAATTAAAATGTCCAAGAATTTAAAAAACAAGGTGGGGTTGGGTTGCTAAAGTTTGCTGCCTTCCTTTCATCTTTTAGTTGAGGACACTTTTCACTTTAGTCAAAACTCTCAGCAAAGAGATTAAATTTTTTTGTTATCTCTAGTTCCTAGAGAGTTGAAATGTAATTAATAGTCATTCTCATGTTTACATAAAAATGCCATGGTCTTTTGTTCTGGATCATAGTCATATTATATAGAAATTATTCAATTTCACATATTCTTTGTAACAATATCAACACACCATTGTTATTCTGCATCTATTTAGGCAGAAAAATAGTGATTTATTTAATCTTTTTACAGTGGTATTTTATCTGTGTATTTAATAATACTTCATGTTCATATTTATATTACATATATGAATCATATATATTGTTATATATATTTAAATACATACAAAGCATTTTGCTCATAATACAGAAAAATAATTTCATTGAAGTATCACAATTTTAATTTAATTTTAATTTCATAGATAACTGAATCAAATGATTATGGAAACATCGTCCATATTTAGAAATTATATACTGTTCCACTTTGTATTTCCATTTCACTTACATAAGTAGTTTATACAACTTTACTCCAATGGAGCAGTTTTCAGTGATGGGGATATTCCTTCCAACCTTCCAAGGTTGTAGATCACTGCCTATCCTGAGTGTCCAGGTCCTATAAATTCATCTTGGGGTTCTGCCCCATATGCTGGGAGCCTTTGCATTCCCTTGTCATGAGACTTGCAGTGCCTTGCTTACATGAGTAATTCATCCATGTCCTTGTTGGGTAGCCAGCCCATCTCGTTTTTTAAATTGTATACTTCTCTAATGACAGCCTTTACATAGTTTTTCCTGAAGAATTCTTTTATTGCACTATCATAACCTGCTCATACTCATAGTATTACATGCACTTGCTGGGGGCTGGTATTGTGATGTCTCAGGGCCTATGGAGACCTGGTTTTGGTGTATTAATTTGGTCAGTCCGTTGACCTCTCTTCATCTGTAAAATGATGTGTGATATTTACACTGTTTACAGAATTGTTATGAGGAAAACACAGTAAAGTGATGGTAGATGGAGCTATTCCAAATTCTATTTTAGTCTGCTTATTGATAATAACTTACATTTACCAAGTACTTCAAAGTTTACAGAGCTGCCAATTCACAGTTCTATTTGGTAAATGGTTGGAACTAGGTTTTTTGTTGTTGTTCTTTTTTGAAAATAAAGTTCACTGGTTTAAAAAAAGTGAATTTTCTCCTTTCAGCCCAAAATGGATTAAATTCTGACTGGGAGAAGAAAGTAACTGAATATTTTAAAGAAAAGCTAAAAGAAAATAATGCTACTAAATGGGTAAGCTTTTTTGTTAGTGGGTTTTGGGAAGGGTTGTTTGTTTTTGTTTCTAATTTCTGGGAATTAAGTCTTAGTTTATTTTGTAGGCAAGTTAATGTTACTAACTTGTGTTTTTTCAGTGTAGTAAGTAGGTTAAGATGCTATTGTGATGGCTTCAAGATGAATATTTTTTCTACCTCAACCAGAAAAAATAAGTTTAGAGTTATGTGCTATATCTTAGTGCCTCTAGATGGCAGTAATTGACAAACTGCTACTTGGCATTTAATGTTCAGTATACAAGAAACCTGCATTGCTGTTGTCACAGGTAATATTTTACCTTGCCTTAATGCCAATCACTGAATGGGTGTTACCTCACTCTAAGTGAATACATGAAAAGGACTTAGCCTAAAAGTAGGATCAGGGTCTCCCATTTCATCCTGGGTCATCTCCAGTCGTCCTTATGAATATCTGGTGAGTGGATCCAGATGGCTCTGGAGGAGAAGGTGAGGCTGGTGACCTTGCACAGCCCTCTTCACTCAAATCAAAGTCAACTATAAGTCATGTCATCGTTTCCCTGATGTCATGGTCCTCTTTGAAAACAAAGGACAAACAACAACTTGATTGGAATTGGTATCTACATTATTTGTAGAGTATAGCCCTACAGAGCAGATCTTATTTCTCTCGAAGAGAGCGCATGTTTATATGTAGGAAGATCAAATACAATTATAGTGAACTTTTAGGAACTTTGAATTTTTTTTGAAGTGTGATTTCATTTTATTGGATATTGGGATAATTAAGTTGCCATCTAAGACTTGGAAGGAGATATTTTGGCTGATAATGGTATCCTTAATTGTTGGTATATAATTGTTTTGTTTTCTCTGATACAATGTAAGTTCCATGAGGGAAAGGACTATTTCATTTTTGTGCTTGTATCCCCAATAGATAGCACAGTGTGTAGAATGCAACATAGTAGGCATGCAATAAGCAATTGTTAAATCTGTGTAACTGCCTGGTTTTGCTTTTGTTTTAAACTTAATTTTTTTCTTGTTAAGGTACCATCATTGAATGATGTTCCTCTTCATTATCTGAAACCCAATAGTTTTGTGAAATTCCGTTGCATGGTTCAGGATATGTTTGATCCTGAATTTTACATGGGAGTCTATGAAACAGTTGACCCAAATACAAAAGCACGGGTATGTATTGCTACTTTAAAATTTAGCCACAGAATAATTAGTCTGTAGTTATTCTTTATATACTGAGTATAAAGCATTTTAGATTATGCCTAGTTCAGCTTTGGCATCATAACTATTTTCTGGTCAATTGAATTAAAGAAAACTGTTGAGGCAGCTAGGTGAGTCAGTAGATAGAGAGCACTGGGCCTGGAGTCAGGAAGATCTGAGTTCAAATGTGCCCTCAGGCACTTACTAGCTGGGTGACCCTAGGCAAGTCACTTAACATATGTTTGCCTAAATCCACTGGAGAACAAAATGGGAAAGCACTCCAGTATTATCTTTTTCAAGAAAATCTCATGGACAGCATTGGTGTACTATGGTCCGTGGGGTCATGAAGAGTTGTTTACGGCTGAATAACTGAATATCAAGGAGAACAGTATAGTCAGGAATATGCTGTGTTGATTATCCTATCTTGTTGGTACGCTGCCTATTTTCTCTGCCAAGTTAGAGGATTTAGTATAACTAGGGGTTTTGTATATTTTTATAAGGATCTTCGAAGACTTCATTCGGTTTGGAGAATTACCAGATCCATACTTAAAAACTTTGTACTACAGACCCTTAGAAATCACCTTAGAGGGGTCCCAGTTCATGGATAGCAGGAAGCCTTAAGAAGCCAAGAATTAGAGTATCTGCTAAATGAATTCTCCTAATTTAATACAAATGCATTTTATTGATTTTTGGGGGGATACCAGTCATATCCTAGTGTGCCTTCCTTTTCCTTTCCCCTCCCCCACTGAATCCTCCCTTGTGATAAAACTATGATAGAGAGGTCATCTCTGACAAAGCTACTTTCACTGCTCCCACTTCACTGTCATGAGTAAGGACATATGTTTTATTTGCAAGGCCAGACAAACCCTAGAAGAAGTCATATGAGGGCCTACAAGAGTCTAATTATAAGTCTCTTCAGGTAGCCATTCTCCTTATTCAGCATAGAATAACCTTTAAAAAGTTATCAGAGACCTAGGATAAAATAGCACATTTTTATTTTTTATTTATTTTTACTTTTCAGCATTCACTTTTATAAGATTTTGAGTTCTAAATTTCCCCCCCTCCCCAAGATGGCATGCAATCTGATATAGGCTATACATATATGATGATATTAAACATATTTCCACCTTAGTCATGTTGTGAAAGAAGAATGAGAAGGGAAAAACCATGAGGAAAAACAAAACAAAAAACAAGAAAAGAAAGAGAAAATAGTATGCTTCAATCTGCATTCATGCAATCTGTAGTTCTTTCTCTGGATGTGGATAGCATTTCCCATCATGAGACTTTTGGAATTGTCTTAGATCACAAAAGAGTATACTTGCATAAAAATTGGCATATGATTATATTATCTGGTTCTCTGGGGGGGAAGGCAAATACATGAAACTTACTGTTTAAGTAGGGAAGGTCTGTTGAGATCTTGGGAATATGGTGTAAATTTAATAGATACTGTTATTATTATACTATGAATGTCTATACTACAATTAAAATCTTGAGACAAGAATTCTCTAGGGTAGGGAATAGTGGCTGGACCTATGATTTTGTTGGAATAGGAAACTATTAAACAAACTTCTTCTACCAGTGTAGGTTGGTACCTTCACAGTTTATTGTCTTAGAGTATTGCCTAGGCCTCTGAGAGATTAAATGATTTGTCCAGGGTCATACAGCCAGTATGTATTAGAGGAGGGTCTTGAACCCAAGTCTTCCTGACTTTGAAGCTGACTTCCTAACCATTACTCTATGCTGCCTCTGAGAAACTTACCCTTGTGTAAAACATTGCAGCAGTAATATTATGAAGAAGCCTCTTTTTTTAAAACCATTTATTAGATGTTTGGATTCCGTTAGAAACTGGATACCAAAATTATGATCTTAAGCTTTAATTTAGCCATAAAACTAATACTAAATTCCTATAGGTACTGATGCTTTAGGTAATAGGGTGCACAGTTTACCAAATAGGTTTTAGTAACTAAGTGCCACATTTGACTGTTTTAGGTGAAGAAGCATCTGAGGGAGACTCCACAGAGGCCTTAAATACATATACTTAAAGCATTTCAGAGCTACTTACCATTTGGTTTCTAAGTTTTGTCATTCTGCTATTTATAGTAGTTCTGATTCAAGAGGTGTAAAAGGCAGTAATTTGTTTTAATTGAGCGTTCAATCATTTTGTTGTTGTTGTTCACAGGTTTTACATTTTGGGAAATACAGAGACATAGCAGAATGTGGGGTATGTGTTGAAACTTAAATTTTTTTTAAAAGAACAAAACTTTATGTTAGAACTCGTTACTTTTCTTTTTATTGGTAACTTCTTGGTTTTACATCACATAAATTTCCAAATAGGATTATCCTGTTTCTTCTCAATGGTCTCTCTCGTAACAAAAAATGCAGAAAGATGGGAGAAAGGCATCTCTGCCAAACTTAACGCTACCCTCATAGTCACTACTTCTGCACCAAAGGGAAGAAGTACATTTTTTCATCTCTTCTCAAGGTCTAAGCTTAGTTGTTACAACTACACAGCTTTCAGTTTTGTTTTATTGTTCTTTCCACTTAGATTATTGTAGTCATTGTGGATATTTTCCTGGCTTCGCTTACTTCACTGTACATCAGTATCTCTTAAGTTTTCCTGTTTCTTTGAATTCTTTATATTTGTCATTTCTTATGGCTCAGTAATATTTCCTTATATTCTTGTACCACGATTTTTTTAGCCATTCTCCAGTTAATAGGTTCCCTACTTTATTCTTTACAGACCTTTCTCTGTTTGACCTCCTTAAAGGGTATATGCTTGAGCTTATTACTTTTCTTGAGCTGATTCTGATTTTTTCTCTAAGTATACAAATGATTCTTTGATTATATTCAAATGATACAAACATATACAGATGATTCTTTAAGTATACAAACGATAAATTTTTGTTTTTTATTTTTGAGAAATTAATAGATATCTTCTCCCTTAATTGTCATTTGTATTATAGCTTTGTATGGTATGTCTTTTTGTTATTGAGATTTCTTTTAAAGGGAGTTTATAATAAATATTTTAATTAATGTTTTTCAAACACTTGAAATTTTGGTTTTAATCAGCATATTTAATCATTAGCTGTTTTAAAAATATCACTACTTTGCTAAAATACTTATGGGAGCTTGGTTTGCATATACAAACTTGCATATCTGCACACCTCAATAATCTTTTTATTCCCTGTTCTCTCCTCTTAGAGGGAAATGATTGATTTTCTAATAGAGTAAAGTAGCTTCTTCGGTAATAGACAAATGACCAAAAAAAATATTTTACCCTCTTCGCTAAGGGAGAGGAGAAAACACAGAACATTGACTGTAGTAATGATTGAAAAGGAAAGCCATGTGGAGTAAGCTTATTTTCTAGAAAGCCAAAATCACACGTGGTGATCAGTATATACTTACATTCTGAATTTTGTTTTTTTAATGATGCAAAGTTAGGCAAAAACAGAGGACTAAATGAAAATGCTGAAGTATCATTATTTTTAGAATTGTTGCTGAAGAAGTTTGGAATTTATTTCTGGTTTAAGAGAAGAGATTGTATGTATATATTGACATTAAATCACTGAGAAAAATTACATCCTCTAAAGTCTTATCTTTTCTCTTTTAGAACTTTAAAAAAAAATCACATTATTTTTCATGAGATGAAAGCTACAAATACATGCTGACTCATAGCCTTAGTATTGATGACATTTTACATGTTGATCCATTAACCTGTATGGATAATATTTATGGGGGAAAGTTCTGTCTGTTAACATTTTAACATAATGTTGTATGGTGTGTTGCCTTTACATGATGTGCACCAATATGCCTGGTCCAAATGGTGTTACTTCCTTGAGGTAAATTATTAATTTGATTTTGAAAGAGTTGGCTTTTCTGGAAAAGAGGAGGACATGTTAGCTAAGTATTTGAAAGACTGTCTTTAACGGAAAATGGGTTAAAGTAGTGTTGTTCCAGAGAATAGAAATAAAGTTGTTGAGTAGAAGTCAGGTTTTAGCTCACTTCAATGAAGAACTTTATTTTTAAAATTTTTTTGATAATTTTTGTTTTCTTATCACTTAACATTTCTTAAAGAATCTCCCAGAGGGTCATCTTTTGTAATGGAGAATAAGAAAGAGGGAGAGAAAAGTTTGGTAAAACAGATTAACATATTTAAAATGTCTGATATTTTATACAGTGTTTGACGTCTGCATTCCCCTCCCTCTCCCTTTCAAAGAATGTGGGAGAGGGAAACGCTTTATCATCCCATATGTGGGGCCAAGCTTGGTCATAATTTCACAGCATTATTTTAATTCTTATGTTGCTTTTTCCATTTATGTTTTTGAAGTCATTGGGTATGTTGTTTACCTTGTTCTGCTTAATCAAGGAAGAACCTAACAGTTAAGAGTTGTCTAAAAATGGAATGGGCTATCTTGTGATTTAGTGAGCTCACCAGACACTCAAAATATTCAAGTGCAGATGGAGGAGATTCCTATATTGGATAGTTAGGTTATCTCTAAAAAATCTATTTTATATGGCTATCCTTAGACTTTTTGGGTCCTACTAAAACATCTGTATTTCTTTCCCAGTTAGTACAGGTATGCCTAATGTAACTGTACCCCGATGGTTATAGATTTACAATATCATCAGAAAGACTTTATAACCAAACCCCACCATAATTGTTATACCTTACTGTAGTGTCTCTATAGTACAGATCAACCCAGTTTAGTTAGTCCACACCCCTCCAGCTCTATCTATATGATTGAAGTCTAGCTGTGTTCCTGTGCAACTGACTATGATATAGTTTTACCTTAAATCCTAATTTCATAGAAACACTTAAAGATGCTAATGAGATATACATGTAGCTTATACACACATTTGACCAGACTGGTTTATTCTTTCAGAATTAGTAAGGAAAAAACTGTACCTCAACTAAAATGTTTTAAATCTAGTTTGCTTTCTGTTAAAGTTATGAGGGGGTCCTATATTTTTCTTTATACAAATCTATATATTTTTACTTTTTAAATTTTTCTTCATAAATTTCTTTATAAAAGAAATCCATAAAAATATTTGTAAAAACAAGTTGTGGTTTTTTAACTCAACTGAAGAAGAATTGATTATATGATTTGAGGTGCTGATTTTTGTGATCTTGGAAAAGGTATATTGTAGGGATGGGAAAGTATTCAGATTACAACATAATTTACAATATTTCCCCACCCTTATTCTTCTTAAACCATTATAAATTATTTTTAATGAGCTGCCTATTAACTGTATTTCATTTTCATGGCAACTACACATAATTCTGTAGATTGTTATAGTAAAATATATTTGTTGGGTTTTTAAAATAAAATTTTATTGATATCTCATTTTTAATAACTTCATTTCCCAAAGTATCCTTTTTCATCCCCTTTCCAGGCTGGAGTTTCTTTTTAAATCATAATTTTAATATATTCTTTATTTCAAGTCTTTTACATTCCTTTATGTTACAGCCTCAACAAGAAGTTGATTTGAACTCTACACAGACCACTACTTTAGAACGACAGACTTTCTATTGTGTCCCAGTGCCTGGAGAATCAGCATGGGTAAAAGAAATATCCTTTTCTTGTACTTGTGTTGTATAGTCAAAAGACTTGATGAATCCGGTCTTCAACTTTGACCCCAGACAGTTCACCTAAACCTCTATAATGCTCAATTTCGTCATCTATAAATTTGAAAAAGATCATATTTGTACTATCCTTGTGAACGTTATATTGTGTTGTTCCTGATAAACTTGGAGGAAAGGAAAGAGATATTTATAAACAGTTTACCCAAATAATCTGAAAGATAAATACATAACTTTCATTCCACTGAGCTTAACAGTCACAGATGAATAGATTTCAGAACTTGGCTTTATTTCTGTACAAGTTTCTTTGCCACATGCGTTTCATATGTGTCTTAACTTTTTAACAAAAACTAAACGTAAAACTGCTTCAGACTCTTCTCTGTGATGTAAACAGAAGATTTTTTTTTTACATCTGTGACTTTAATGTAGACATTTTGATTAATAGATCTTAAAGTTCCGCCTTTTAAAACATTGAGAATGAGAAGAGAATGGTCTTCAACTATTGTAAAGATGTTGTATGAGTTCATGTGCAAGCCAGGATTCCAGAATGATCGACATTGTAATATTAGGTAAAGAGCCCTGGACCAATTATTAGGGCCAGATCATGGTTCTGATTCTAGCTCTGTGACCACTTAGCTTCTCAGAGCCTTTTCGTCTCTTAATTAGGGACAATGACTGCCGGGGTTGTTGGGTGAAAAACACTGAAAATGGGACATAAATGAGTAGTTACTGAAATGCAAACTCTCTCATTTCCTAATAAGTCATTTCATATCTCTGGGTTAACTGTAAAATGAAGATATTATACTAAGTGATCTTTAAGATCTCTTTAACTCTAAAATTTTATTCTGTACTGTTTTTTATCACTAGCATTTTAAGGGCAGTGGTTAATATTGTGGAAGAACAATTATGCATATTCTGCTTCGTCTCAGAGAATGTATTTATAGTATGAAATGCATGGAAGTTATGGCTAGATTTTGGCTTTAACATAAGAAAATGTTTCCTAATAGCCAGCACAGCTCAAATTTGAAATGTGTTGCTAAAGGATATAGCAGGTCCCTCATCACTATTGTTCTTCCAGGAGAGCCAGATGATCACGTGTTTAGGACATTGTGAGGGGTTCCTGTTCAGGTATGGTTACACTAGACAACTTCTTAGGTTTCTTCCAACTCTGAGATCCTGTGATTTTTTTTTTCTAATCAGGACCCCAAAACTTTGTTAGCTGCTCTGCTACTCTACCCTTGGTATTCTCAGGCCTTGCCATCCATCTTAAAGCTGAACTCTCCCCATGTGTTGTTTCTCCCTATTAAAATATGTCCTTGTTGAGAAAAAGAACTATTTTGCTTTTCTGTTTTTAACTCCAGAGTTTAGTATAGTATATGACTATAAGTAAGTACTCCATAAATTGTTTTTTATTCATTATTTCTTTACTAGTAAAGAAATGCTTACCTTATTCTTTAGTTTTACAGTTATGCCTAACTTCAAGATGGAAGCAAATTTATTTTAGTGATTATGAGATCAGTGGATGGAGAACTCATGATAATGAATTAAAGGTTATTGAAGTACTAAAATAATGGTAACAGCTTCCTGATGATCGAAAGATTTTAGGAATGCTATGTCATGGTGTAACTTCTAAAAATTCTAGTACGTTAAATTTGATTACTCTAAAGAATTTGTCATTTTTCCATTGGTAATATTAAAGTGTTCGGAAAGAAATTTGTGGAAGTAATAATTAGGTTTCCTTACATACTGATCCATTGAACTAATTTACAAGCTGGTGATCTTTAAGTCGCTATAAAATAGCAATACTAAAGTCTACGTGGTGGCTTCCTTAATCTTTTATTTTACGCATATGTTAGTGCAAGTCAAGCTCGTGTTAGCCCCTCAACATCCTACACTCCAAGTCGTCACAAGAGAAGTTATGAAGATGATGAAGATATGGACCTTCATCCATCTAAACAGAAAGATCAACATACAGGTTTAAGACATACAGGTAATATAACAGTATTCTCTAATAAAACAGGACTAACTTCAAGAGCATGGATCTCTGGGCATGATGGTACACACCTGTAATTCCTCGCCACCCAGAAAGCTGATGCTTCTGGACTGCTTGAGCTTGGAAATTCAGCTGCAGTAGGCTAAAACTGATCATGTTTCTGCACTAATTCTGGCACCATTATGGTGAGGCCCAAGGAGTAGGGGGCAGAGCTGTCAGGTAGCCTAATGTGAAGCACACCAGCCCCAGTTAGAAACTGAGCAAGTCAGAACTTCTGCAGCACTCAAACCATGGGATCTAACTTGAGGTGATAGCGCTTCTAGCCTGGGCAAGATTGGGAGATTCAGTTACACCCATTTCTTAACCTCCCACCCCACAAAAAATATCTATCAACTTTATTTAGAATGTTGTATCTGGACTACTAATAGATATAAACACAACATTTTATATTACTGTTGCTGAGTAGAGGTTATGTGGTAGGATTGCTTCTGATTATTCTTAAATTGACAAATTCGTTTTACCTGGCCTATAGTTTAGATACTGTCATTATAATTGAATTTGAAAGTTCCTAAGTGAGTAGACTAAAAATAAAAATCTTTCCTCAGCTCATATGGCCTTCATTTTAACCATGACTTTTTTTTTTTTTTGAGGGAAGAAGACAGGGCAATTGTGGTTAAGTGACTTGCCCAAGGTCACACAGCTAATAAGTGTGTCAAGTGTCCAAGGCCATGTTTGAACTCAGGTCCTTCTGACTCCAAGGCCGATGCTCATTCACTGCACCACCTAGCCACCCAACCTTAGTTTCTTTACTGCTTTTAGAGCATCTAAAAATTGTTTCTTTGTCCTTGAAAACATGCTTGCTTGTTATGTAGTCTTTGTGGGACAAAGCCATTTATTTTTTGGTTTTAATATCACCTAAGAAAAGGTATGGATTTCAGTGAGTTAGCTTAATTTTTCCCTAAACAAATATTCATGGTCAAATTCATTATGCAAAAAAATTGTAATTCAGGGCAAAAAAATTAAAATGTAATTATATTTTAAAAAAAATTCTTACCACACAGTTAGATTATGACAAACTAATAAATTTGCATGTTGTGAGAACTTGAAATTTTTAAGTGGCTTTTGACTTAAAAAATGAGTCATTATTGGTTAATTTTTTAAAGGTAAAATGGTTACTTTTCATCTTTTCATTTTTCATGTAGAATACCTATATCCCTGTTTCTTCTCTCATATACTGTATTTTCATAGCAGGTAGCAGAAAAAGGAAGTGAACTATTTTATTAGCTTATTAATGCCTTTAACAATAGGAAAGAAGATTAAAAGTTAACTCAGTAAAGGACTTGGGAATATCAGTGGAGTTAATTTTATCTAATTATCTATGCTCCCACTTTCACTAAAGTTAGATTAATTTTATCTTAACGTATAGCAATTATTTGGAAGTATAACTTCAAAATTTTTTTGCAGTATACATGTCATTAGTCATTCAGCTGAGATAATGTCAAAGTTTTTAAAAATATATATATTATATTAATGCACTACATAAATGTAAGAGCTCATTTCTAAGTAGTTGTGTGGTAGCACTAATATAGGCCGTCTCATAATTTGGGGATAATATTCTGCAAAATTGGTTCATAGAAGAGAGACTTAAAAATTTTACATGTGGTGGATATGGAAGTAACTTTACTTAATTGGAAGATAATTTTTGCTTAGCAGCATTCCTGGCACATAGTACATTTAATGAATATTAATCAATTGATAAATTCTTGCCAGTACCTAGAAAGTTAAAGACATACTTTGTTATTAGCAAATAAAATAACTTCAAGGAAAGACTTTTAAAATAGATGAATGGTTTTGCTTTAGATGCATTTTATTTCTTTTTCCATAAAACATTCTTTGTTCATCACAGTTGGCTCTATTCTTTACACTTTACTGGTTTCATAAAATGTTTATGCCCTAGTTTCTTGTAGTTTGTACAGTTCATGATAGGAGAAACATTTAAATTTATCCTGTTCTGCAAATTAGTCTATTGTTGTCTTCCTCATAAGTATACTAAAGTTTTTATTAGCTTGTATTATTCCCTGAAAAATTAACCACTTAAGTTTTGTCCAGTGAGAAACATCATTGGTTTGTTAAGGAATCAAACTGATAAGGCTATTGAGGTTTTGTTCTTCTCCAAGGGTAGTTAGAAAGTACAGTTATTTCTTTTGATTTTAGGAAAGGTTGGTGATCTTCATGGGTATGGAGAGCCAAAACGGTTAGAAACTGAGGCTTCTGCTGGGCAACAGTTGAACTCCCCAAACTGCACCCCTCCTCTTGATCTCAATTTTCCACTGCCAGGAGAGAAAGGCCCTGCATGCCTTGTAAAGGTAATTAGACTGTTCATGAACATTTAACTTTGTGAAATAGACAATATAAATACTAATGGATTAGAATGAAGAACAGACAAGATGTATTGAATGCCAAGCATAGTAGAGGATGCCGGACTGAGACAGTTTCTTCCTTCATTTCAGATTGATCTCAGATTTTAATTGCTTTAGGATGCTTACATTAGGGGAAAACATTTTTCTTTCCCAAAATGTGATTTAGTGAGAGAAGAGATCCAACAGTGACTGAAATCATTAGAGGGTCTCATTCTATTTTAATTGAGATAAAAGCATTACCTTTTCTATATTGGCTTTCTTCAAAATATTGCAGATTTTTTTTTATTATGAAAATTAGTGATCAGATTAAAGTTTTAGCTAATTCTCTTGACATTAGATAATAGGAACACTTAAAGCATCTTTGGCTCTATCAGTACAGGTATTGCAAACTACTAATGCAAGTTGTAATTCTTTTATTCAGTAGTAGTTTGGGTGAATTGGCTGTACCTGAAAAAAAAAATTTGTTTCTTTGTGACCATATCTCTTAACTAGTTATTAACTTCTTCAAATTCATCTAGGTTAGTGTCCAGATGAGATATGTGCAATCCGTTGCCATTCCTGCACCTGAAGCCTTTCCACTTTGAAAGGACTTGTCAGTGCTTGACTTTCCTAGCTTAGCCATCAAGCACTCAGGGTTATCTTAAGGCCAGGATGAGACTTTAAAATGACACTTTGGAAGAAGAGACTATGAAGAAAACATCAAAAATTGTCATTCTATTTTCTTGTCTACATATAGTTGGTTGGCTTTGAGGTGGCATATGTTCTTAGTCTTCTGTTTTTAACAAAAGAGCATTCTGGGGGAAAAACCTGTGTATTGAGTTGGCTGAAGTAGAAAGGCTATTGGACTTGAGAGGCAACAAATTAAGAGTTTTAATCTTAGCTCTCCCAGCTGGGTGATTGTGGGGAGCACCGTGGGTGGGGGGCAAGTCATGAAAGATAATCTCTTTCCAGCACTTAGTAGTCTACAATTTGGAAGTAATTATTTATACTATGAAAGAATACTTGCCATTGGAGTTTTCCAGGGAGTAGATAGTGTGGAATATGAGAAATAATGATGGATTCTTGGATTCTAGCTGACCTGGGTATGAATTCTAACTCAAGGTGACTATTAGCTGTGTGATAACAATGAATAATCATTCAGAACCTATTTCCTCTATTTTGTAAAATTTAGCTAATAATCCTTGTAAGGGGTGTTGTAAGGAAGTGCTTTGTTGTAAACCATATTAAAGCATTATAGAAACGAGTAATTTTCTTTGGGGCCACCAATTATTGGGTAGAAGGCATATTTGGAGATAAATTATTTTCACATGGTATGCCATTAAACCTCAAAACTGATTATTTCATGCTGACTTTTTTTGTCAGGTTTATGAAAACTGGGATGGTTTCAAAGTGAATGATATTCTTGAGGTATATGGAATTTTATCTGTGGATCCAGTGCTGAGCATATTGAATAATGAAGAAAGGTAAGCATGTTTCCTCTTTAAAGTTTGTTAAGCATTCTGGTTTGTAACAACTGATTTGCAACCTGACATATCAACAGAAAGAATTTGAATTGTTTTCAGACATGTTGAGTATATTTTTAAGCATAAGGCTATGACACTGGATAAAAATCTTTTTTTAAATAAAGAACAGCAATAAAATGTTAGTATTTTAGACTAAATCTTTTATTAGAGCTATTAGAAAATAATAACATAATTTCAGTTTTCCTTTGCTTGGCCACTTATTCCTTAATGAAGCTTGTGTGGAATTGTGAAATTACCGCAATGTTTAATGTAGTAAAGGAGGCAGAATGGATAATTCACAAGTTAAATTATCCTTGATAATTTCTTGAAAGATGATGTCTAGGCCCTTTTTTTGATCATGGCTTTCAGATAGTCCAGTAATTTTTAAATTATCTCTCCTGGATCTGTTTTCCAGGTCAGTGGTTTTTCCAGTGAGATATTTCACATTGTCTTCCATTTTTTTTTTCATTTCTTTGGTTTTGTTTTATAATTTCTTGATTTCTCATAAACTCACTAGCTTCTGCATGCTCCAATCCAATTTTTAAGGTGGAATTTTCTTCAGTGGTCTTTTGGACCTCCTTTTCCATTTGGATAATTCTGCCTTTCAAGGCATTCTTCTCCTCATTGGCTTTTTGGAGCTCTTTTGACATTTGGGTTAGTCCGTTTTTTTAAGGTGCTGTTTTCTTCAGTATTTTTTTTGAGTGTCCTTTAGCAAGTCATTGACTTGTTTTTCATGATTTTCTTGCATCACTCTCATTTCTGTTCTCAATTTTTCTTCTACTTCTCTTACCTGCTTTTCCAAATCCTTTTTGAGCTCTTCCATGGCCTAAGACTAATTCAAATTTTTCTTGGAGGCTTTTGATGGAGGCTCTTTGACTTTGTTGACTTCTGGCTGTATGTTTTTGATCTTCTTTGTTACCAAAAAAAGATTCTGTAGTCTGAGTTTGTTTTCACTGCCTGTTCATGTTCCCAGCCAACTACTTGACCCTTGAGCTTTTTGTCAGGGTATGCCTGCTTGTAGAGTAGAGAGTACTTTGTCTCAGGCTTTAGTGGCTGTGCTGCTGTTTTCAGAGCTACTTCTACTCCACTGTCACTGCAAGCTCTGCCACACCAGTGCTCCTCCTCCCTCAAGAACCACCAACCAGGACCAAGACCCAGATTCAAGCAGGGCAAAGCAGGAGAACCTTCCTCTGCACCAGCAAAGCGCTCCTTGCACTCCTGCTCTGATCCACCTTGATTCCTCCCACTGGGTGGGCCAGGGACTCTGGAAGCAGCTGATGCTGGAGCTCTAGAGCAGCTGCAGGAGCTTCCTGCTGCTGCTGCTGCTGCTGCTGCTGCTGCTGCTGCTGCTGCTGCTGCTGCTGCTGCTGCCCACCGCCATGCCACCTCCACACCACCTCCACCACCCCCAGGGCTGGGGCCGCATAGCTCTCTAACCTGATCTAGCAATTTTTCCACTAATCTACTCTGTCGCCTTTGGTGTTTGTGGATTGAGAAGTCTGGTAACTGCCACAGCTCAATGATTCATGGCCCTCAGGCCTGCTCCACCCGACTCCCAGTCTGGTTGGTCCTGGCATGGCCCATGCTGGGGTGCGCTCCGCTCCCAGCAAAGTGTGATAGACCCTTCCTAGCAACCATACAGGCTGTCCTGGGCTAGAGACCTGCTTCCCTCTGCTATTTGCTGGGTTCTGCAGTTCTAGAATTTGTTCAGAGCCATTTTTTACAGGTATTTGGAGAGATTTCGGGGAGAAGTTAAGCAAGTCCCTGCTTTCCAGCCGCCATCTTGGCTCCACCCCCCCCCCCACAAGCAAAGTTATCAAGAGCTAAATTCTCCTTTTTGAGACACTCTCAAGTATATTTGGTTATTTAATTAGTAGTTCAGGACTAGCATTAACATTTTGTGCAACACTATAATAAAGTAGATCTTGAAACAATTCAACCTTAATATGAAGTTTTATGATACTGTTTGTTTATATGAATACATACAAAAGAAAAACAGTGCCATATCAGAATATCACTTCCCATTTGCCAAAATCATAAGTTAATTTAGAAAGTTTTTAAGAATTTAGCCAATTTTACAATTAAAAACTGCATATTTATTATAATTCATATTGAGAAATTAAGTGAAGAGCATCTAGAGGTGAGAATATTAAGTATTGGCTTGAGTTCTGTTATTATTTGGGGAATGCTTATTACAAAATTAAGTTTTATTTTAACATCCCAGGGATTCGTCATTACTGGATCCCATGGAATGTATGGATACCCTAGAAGAACAAAGAGTACATAGCCCCCCTGCTTCATTAGTTCCAAGAATTCATGTGATTTTAGCACAAAAATTGCAGCATATCAATCCACTCTTGCCTGCCTATCTCAAGGAAGAGGAAAGCAAAAGTTGTAAGTAAAAAAATTAAAATGAGTATTTCATAAAACTTTTAAAAATAACATTTTTATAGTATTTTATTAACTCAGTTAATTGTAGTACTAGGAAATATTTTTAGGTTGCATTTATTATTTTAAATTAATTTAATTTTTTTGTTTTGTTTTCTTATCTTCCTTCATTTCCAAGTATATCGTCCCCCATTATCCAGTGAGACATCTCTTGTAACAAAGAATTCTCATTAAAAAGTAAGAGGAGAAAAAAACAGAAGTTCAATAAAAGTAAACAACCCATCAAATGATTCTGACAATATGTACAATTTTGGGGAAAATTTTATGATGTATGATTGCATTTATAGTAATATAATCTAAAGGAGAATGAGTCATATATTCATTAAAAACCTAACTTTTTAGGAGAAAAATATAGTTCAATAGTAAGCCAAACTCACTCGCTTGAGTTTCTTTGCTTGTCTTTTTTAACTTTTACTGATCTCCTTCACAGACAAAGTGAGGGAGAAGCCATATGTGAGTGGAAATGACATTGTAAGGATTCAAAAATCACAGGGCCAAAAAACAAGGATTGTGTTCTGCCACTAAAATATCAGATTGTATTCTTTACTTTGTGGTCACTATCCTTTCTTTTTAATGCATTAGAAGAAAGTAAGTTGTAGGGCTTGAATTTTTCTGTTTTCTCTCAGTTATTTCAGGTTTCATGTCAGAATTATCTCCCGTGAGAGCAGAACTACTTGGCTTCCTTACCCATGCCCTTTTGGGAGATAGTTTGGCTGCTGAATACCTTATATTGCATCTCATCTCCACTGTGTAAGTTGTTGAAATTCTGATGAAGTGGAATGTTTAAAGGACTTGAGAGAAGGAACATGTCTTCTGAGATAATATATATTATAAATTAGGATTAGGGAGGGGGGTGTTATTGAAACCAAATATGTCATTTCAGTAATGTGAAAACTCCCTCTACCAATTTAGATGGTCTCTATAACTTAAAGTGTTAGTAAAGCTGCCTTCGGCATTTGTAGCTTAAGTAACTTGCCTGGGGTCACACGGCCAATAGGTTTGAGGACAAAGATTTAAACCCAGGTCTTCCTGACTCCTCTGTCATTCTGCCTCACAGTTTAGGTTTATATACTCTTTTAAATTTTCAAGCTCAAAACTGATTACATAATCTGACCAAAGTTGAGTAAAATGAGAGAATTAGGTATTTCATCATACTGCTTACACATTCCAAAATATGGCCTGTTATGTTGAGAATAGTGCTGTCATTAAAATGCCTTTTTTTTCTTGTTAGTAATGTTTTTGATAATTTTTGGTTTTCTTTTTCAGATACACAAGGAGAGATGTTCTTCCTCTAGGAAAATTCACGGTTAACTTGAGTGGTTGCCCTCGAAATAGTACCTTCACAGAACACATCTATCAAATTATTCAACAGCTTGTTCCAGCAGTAAGATCAGTATAAATATACTTCACAAACTTGTGCATAACTTTAGAAAGTTCTTGCTTTGCTTTGTATTCTATTTAACACCAATATTTTAGATTCAGTAATTTTCACAATTGTAATTTATCCAAAGTTAGAATGAGTATTTCTTGTTTCTCTAGTACCTTTTATATCTCTTGTGTGAAACTAAAAACTGAACTGTCTGGAATTTAAGATTGAGAATACAGGCTTGGGCGGTAGGCGGAAAATAATTTTAAAAAATTTTGGCCCTGGTGGTAGACATTTTTTGCTCAATTAGCACAGTTTTACTTCCTTGTTTAGAATATGTTTGGATATGTAGAGTACCTTTATTTGTTAAGTATTCAATAACATAGTGTGATAAAAAATACTAAACTGAGAGTGAAGACCTGAGTTTTATGTCTATCATTAACTGTGTTACATTGGGCATGCCAAACTCCTTTTCTAGACCTCATCCATAAAATGAGCATGAATTGAATAATCTAAAGTCCATTCCAGCTCCTTCTTTCTCAGATTGCTTCATTTTCTTTGTATGCATATGTGTATTGAACTGTGTTTTCATACACACACACACACACACACAGTAACTCTTACTAAGTAGGTGACTAATAATAAATTTTGATACCACAAAAGGTCCACAGTCTCATTGGTAGTTTCTTCTTTCACCAGTGCAGATAACGGCCTGTCCATGAGTTCACTCTGTGCCATTTTTGTCCATAATTTTCTTCTGGATCTTGACTTTGATATTTTGATGGCTTTTTTTTGACCGTCATTTCTATGTCCTTATTTATGCATCAAATGTTAGATGTCTAAATTAGGTATTTCCATTGTCTTCTATGGTAAGAACAAATTGCCTTAAAAAGTGCCCAGACTTTTGCCCCATTTCACATTGATTTGTTGCCTTCATCCAGAGTAGGCAGGATGGCTTAGTGGAAGGAGTATGGGCTCTGGAGTCAACTCAGATTGAAATACTTCTGAGACTTAGCACTTGTGTGACTTTGGGCAAATCACTTCACCTCACCAGGCCTGCTTTCCAGAATATAAAATGAGGGGGCTATACCAAACGTTTGCTCAAGTCTCTTCCCAGTTCTGTAATTATGATTTTATCATCTGCAAATGCTCTGGAGATAATCTGGCTGAGTTGGGGCTCATACCAAGAATTGTGTCGGTAGAATTCCCCTCTGATGCTTTTTCTGTCATATGAGGAAGTGGGCTCTTGATCTGCCTTCATTCTTTAGCATAACTTCTTTCAAATGAGTTTTAATCTCTTCATTGTCATGACTTTACTTCAGTTAAAGTTAACTAAGTAAAATTATGATAATTATAGTTAGTAACTTTTACCTATTTCCCGTTTTTCTAAATAGATTGGGTTAGAGACATTGTGATTGTCTTCTCCTATTTGTTCAGGTTTGGTATTGAATTTCAGTCTACACATAGACAATGTAACTTCCATATGGAAACGATACAATATGGTGGAATGAATGTGGGACTTGGAACCTGAATGTCTCCAAACCCCAGTTTCCCCACCTGTTAAATTGAGATTAAATAATACCTGAACTCCACATGGTGGTTGTAAGGATACATGAGGTGTGTATAAAGTGTTTTTGTTAACTTTAAACACTAGCCAATGTCTCGTTATTTTTGTTATACTTCATTTCATTTTTTGCGATGTTCAGTGTTTAGCATGTCTAGGGCCTTCGGAAACTTTTCTTGTGAAAAGCATTCATGACATACAGGCATGAGACTACTAAATCTTATGAGACTTAAGCATTTTTCATTTCTGAATGTCAAGTCTTATTTTGCAAACATTTTTATCATCTCTCCTATGTCTACATTTATACTGATAGTATCAAAATATATGTCAACCTCATTTATTCTGTGTTCATAGTCTTCAGGACACCCTTCTGGTGATGATCCTCCATGCCTAACTAGACTACTTTGCAGGTAGCAGAGACTCATATTGGGGACAGTACTGTAAACCTTTCCAGCTTATTAGAACAATTTCCCCTTATAGCTGGTCTTTCTCTCCTTGTTACTCTTTCAGAAATTTTTTGCGCTTTTATTTGTTCTTTACATTAGCCCTGTTGGGTGGAGCAGGTATTACTATCACCACTTTCTAGATGTAAATGCAGTAGTAGAAAGGTTAAGCAATGGAGCTCATTTGGGGCACAGTCAAGATTAGGACCCCAGTGTCTTGATTCAGACTTGTGTTCTTTCCATGAAAACCACATTGCTTCAGTGTCTTTTTTTTTTCTGTTAGAATGACAGTTATCTTTTTAAAATTAATTTGTATTCCCTAATAAAGCCTCCCTGGAGGTATTGAGCCTTTTCCCACAGAAGGAAGATGTCAAAGATAAAAGGCATTTTGGGGTTAACTGGTGGAATGTGCCTTATGAAAATATTATTGTGATACCAGGAGACAGAGGAAAACACACAAGGAATGTCACGGAATTTGGGAAAAGGGATAAAGAATCAAAACATGGTTAGTGAGGATCTCATGCCTGCAGTTCATGAGGAAATAGTAGCACTCAGCTGGATAGAAGAGTGCTTCAGACTACTACCTGATTGTATTTGTAGGCACGCTGGTCCTAGTTGAAGGCTTTGTAGGTTTTGCTATTTCTTTTTTGGAGGACAAGTTATGCATGCTGTTTTGAAATTAAGGGTGTATATTGAAGTTGGACTTTTGGCTTTAATTAGTGAAATAAACATGGCTATTTTTCCTCTTACATCTAAGATGAGAGTATACTTGTGGTTGCTTAAAAGAGTAGTTAAATTTTCCAGATAACATATGTTGTATGTGTAGCTCATTTATCAAGTGGCTTTTTATTCACTGGTGAATTAAAAACTATCCTCCAAATTAATTTTTACAGTCCAATCCCAAATAAAGTAGTGTGTGTACTATTTAGGCCTTGATTACTCAACAGCTAAGAAAATTGTTCACCAGTGTCAGATCTGTACTATTAAGCTCATCCTAGGATCATTGTGCCCAACTGCCCATAAGAAATAATATGTTGAATCCTGATTATAAATTGTCTAGAAGCTGAGTGATTTTTTTCCCTTTCTTAGTAAACTTTTGCTTTTTTCCAAGTCTTTCCGTCTGCAGATGACAATAGAGAACATGAACCTCTTGAAATTAATTCCTCACAAGGATTACACAGCTAACCGCTTGGTCAGTGGAATCTTGCAACTGTCTAATAATACTTCCCTTGTGATAGATGAGACTCCTCTTGAGCAAGGACAGCTTGACACCCCAGGTAAGCATATGTATATTGTCTCTACATTGCTGGTATACAGTTATAGCTAGTCTTAGTTATTATTTTTGAATTAATCACAGCAACTTTTCAAGATAGAAACCTGACTTTAAAGTTTTAAAAACTCATCTTTTTTAGATGCTACATTTTATGTAATTACTGGGGAAAAAAAAGATAGAGAAGGTAGTTGGTGATTGAGTAGTGAAGAGTGAGTATGTAGCCTAAAAGCAACTCATGCTGGAACATTTACAATGAGTTTAGTGTGTTCCCAATAGTTTTCAAATATAAAAAGTCTGGTAAAACAATTCTGTATATCTCTCGTTGAGTTTGCAGTACATCTCATCATCTGAATGAAGACTTCAGTGTCTCTGTGATCTTCATCAGTGTGGTCACTTTTTCTGACAGTGTAGATCACAACCCATCTACACCTTCTCATCCTGTGCTCTGCTCTTGTCCATGTCCTCATATAAAACTTTGGGGAAAGGCCTCTTGACACTGTAAGGATTGCTAGTATAGCACATAAGATTTCTTTGTTGGTAATATGCTGCCACCTATTCTCTCCCTATACCATGAATTTTTCCCAGTTACCTGCTTTCCTTCTAATTTTAGTTACATTGGTTTTATTTATGCAAAAATTTTATTATATTGTATAAAAAATTGTCTATTTTATCTTCTGTGATCCTCTCTTCCATTTTGGTCATCAACTCTTCCCTTCTCCATAGTTACAAAAGGTACTTCCTTCTCTGTTCCTCTAATTTTTTATGATGTCACCCTTTTTATGTATTTAGTCATGTATTCATTTGGACCTTATCTTAGTATGTGGTAGGAGAGGTTGGTCTAACCTGCTTTCCAGTTTTCCCAGCAGTTTTTGTAGAAAGCTGAGTTCTGACCCCAGTAGCTGGGGTCTTTAGTTTTATGTTCCACTAATTGACCTTTGTTTTTTAACTCATTTTGATGATTACTAATTTGAAGTATAATTTGTAATATGGTACTATTAGGCTCCCTTCCTTCCCACTTTTTTTCATTGTTTCCCTTGAGAACCTTGACCTATTGTTCCTCTAGGTGAATTTTGTTGTTTTTTTCCTAGCTATCGAGTAATTTTTTGGTAATTTGGAATGACACTAAATAAATTAATTTAGGTAGTATTGTCATTTCTCTCATATTGGGATATGCTACCCATGCGTAATTCATATTTCTCTAGTTATTTAGATCTGTCTTTATTTCCATAAAGCAGGCCTTGGGCCACTTGCACAAAGGATTTCGAGCAGCACTCTTCTGTTTGTCACATGTCCTGTAGCAACCAGTCATCATCAGTGTGTCTTTAGTCTAACCTATCTGTGGCCCAAAGAAGTCTATTTTAATTTTGGCTCCTACCTCCTACTGAGTTGTGCAGATCTGCCATAAAAAATGTTGTTCTAGTATATCGATATAGTTCTGTGTATGTAGACTCCCAAATATTTTATATATTCTATAATTATTTTAAATGAAATTTCTCTTTCTTCCTGCTGGATTTCATTGGTAATACATAGAAATGCTGCTATTTATATGTGTTAATTTTTTATTTTGCAAATTTGCTTTAGTTAATTTCAGTTAATTTTTAATTGATTTTCAGTGTTTCTCTGAGTAAACCATCATATCTACAAAAGCGATAATTTTGTTTCCTCTCTGTTTATTACATAGATTTCTTTTTCTTGTCTTCTTGCTATAGCCAGCATTTCTAGCATTATATTAAATAATAGTGGGGATAAGGGACAGCATTGCTTTATCTTTGATCTTATTGGAAAAGCCTCTAACTTGGTTTGTTGTATTTTGTTTTTAATGACATTTCCAATTCCTCTTGCTCGATGACTGAGTCCATGATGTCAGTCAGTAAGCATTTATTAATGTTTCTTCTTTCATTAAACAGTGCGGTAAAATCCTATTGTCTAATTTAAAAATCAATGAAACATTGCATAGGTAATTTGCATACTACTTATTCATAATTTGCGTAGGTAATGAACATCAAAGAATCAAAAAAATTCTTATCTTTTATTAGGAGTCCATAATGTAACAGCACTGGGCAACCTAATAACTTGGCAGAAGGTGGATTATGACTTTAATTACCACCAAATGGAATTCCCCTGCAATATTAATGTACTCATTACTTCAGAGGGCAGATCACTCCTCCCGGTACGTTGAGGGATTTTTGGATGGAGGGAAATTATACTGACAGTTGTGTGAATAAAAGTATACATTTTCTTCTTCTGTTTCTTGACACTCATTTTTTCCCCCCAAGTGTACTAAGGAAGTTATTTGCTGTTTATTCAGGCAGTAGAATCATTTTAAATATACAAATAATATTTTTATATCACTTCATAATAACTTTCACATACATTGTTCAGAAGAGGTTTTGTAACAAGAGGCTTAAAACTGTCCAGTTGTGTAATATTATTATTAATCAAAAGAAAAAGAGAGCTATTTTCAACCTGAGCCAAAATTACAGGTGTTTTAAAAAGTTGTTGTCAGCTGTTCCCCTTTCATATGATTGTTTTTCTCAATTGATGTTGCCAAATTAACACCTTTATGTTAATTGCTACCTTTAGGAGTTTTGGTCAGGATTTTGCCTCCTATATCATGGCTCAGCTAGTGAAGTTACTTTTAAATATCTTTAGACCTGATAATTATTTTTATTTGTCTTCCAGTAAAATATTTATTAGAGCTGCCATGAAAGTGTCAACTTTCATGTAGCCTTTCTTTCAACTAGTACTAAATCCAAGCTTTGAATAAACTAAGAAAGTGGGAGTTAGGAAATGTTAAGTCAGTCTCGAGATTTTTAGGGCAAAAAAAAGCAGCCATCAATAGTTATATTTAGGCATACCCACTATTTTACTTTGATAGAGTTCTGAGGTCACTGGAATAATTGTGGATCCTTTTGTTCAGGCTACAGAGCTAGCTTCAGAGGCCTGAGCCTTAAGAGACCTAAGCCATTCCAAGTACTCCCAAAAATGTTCTCCTAAATTCTATAAAAGGGAAATAAAATATTAGTGAAATGTTATTGTTGGTTCTACTCTTGAATTAACTTTTCCTGTGAATTTCCAGTGCTCTCGCTAGAGATATATAGTAGGGATTTTCGTGCTTTCTAGGCCAGGAAGCACCTCCTTAATATGCTTTATCTTCTAGCCAACAGAGACATGATAGCCAATGGCAAAAATAGTTTAGAATACAAGTTTACTGATGAAAGAGTTATGGAGGGGGATATGTGGAAGATAATGAGCAAAGCACAAAAGTCTTTTAGAAAAAAAGTAGAGAAACTTCATTAAGCCAGATCATCTTGAAAAAACCTATACATGAAACTGAGAAGAGAACAAATAGCCATAAAATGGAATGGTTGTTCCACTGATCTATTCTCACTGATGACGTGGAACTGCCAAGTTTAGACTCACCTTAGAAATCATTGAGTCCAGTCTCCCTCATTTTATTGATGAGGAAACAGGCTCAGTTTAGAGTCAAACCCAGAGTCTTTGACTCCATATCTAGTACCCTTTCTACTATCTACACTAAACAGTATTTAGGGAGAGAAAATCTGTGTAGGACAGCTGTATGGGTTGGAAAACTGCAGGAATCTGTATAACTGACAGGACGGTTAACTGTAATTCATAGATTTATAGCCTAGGCAAAGATGAGAACTTTCAGTGCTGTTGAGACCTTGGAATGGCTGTTCCCTCTATGTCAGAGGACAAAGAACACAAAAGGTTTTATCTTTCTCTCTCCTTCCCTCCCTGACTCCCTACATCAAGGGGACAGGAGAGAGGCAAAGCAGGAAAAACTCAATGAAGCGAAGATTATTTTGGATATGATCCATAAAGGAAGTGTCAGATTGAAGTATACAAGAAATAAGACAGGTGCAAATTTAAAAGGGTAATAATTTCTTAGGCTATATTTATGTGATAGACAACATGGCGCCTCTGGAGATACCTAACAAGACAGGCAAGAAGTAACATTTTGTACTGGTCTTCTTGTGTTTAACAGAAACAATACAATTTTTGATTCAGGGAGGGAAGGAGAGAGAAAGAGAAACCTTTTCTGTTCTTTATCCTATGACATAGAGGGAACAGCCATTCCAAGGTCTCAACAGCACTGAAAGTTCTCATCTTTGTCTAGGCTATAAATCTATGAACTATAGTTAACCTTCCTGCCAATTACATAGATTCCTGCATAGATTTTCCAACCCATACAGCTGTCTGACTCGTGGACAGATTTTCCTCGTCTTAAAGACAAGATTGCCAACATTAAAGCATTTTATCAAATGTTAGCTCTTATTCCAAAAGAATGGAAAATATTACAGGCAGAATTATAACCAAAAAGAAAAGGTAATGGCTGAGCTAAAATGGCTACCTTTCTGTCTTTGTAAGATTCTTGTGAAAATGGTTTATGTACATACGTATCAAGGGTTGTCTTTCATGTAAGCAAGGAGAGAACTGACCGATTTTAAGTTAGTAAAGTGACTGGAAAAGATCATGCCATGTGTCTTATGATGGCTACCCAAAAAGGGCATCTGACTCAAGAAAATAGCCCTTTGGGAATGGGGGGGAGATATCCCTCCTACAGAATTTCCATTCATGAATATGTTAAGATGATATAAAATTCCTTGACAGGTGAAACTGCAGATAACTTAGTTCTGAGTGACTTAAGTATCAATGACAGCAGAACACAGAATGATCAAGTGCTCGCTCTAGGTATTCGCTAGTATCCAAGGAGCATATCCTGAGAAATCCACCTGGACGAAGAAGCCCCTGGATAGTCAGGTTCTGCAGGTGACTCTGTTCATGCTGATCCTATTGAGCGTTAGGTCTTCTCGATAGGATGCACGGCCACTAGGTGTCAGACTAGCCATCCACGTGTGAAAAATTTGTGGGCATGTAGAATGGGATGTTGCAGATTTTCTCATGTAGTTGGTTAGTTTGCTGTAAATGTTATCTTGGTCAGACATTACAGATGAAATTAGGTTAGTTTGCATTTGGGAAATTGCACCGCATTTTCAGTAATCCCAAGCTGCCTTATACTGCCTTCAAAGGAACATTTCTTTAAGCAGTAATAGTCTCCTCATGACTTTTACTTGGCTTCGGACTTTGGAACTCCTTCAATGCAAAACCTATTCGAGAATTTTTTTTTTTAAAACCCAACCATCTTTTTCCTTCTAAATTTGTATCTTAGTCTGATTCTAGTAACTTTTCCTAAGATTGTGATTCAACTGTATTCTTTATTGAAAATTTACCAATTTATTTAATAACAATACTTTTGTCATTAACAAAAGTTAGTACCCATATTGCAATCAGAAACATTCAAATCCTTTTGACAGTTTGTTTAGAAACTTGGAAATAATCATATTTTGCTTTTCTTAATAGTCAGATTGCCAAGTCCACTTACAACCACAAATAATTCCACCAAATATGGAAGAATATATGAGCAGTCTTCTCACAGCAGTACTTCCTTCTGTCTTGAATAAATTCCGCATTTATCTGACTCTTTTGCGATTGCTGGACTATAGCATATCTGATGAGGTAACCAAGGTATGTTGGCAACAGGGTCTACTTTTTTAATAGTTGGCATTTTTGATTTTTGGTTTTGTTTTTTAATTAAATACATATGTGTAAGGTAGCAATGTTAGGGATACAAAATTGGGGGGATGAAGTGGGGAAATGGAAATGGTTCTGTAAGAAGTCAGAAATATCAGATTAGGGAATACTTAAATCCAAGGTGATTTATGTGGCTTTGGGCAAGTCACTTTACCTTGATATGCTTTAGCTTCCTCATATTTTATTTTAATATTTGATATTTTAATACAGGCAGTTGAAGATGACTTTGTTGAAATGCGCAAGAATGATCCGCAAAGCATAACAGCTGATGACCTCCATCGATTACTGGTTGTAGCTAGGTAATTATCACTCACTTTAACAAATTAGGGACAATTTTCTCTTTTAATATTTATTTAAAATATTTTTTGTTATGGTGGCTAAAGTTGATGTTTTGATGAGCCATTAAGAAAAAATACATGCTTATAAAGTCCTTAAAGCCAAAGGATGGTAACATAATCTTTAGCTTTGATAGGTGTATATGGCTATTAGGGAGTAAAAAACTTACCCGTCAGGCTACGTTTCTATATGTGGGACATTAATATGTGTTCAAGACACTTAGATTCCAGCCTCAGCTTTTCTGTGCTCAGTAGCCATCTCTTCATTAGATTACATCTGCACTACCTGGGCTCTATGGTCCTTTCCAGATCTACCCTGTTTGGACAAGGTGCGTTAGGTCTATTTATCACTGTCCTCATTGATTTTTGTATTTCACACAGGTTCTTGTCTCTAAGTGCTGGTCAAACAACACTGTCAAGAGAGAGGTGGCTACGAGCAAAGCAACTGGAGTCTTTACGAAAAACCAGGCTTCAACAACAGAAATGTGTTAATGGAAATGAACTTTAAATTTTTTTTTCTTTCTTTTACTTTAGTTTAACAGATTATGAAGAGTAACGTGCAAACTGCAACAAGATTATTGTAAAATTGAAATATCATTTATACCATATTGTTTTGTAGATTATTTGTATCAAAACAAATGACTTTTCCTTGAAATCCAAATCATGCCTGAAAACAACTGAAGTTTATATGGTGTTCAGTAAGGCCTTCTTTTAAACTTACTGATTTTATGAAGCTTTTGAAGTTTTTTTGTAATTAAACTGGTAATTGTGCAAATTATTTGATATTAAAGATTTAATATTGGTAATGCTGCTGATTATACTTTTTTTAAGGCGTTAACTGCATTGTCACCTTGCCTTCAAGTACTATTTCAGTGGAGGGTGGGTCAAGAAAATGAAATAGGTTTGAATAACTACATTAGTGTACTCTTTACATTGTAAATGGCAGACTACTACAGTGAGTCATATCAAATCTAGCTTTTTTCCCACTATCTTCTGTTCTGTTTTAACATAGAGGTTAAGTTTGCTTATATTAAGGGGACCTGCTTTTAATTTCAAGAGAATTAGAGCCAAGTGGGTGTGTGTGTGTGTGTATGTGTGTACCATATATATTTTAAGATTGCATTTAGAACACCTTTAGAACTTAGAACTAAGAACTTTCTTATTCAACTTGGCCCGTCAAATAATTTTCCCAAACTCCTTTATTACTTCTATTTTCCCCCTAATTCTATGCTAAATTGCAGAATATTGGTTATTTACCTTGGCAGTTAATTTTTATAGTTACAGTAAAATCTTGATAGAATTTGCATATGCTTCCTAAAGCATTTTTATAACAAACTGGTCTTAATATTTGTTTCACTCTTTGAAGAATTGCCTTGAAGAGGGAAGCTTTGACAGTATACCAGCCCCTTAGGTTTGTTTTATCCTCCACAGAAATGAATAAAGTTCTCAGTTAAGTTTTAGGTAAATATAAGTGTGACACATCCTTTCATTGCCAGCCTGTGGGGGTGAATTATAGTAAAGCTATGGTATGTATCCTGTTTCAAGACGGGGACATCCCACTAACTTGTTTATTTGATCTGCAAAAACAGGGCTGTACCAGAGGTAGTAGCAGCCTCCTCCTTCCCCCTGAATTAAATTACAAAAATCTAAGTAGAAGACTGCCAGGTGCTAAGATGATGCTGACCCAGCACCCTACAATCTATTAAAGGTAAAAACATAGAGACTGAGGGTAAGGGAAATTTCTTTGCTATGCAAGGAAAAACCTGAAGTTTAAATGGGGGAGGGGAGGAAAGGTTGGCTGGTGGTGAGGGCATGTCATGGTAGAGGTAATAGGATTTGTGGGAAAGCCATTCCAACCATGGCGGAGCAAGAGAGTAACACAAGAATGAGAATGGAAATCCTAGAAACTTGAGATTCACAAGCAAGGAGCTCTCCTTGGAACTCTGCCCACCCTCTCAATGTCTAGTTGCCCCATCTTAAGAGATTCACTTCTTGGGGCAGCTAGGTGGCGTAGTGAGTAGAGCACCAGCCCTGAAGTCAGGAGGACCTGAGTTCAAATCTGGCCTCAGACACTTGACACTTATTAGCTGTGTGACCTTGGGCGAGTCACTTAACTCCAATTGCCCTGCTTTAAAAAAAAAAAAAGATTTACTTCTTGCTTCTAGCCTCTTTCTTTCATGGTTGCCATGCTAGTTTATGCTTGTCACTTCTTGCCTGTACTACTGCAATAACCTCCTAGTTGTTCTGCATTTTCTTTCCTCTCTAATCCCATGACAGACCTAAAGCACATAAGTCATTCTTTGGCTCAAAAAGCTGAAGTAGAGCTCCATTGTTTTCTAAGATAAAATATAAAAATTTCTGTTGGGCATTACAGCCTTTCACTGGTTCTGAAAGTCTAGCTTTTTTTTAATCACATGATTCTCCTTTATATCCTCCACATTCCAATTCAGCTGGCCTGCTTGCTGTTTCCCAGATACAACCTCTGTGCCTTTCCGCAAGCATCTTGCATGACTTGCATTTACCCCTTTCTTGTCCTCACCTTATTTCATTGCTACTTTGATTTAAACCTTAGCTCATGATATCTCCTGCATGACCCACTCTCTGCTGTCCCAGGTGCCTCATCCCTGGAAATTATAGCTGGCTGTCAGTACAAATAATCCTGGAAAGTGGTCACATTATTCTAATTCACACTGCATATTTCCATTGAGCTGAAATCAATTCCCATATTTTACAAAATTACAATTCTGAGCAATGAATTCAAATACTTGAAACCCCCTCGTAGGATATATTCTTTGTGATACTGTGTGTAAATGAAAAGGAAGAAAGGATAAAGATGCGGATCAGTCTAGAAGATGGTGGGGTAAGTTAGTGGAGAGCAGTAGGTTGGGGACATGTAGAGTGTGAGGGGGCAGAGCCAAGATGGGAGCAGGAAAGCAGGGACTTGCGTTAGCTCCCTGCTAGGTCCCTCCAAAAACCTATAAAAAATGGCTCTGAACTAATTCTAGAACTGCAGAACCCACAAAATAGCAGAGGGAAGCAGGGATCCAGCCCAGGACAGCCTGGATGGTCTCTGGGTAAGGTCTATCCCACACGGAGCTGGGAGCTGAGGGGAGTGGAGCCCAGCGTGGGCAACACGGACCGACCAGACCAGGAGCCGGGCGGAGTGTGCCCTAGGGCCCTGAATCAGTGAGCTGTGGCATTTATCAGACCTCTCAACTCACAAACAGCAAAGACAACAGAGAAGGTTAGTGGGAAAAGCTGCGGGACTGAGTTTGCGGTTCTGGCTACCGCCCCTGGGGCAGCTACAGAACTACAGCTACAGTTGCTTCCTGCCCCAGGCCCACCTGGTGGGAGGAATTAAGTGGCAGATCAGAGCAGGAGTGAAGAGCCTGCTGAAGATCTAATCCCAGTCCAGGTTGGGGGTTCTTGGGGAAGGAAGAGTGCTGGTGTTGCAGCGTATCCGCCCAAGCATGGAACATAGAACTCTTTAGTCTACAAGCAGTCATACCC
>CM053624.1:69545357-69592941 GCA_028646595.1 Phalanger gymnotis
CATTATGAAATATTCACACTTAGGAATTTCATTTATACTTAAAACTGCTATGGCTTACTGACCGGTAGAGATGCTGTCTAAAACCCTACAGACCAAAATCTGGCATCCTTGTAAGAAAAAAAAATGAAGCACCATGGTTCAAATATTTGGGTTTCACAAGAGTAATTAAGAGTTAAAATCACTTATTTTTAGAGATCTGGATTTTGAAGTGTTTTTAAAAATGTTATAAAAATACTTAATACCACACTGAAAGGAGTACTATTAATGAGAGAAGGAAAGAATGGGACAGAAAGCTGAAACAGCATTTTTGTTTTCCTAATAGCTGTGACTCTGAAATCAAGTCTAAATGCATATATACCTTTTAAATCTGAAACAGGAAGCTAATTTGGAATTAAATTTTTTTATTAAAATATTTCTCATATACATCCCTTTGCATTAAAATACAATAGTAGTTTTATTTTAAATATACAATGACGAGATTTTATTGACACACAAAAAACACTCACATCACTAATAAAAAATGAATAAATAACAAAAGTTAAAATGCTTATCAAAGTTTCAACAGACATAATATGTTCAGCTGACAATCACTTCAACACCAAAGGAAGGCTCTTGAGTCACTATACTACAATTACAACACATTAGAAATACCATATGTAGTCTCCTCACAGGACACATACTAAAACACAGGCACGCAGTGGGTTTTACATGGTGGGGGTAATAGCTCGAAGCCAAAGTTTTAATGGTCTTGAAGCTAGCTATGGTCTTTAAGCTAGCTATCTTTTTTTCTACAGTATCTTACATGAAAATGTCATGGAAAAATCCCCCTTGTGAACTGCTAGAAAAATTTCATTTCTATTCATACTTAGGAGTTCCTAACAAATACCCAATAAGCAGTGCACACATAAAGTAATTTTCTCTTCATTCCTGAAAGTACTTTAGAAAGCTCATAGGATATCCACGCAGTGAATGGTCACACAATCTGAATATGTTCAGATTTATTTTAACAACTGAGCTTTTAGTGCTCCTGGACTGTGTATATATGCAAATGGGTAGGCGGTAAGAGATTCTGATTTCTTCTTTTCTAATGGATAATCAGGTCAAAGGGTACCTCGTTCCTGACTAGTACCCCCAAATTAGCTCTTTATAAAAGGGAGACAAATGTTTCAACAAAAATCACAAAAGCAATCATTTTTTTTTTGCATCTCAAACATTTTTCCACATTCAACTCAGTCTTAAAACCACCACTTTTAAAACTTGTCATTAGCCAACTTGTCAATTACCTTACAGAAATACTAACACAGAAATGAGACTACAGGCTTTTAGTCAATGGAACACACAACTAGAACAAGGATTAAAATACACAAATCCCCCAAATAAACAATGTACCTCAGAGATAAAATATTTTATTTTTAGCTGTGAATTACCAATTAGGTAAATGTGTCCAGATCCAGCCTTTTAGTGGAAACTGTCCCCAAATCATGGATTCTGGAATTTACATGAATAGCTTGTTTGTTAGTGCCAGTGTATAAACTACCTGCTGAGGTCAAAATATTCTACTGTGAATATCATCTCAGTGCTCTTGGAAATTCTGAATCCTGCTCAGAAAGTCTCAAAACTATCCTTCAAAAATACATAAATTTGCGGTTTTGATCCCCACATTCAGGCAGTACTAGTTATAATGGTATTTTGGTATGAAATAACTTCAAGATTATATACAAGCCATCGAAGAATTATTTATGGTAGGCTAAATCTGAATTATTCTAGTCTGACACTGGGTGAACATGTCTTTAAGTTCATTTTTTTCTACCACATTAACTACCTCGTGTTCTGCTGGGCTCTTTTGGACTTTAGCAACTGCAAAGTTTATCCCGTGGGTCAGTCCAGCTTGGGTAATATTAGCAACCTGAACCATGGAACTTCGGATCTTTGCAAAAGGTGAGACTGCTCTGCTACCATTGGTTTCTGCAGGGGAAGGTGTTGGGTTAGATCCTTCCTCAAGTTCAAGTACGCTAGATCCAGAACCTGGGGTCTTCTGAGCTGTAACAACATTAGGAGGTTCAACTGACAAAAAATGTGGTCCTGCCTCAGAAGGGACATCCAACTTAGACGGTCGAGAAGGGATCTCTTTCATTACTTCTGATTCGGTTTCTTTAGTCTTACACTCCTCAGTAGCAGACTGACAGCCTTCCTCAGCAGCCTGTTTAGAAGCACTCTCAATTTCTAATGGCTGTGTCACTTTACTTTGAGCATCTTGTACAAACCTGTGACAATAAGCATCTACAGGCTTAGCAAAGTCAATTAATACGCTGTCAGCAGAAGGACTTTTCTTCATTGGAGACGGCAGCCCTTTTCCCAGGCTAGGTCCGTGTGGTACAACCATTTCTGAAGGAACACGAATGGTAATGTCAGTGCCACTTATAGACTGAGATCGACTGCCTAATCTTGGAGCTGAAGCAATAATTCCACAACTAGGAAGAACATAGTCCACTGGACCCACATTTTCTAAGGAATTAGCTAGTTGCCTGTCCTCTTCACACTTCGAATTTGTAAGGTACTCATCGGAATGGAATGAGTCATCCGAAGAAATCTCCTCATCGGACTGTATCTGAGCTTTACTATCCGTCACACCAGTATTTTCCATAGTTTCAAGACTGCTATCTGATTTCCAAAGATTCACTGTTAAGTTTGGTTTTAAAAAGTTGACTTTCACTTCAGGTTTTGTGAAGCTTCCTAGTTTACGTAGGTTGCCAATACTGACGTTGGATTTGGTCTGTTTCACTTTTTGATTTAGAGATGAAAATTTGCTCATCAAAAAATTCTTTCCTTGAGCCAAAGATCCTTGGTTTTGAGCTCTAATCCCAATGATGTCCTCATGAGGTTTACTACTCTTCCTATAAATTGGAGGAAAAAAAAGTTAAGAATGAATCAATTTCATTTCAAAGACTGCTAAAAAGCTACTAAAATGCCCATTTCACAAAGATGAGTAATTTTAATAAGCAGAAAGAAGATTGGAATTGAAGCCCAAAGCCCTAGGGTCAAGTCATTTTATCTATATCTGATCTTTGGTTTATAGATGCGCAAAACTGACTGACTGGGTTTCATGGAGGAACAGACAAAATAACAGACACCGAAAAAGTAAGCTACTCTCATCAGCATCATCGTATTGATAAATATAACCAAACTAGAGAGGCTTTTGCAACAGCCTATTTAAAGACATCATGTAGTAATCATTATGGGAGGAGGGGAAGAAGAGAAAAATGTTTTATAAAAGTCTGAAAGCCAAGATTATTCATGTTACATTATTTAAAATACTACTTAGAGTTCAATAGAATAACAGCACCAACTAGGATAAGATAACCTGTATAAACTTTTCAGTACTTATATCTGATGCCAACAAGTTAATAATAGATCACCTAAATCTAACCCTTTGAAAGAGATTACTGTCTTTAGAAAAACTGATGAAAAATATTTCATCTTTTAAGTGATATTTTGGGCAAAATTTGCGAAAGTGGCATTTCCCAAACCTTATTCTGTAAAAACCCTGGTACTTTGCAGAATGTCAATTTGGGTTCTATGATAATATTTAACTGATAAAGTTTATTTTGCTTTGAAATCTCCCTGAATATTTTTGTGCTAAAAATACCCTGTACCTCTTAAAGTCTCCCAGATCAGCTGGCCTAGCCCTGCTCAAAGGCAAAAGTCAGCACTTCTTTAGAAGCCTGAGAAATACCGTGTGTGTGTGTGTGTGTGTACACATATACACACACCTGCCACTTTTTTTCTAGTAAGCCTAAAAAAGCGGGGGGTGGGGAGAAGGAGAAAAATAAACTCACCTCTCAAGTTTTTTCTCTATGATGGGTACATCTAAACCCATGGCTTGCTTGGTGATCTGTAGCATCTCCGCAATGCACTGAAGAGTATCTGAAATCCAATTTACAGCCTGTCAGCCTCTAAAGCGTACACTTTAAGAAGAGCCAATCTAACCTAAAATGCAATTTGATGCTACCTAGTCAGCTGAGTTATTGTCTTTTTATGGAAGAAAATTTAAAAAAATATTTCTTAAAGTCTCAAAATAACACTGAAAGATGTTACAGAAAGTATCCCAAAAATCCTAACGTAGCTTTAGTAGCTTAAATCTCTATCCTCCTTCAGCCTTAGTGCTAACATGTTAACAGATGTGCAGAACACCACTTGCTATATCCCAAAAGGAAGACTATGTCCTGATGTTTGTATTAAATAGGAGATGTGGGAATGTGTCTGCAGCTATATATATTCTATCACAAGGTCAAACTGAGAATTTCCATCACAGATCACATCAATATAATCCATGTCCTCCATCATCTGTGACCTTTTATAAAATTGTATCCCTGCATCAGGATAAACCATCAGCTCAGATGCCATCTATCCCCACTCAGAATGAAGACAATTTCTTCTCATTATTACCTTTTCCATCCTCTTCTGGGTTACGCACCACTGCTCGAAGGGTATGAAAATAGCCACTTGTTTCTTTGTGTTTATAGTGTAACCTCATGCAGGAAAACTTTGGTTTCCCAAAAAGTGTGGGTTCAGGACCTAGAAACCCCAAATGAACATCATGAATATAGTCTAAGTTATCTTTAAGACAGTACAAACATCATTTAACATTTTTTGTCCAACTTTGCATTTAGAATACTTTTCTTTAAGTACTGGGGATGCACAAAGAAGTAAAAGAATTCCCTGCTCTCAAAGAGCTAACAATCTAATGGGGTGGAGGACTAAAAAGTAAACCATCTACGTATAGGATAAATAGGAAATAATAGAAGGAAGACCAGAAATTAAGAGGGGCTGGGAAAGGCTTCCTGCAGAAAATGAGATTTTCGTTGGAACTTAAAGGAACTCAGGAAAGCCAGGAAGTGGAGATGAGAGAGGAGAGCATTCCAGGGATGGAGGACAAACAGAGAAAATGCCCAGAGCCAAGAGATGATGTGTCTTGTAGGAGGAACAGCTAGTGTCAGGGGATCAAAGCGCATGCCTGAAAGAAGGCTGGAAAGGTAGGTGGAGGCTGGGTTAAGGAAGGACTCTGAACGCCAAACAGATTTTGTATTTGATCCTGGAGGCGAGAAAGGAGCCACTGGAGTTTACTGAGTGGGGAGTGGGAGAGGTGCCTGGGTGCGACTTAGTTGTTGAATCTTCCCTTTAGGGGACAACTTTAGTAGCCAAAGGGAAGACAGAAGTGAAGAGAAATTTGAAGCAGGTAGACTACTGCAACAGCCTAGGACTGAAGCGATGAGGGCCTGAACCAGAGGAGTGGCGGTATCAGGAGAGAAGGGGGCGTATTCGGATGTTGCAAAGGTCAAATCAGCAGGCCCTGGCAACAGACTGGATATGGGGGGTTGGGATGAGACACTGAGGAGTCCAGGATGACTCCTAGGTTGTGAGCCTGAGGGACTGTGAGGATGATACTGCCCTCTACATTAATAAGAATGGCAGGTGGGCGGAGGGGTTTTAGTGGAAAAGGTTATGAGTTCAGTTTTAAAATGTCTACTGGAGTTTGAGATTTGGATATTTTTAGCATTTGGAGATGTGAGACAGGAGGTCAACAGAAGTTAAGGCAGGATAGGTAGACCAGAGAATTATCAACCACAAAAATGGCAACTGAGTTCATGGCAGAGCTAATGAGATCACCAAGTGAAGTAGCATAGAAGAGGGCCCAGGACAGAACTCAATGGGACATTTATGGTTATAGGGTATGATGTACATGAAGACTGAACAAAGGATCCTGAGATAGAGTGATCAGACTGGTAGGTAGAAACCAAGAGAGAGGAGAATCCCCAAAACCTAGAGAGAAGAGAGTATCAAGGAGAAGAAGGTGATCAGTAATAGTGAAGGCTGCAGAGACAAGAAGGATGAACACTGAGAAAAGGTCACTGGATTTGACAAACGGGACACCACTGGTAATTTAGTAGAAAGCAGTTTCGGTAGATCGATAAGGATCAGTAGGCAGATTTATTATAAGGGGAAGAAATGAGTGGAAAGAAAGTGGAGGCACATAACATAGATGGCCTTAATGAAGAATCTAGCCACAAAGGGCTAGAGATTAAGGATGAGCGTTAGTAGGGATGGAAGCATCAAGTGAGGGTTTTGGGGGATGGGGGAGACATGGGCATGTTCATAGGCAGTAGACAGGGGAAGACTGAAATAAATGATAGGGTGGAGATAAAAGAGGTAGCAATCTGTTAGAGGAGATGGGATGGAATGGCATCACTGGTAGAGGTTAGCTTTAGTAAGGAATAAGGCACCTCATCATGTGAGATGGGTGGAGGAGAAGATAATGGAAGAAGGCATCTGGTTGATAAATGAGGAAGAGGGAAGAAACAGAAGCTCATGCCAAATGGTCTCAATTTTTTCTGTAAAATATGAGGCAAAGTTCTCAGCTGAAAGGGTGGACGGAGAGGAGGCCATGGGAGGTTATGTTTAGGAGGGATGAAAAGGTTTGGAAGAACTTCTGTGGTGAATGGGAGAAGAGAGCCTTATCAAGGCTGACATAAAAGGACTAATTAAAAGAACGAAGGCCCAGTTGGAGTTGTATAACATAAATTTGTCGTAAAGCCAATCAGAATGCTTGTGTGATATTTTCTATTCTGCTCCACACGTCTAGGTGTGCAGATGTTGGACGGCAGCAATTCAAGATTGAGGCCTGGCAGGACATAATCAGTGAAATGATAAAGGGGAGGGAGACTCAAAGAGAATGGTGCAGTATTGAATTGGTTCACCAAGGGGTCAAGATGGAGACAAGGAGATAATGCAGCCTGCCCGGCCCAAGAGAGAACTGAGTGGTCTAGGGAATGAAGGTCATGGTGGAGGTGAAGAGTAGGGTTTGTTAAGGAAAGGCAGAGGGAAAGGTGGAAAGCCAATGTTATGGGTAGATAAGAAGATTCTGGAATTCTTGAACATGATGGTGATGTATTTGTATCTAAAGAGGAGAGGAAAAAAACTTAACTTTTCACTAGAGAAACATACCTCAATCATGATTTTTTAAAAGAAATCTATTTGTCTATTTGGCTCACAGAGCCAAAATATTTTGAGGGCTGTTACAGTATTTAATAACTAAAAAAAAAAAAAAAAGGCTGTTTTCCATGCCCACAAATAAACAGTTGGTCACTGTCACCATCACTGTAGGTCAGTCTTTAAAATGATTGCGAAGGAAAAAAATTTAATTGTTACTAAAGTATGTAATTTACTGAGAAGGAGAAGACTACTCAAAAGTTCAGAAAATAGCTTTCTGGTTCTAAAACAAAGTCATATTAGTTGCTTAAACCTAAATACCCTTTTGAAGAAAGAAGATAGTATTTAAACCTAAATATTCACATTTTACCTATTTCTATTTTCTCCAAGTTTTCCAGGCTCAGTCTTTGATACTGATTTACTTTATCAACTTCATCATCATAACTGGATAGAGGAAGAAGTAGAATAAAGATTAAAATAGAAAATATTCAACTTGAGTACATAAAATGATTCAAAACTACTAAGCACTTAAAAATAATAGAATCATATCAAAGTGACATTCAGTTTAAGAAACCACCTAATTTTTTTTAAATTATAGCTTTTTAATCAACGTGCAACTTACTAGGCCACGTAGTATGCAGAGTTAGAAAGGAGTAGCAGCACATCCACATCTTTATGAGTAGCATCAATAAGGCTAAAAAATATGGCAGGGATTAGGGAAAAATTATTTTCATAACAATCCACATCTCAAGCCATCAAGCACAGTTTTTCATAAAAAGACAAATAATAGAACTTTTTAAAATTCAGAGATGAAACATACAGTCTATCCACAAGTAACTGAGGACTTAATACTATTCTGATTTTTATTCAATTGACTCTGACTCTTTTCCCTCATAGAAGACTTGCATTTTGGAGAGAAACACCTATGAAACTGTGGCTATGATATCACAGCATGCATGTGTGTAAGACCTGAAGGCTAGGGAAGTATTTGTCAAGTTGTAGAAAAAAGCATCAAGTCGGGCAAAAGTAAGGAGAGGTTGAGAAACATTATTAATCTTATTAATATATGCTGCTCTCTCTCAACTTTATTTTAGTCAACTATTAAATTAAGGGAACAGAAAACTCAGTCTCTATTAAGATAATCTACTGAAATTTCAGCATAGGAAAGTAACCTTTAAAGGTTCAGCACTATCCCTTGACTGTCAACTTGTCAAAGTGAAAAAGCATAAATCTATAGCATTCCCATAGAGCCACAAAAGAACGATGCACACATAACATCTATATTTTTGGCTAAAACTTTTCCATGTTCATAAGGTATGTAGATCAACTTCTCATCTACAGGCCATGCCAGTTTTACACAGATGGGGCAGCCAAGCTTTGTTTTCTCTCAGTCACTGGGGTTCCTACATTGTCACCACTATCTTACAGAGTAGTAACTAAAGGTAAGTTCACACAGTCCATGTTAGCCACCATCCAACAAGCCTGGCTTTCTCACTTGCCAGTGTCCAAAAATTAAATGCACCAAAATAATGAAGGGAAGGAATAATTGCTCTTACTGATACCACAAAGAAAAAAAAAAGTGATTCCAAAATGAAAGTACAGACTTTTGGTTTTATTTGCAGAAACTTCATGATGACATAAACACTACAAGAGACCAATCAATGGGTCACACTTCGAGATCTTATCACAGCTACACTAGTGACTCCTGGAACAAATATTGCATGCGTAGTACTTCACATCATAGGTCAAGGCCATTTAATCACATCAAAAACCAAAGTGGTCCAGTGTCATTTTTCCCTTTACTTTTTAGTTTTTCAAAACCTTGTCCAGTATTGACTACGTAGCATTAAATTTTTCAGACATGTCAAATACAAGCAGTCCTCAATTTACAAACAGGCTATATTCTAAAAGTTCCCTCGTAAACCTATTATTCTACATTTAAAACATTTTTACCATGGAAACAGTATCTCAGGCTAGCTAACAAAAGACCTTTATGGTGAAAAAATAACATTGGAATGCCAGTGATTTTTTTTAAAAGAAAGACAAATTAAGTAATAAACCATTTAATCTTGTTTGAAGATTTTCTTGAAACACCAACACTGGATAAGGGATACCAAGTAATAAGAGGGTTTTATAGAGATTATGAAGGAGGCTTCTAGATGTTTTTGAAGGATTTCTAGAGGTTGGTGGGAAATTACTCTAACACGTAATTTCATTTCAAAACTTACCTACTTTCTGTTTCTTGAAACAACGTCACTAGCAATACTATACTTCACAGTTATGATGAGGACTGTTTGGGGTATTCATAAATGAATGTAGCCAGAGGGGGAAGTTACTGAGTTTACTGGACAAGAGTTGAAGAAATGTAGTTAAAAGCAAGATATTTGCATATAGACTGTTTCAAGGATGTATGATTTAGATATTCCCTCCACTGACAATAACAATACAAAGTGGTAATTTGGCACTGTGGCCTCTCCAAACTCAAAACCATTCCAATTTGATGGAACCTTCAAGGGCTAATTAATTATGCACCGTCAAGGTTATCCTCAAGAACTGCCACCTCCTCACCATAATGAGCTACCAGGTCTTTGACTGAATCTAAACTTTTATTAAGGGGATTTGTTCTGTGAAGTTGGGATTCAGTCAAAGGGCCACACTTGAGGACACAGAGGGTCACATGTAGCCTGGAGGCCACAGGTTCCCCCACTCCTGTCTAGGACTTGAGTACAGAGTACACATGATATAGTCCAAATTGATGTAGCATACTGCAGTTTAAAAAGCACTTTCACACCATTCTAAGGCAGAATTAACAGCTACAAGCAGTGAAAAATAGTGAAAGAGAATCAAAACATTAAAACAACTTCCCTGAAAGGACAATACCTTCAGCTAGAGTCAGCACAGTTATCTGAATGAACAAAGACTGTGGGAGGGCACGGCCAGAATACACAGATCATTTTAAAGGCCATATGAAACTTAGGAACTACCTAAAATGACGTGCTCCCCAAGTGTTTGTAAATTGCCATGCACCATGCGTATATGAAGTCCAAACCTTTTGTTATCTAAGTAAACACTGCCCATAGTATTTATCAACTGTTAATTAAGATATTGGCATCAGAAGGTTAAGAAAGGGAGCTGGCTGAGTACTCATTCGAACTCACCTTGGATCACAATCAATAAGGGCCCACCCCCCATGGAACTTCTCATCGTCAGGTAACAGTAATTTCATGTAGCTCTGTAGAAGTTGGCTAATCAGCTCCTGGTGGCTTCTCTGATTCTCCTTATCCAAAGCCTCATGCTCTTTCTCTTTGGTAAATATGGAATAGAGATCTTCAGTCACAGGAATGCCTTGCATCAAATCTAAGGTAGAAGGTGAGTGAAGTGGGGAGAGTTTAAGAAATGTCAACTATAAGTCATTATCATAGTTTGTAATTTGGAAAGAGAATGGAAAACAGGATTAGTTTAAGTATCTTTTTAGAAGGCAACAGGAATGTCTGTAACCCCTGAAAATTTATCACATTAAAAAAATACAAAGAACAGAGATTGAAGGTATGCATAATGGTTAAAAAAATCTATGGACTCTGACCTTCATATGTTAAAGACCGTGGAGTTAACTGAAAAATGAAGATAAGTGGTGCAATGGAGAAAGTGCTAGGCCTGGAGATATGAAGACTGGAGTTCAAATGTGACGTCGAGACATCAGCTGTGTGACCCTGAGCAAGTCAACTTAACCCTGTTTGCCTCAGTTTCCTCATCTGTAAAATGAGCTGGAGAAGGAAATGGCAAAGCACTGCAGTATCTCTGCCAAGAGAACCTCAAATGGGGCCATAATGAGTCGGACACAGCTAAAACAAGTGCACAACAATGATAACAAAAACGTAGGGAAAATAAACTTTAGACCAATAAAACAGAAGACTGACTAATTTATAAAGACAAGGGATTAGCAATACTTAGGAAACTTTTTGTAGACAAAAGTCTAATCTTGCTAAGATATATTCTTCTTGACTATAAAAACCACAAATAATCTTAAAAACATAAAATATGGTGTGGTATCATAGAGAGGAAACTACACTAGGTATCAAGACATGAGTTAAAAGTCCCAGTTTGCAATATTTAACAGCTATGTGACCTCAGGCAAGTCACTTGTAAGTGTGAGCTTATTCATCCGTAATTGAGGATAAGACACAACACCTACTTTCAAGGGCTGTGAGAAAACTGTTTTGTAAACAATAAAGTACTACATAGATATGAGCTGTTATGCTAACATTCATTCAAAGTAATCTGCAAGGTAGTATTTTTGTGAGGAAAAAAAAATTAAACCTGGTTGACTATTAACGTCCATGGCAAGGAGCCCATAGTAACCAAAAAATTCTTTCCAGAGAAGGAAGTTTCCTACTTTTAGTTAAACAACAGCCATTTTTAAGTACCTACTATGTGTCAGGCACTGTACTAGGTGTTAAAAACAAACATACAGGGGCAGCTAGGTGGCGCAGTAAATAGAGCACCGGCCCAGGAATCAGGAGGACCTGAGTTCAAACCTGCCTCAGAGACTTGACACACTTACTAGCTGTATGACCTTGGGCAAGTCACTTAACCCCAATTGCCCGTCCTTCCCCCCTGCCAAAAACATATTTAACATACAAAAGTCTAACCATACTTGTGCCCTAAAAGAGTTAAACATTCTTTGTTGTTCGGTTGTTTCAGTCGTGTCTGATTGTGATTCCATTTGATATTTTCTTGGCAAAGATACTGGAACAGTTTGCTGTTTCCTTCTCCAGCTCATTTTATAGAGGAGGGAACTGAGGCAAACAGGATTAAGTGACTTGCCCAGGGTCACACAGCTAGAAAGTGTCTGAGGCTGCATTTGAACTCAGGTTCTCCTGACTCTGGAGCCAGCATTCTATCCACTGCACCACCTAGATGCCCCTAAAATATTTCACCATGTTCAAAATAAATACAGGATACGTACAGAATAAACACAAAATGATCTGAAGAAAGACAATTAAGGAAATCTGGAAAGGCTTCTTGAAGGCACTACCATTTACAGCCTTGAAGGGAAGAATGGATCCTCAGAGGCAAGGGTGAGGAAGGAAAGCTTTCCAAGGAGCCAGTAGGTTTGGCATAGAAGACACAGTGGAAAGGAATGTGCAATTAGCTCACATGAGAGAGCAGTTTGAATTTTATCTTAGGGGGAGCCACTGAAGCTTCTCATGCTATCAGAATATCAATTTGGCATCTAGGTGGAGAATGAATTGGAAAGGAAAGAGACTGAAAACAGCAGACCACCTAAGAAAGTGGACTGCAGTAAGTCAGGTAAGAGGTGATGAAGACCTGAACATAGGGGAGTTGTATGACTGGAGAAGAGACAGATGGGAGGAATGCTGAGGAGAGAAAACTGAGAAAACATGGCAAGCAGTTAGCTATGGAGATGTGAAAGCCAAGAGTCAGAGATGACTTCTGGGTTGTGACTTTAGGTGAATAATGGCAGTGCTCTTGACAGAAAGAGGCAAGTTATGGGGGAAATGAGATCTAAGAGCTGTATTTCTGTTGACAAGAAAGGTCCTAGGTCACAGAATTTTCATTCTGTGAGGCAGTGCCTTTAAACACCTCATTCTGTATGCCCCAATCTCACTGGCTCTGTAGCACTGGAAACAAAAAGATAAATTCTTTATATAAAATGATGACATGATGATGACAGAAGATGGTTTATTTTATCAGCAGCAGTCTAAGCAATTAACATCAACCAACAGTTTTAAAAAAAGGTCATCTCATTTGGAAAGATGGACAAAATAAAATACAAGGTATATTATAAAACAAAAATGTTATTCTATATCAAATCCTTTGTTTCCCAAAAATGTTCATCCAAGAAATGACTGGACAAACCATTGCAACTTAGGGAAGTGAAAAGCTTCTTACCTATAACTGCTTGTCTATAAGCATCCTTAAAGCGATTCAGGTAATACCTATTAGCAGAATTAACTCCATCTTTCATGACTCCTGCCAATTTCCTTTCACCGGTCCTAGTGAAGTCACCCTGTTAAGAGAAAATATTATTTCAACCAGTTAGTTAAGCTGACTGTGAAAAATACCAAGATACTAGGTTTATGAAAATACCAATGCAAGCCTAAAACACAGGATTTTGAAAACTATATAAACTATATAAAGCTTAAAACTCTGGTTCCTACAAAACATACTTAGAAAAAGAATTCCTTGCCAGGGCTAGGAGGGATTTTAGGGATCATCTAAACAAATCCTCACATTTTACATCATACTGAGGTCACCACAGTGGCACAATCAGTGGTCACAAAGGTCTATACATGATGACTTGTGATTTTATTATACAGAGAACTCCCACGTGGAGAAATTTCTACCAGCACACATCAGCACTTCCTTTAGAACCAAGAGTTGCCTATAACACTGAAAGGTTAAATGATTTGTCCCAAGTCACTCGGTCAGTATATGTCTGAGACAGAAATTGAACCCAGGTCTTCCTGGCTTTGAGGCTAACTTATCTACTGTGCCATACTGCATAAAATGTATATACCTTTCCAAAAAGTTTATATAAAATGGTTTTTTAAAAAGTTTGGTTTGTGCTATTTTATAAAATGGCCTAGGTTATAAGTTACCTTGTGGCTATTTGAGATGGAGAGAAGGGTAGAATAATTTGTCTCTCCCTTCTCTTCAGTTCCTGCTAAGATAAGGCATCCCCTTTCAGGAAAGAATGGTCCCGAAATGTCAGGGACTGCTTGTTATCATGAATTACAAACTGTGAACCCCAATAAATTATTGGACTGAAATGAAGGGGCAGCTTTTTGTTTACTAATGGAGTAGAACCACCCTTAAAATTGAAAACAAGAGCTATTGCTCATCTCTGAAATAGGAACATGTGGTCTGATACAGTAACAGGGATTTTCAGACCCAGCTTTCTGTGGTCTCTCTAGGTGTTGCCCTGTATTCCCTTTGGTTGAGCAAGAAAGCACAGGTTTGAGGCTTTGAGGCTCTGTTCTTCTAGCCTGACTCCCTTTCTAGTTTTATATGCCAGGGCAAAATCACTCTCTCCTTTTTCTCCTGTTCCTGATGGACCAAAGAAAACTCCCTCACTTTTCCATCCTTCAGACCACAGGTCCTGTCCTGTAGTTTTCTAGACATGAATCAATTATTAATCCACTGGCATCTCCTCTGTAGGATTCTTGTTACACATTCTGTATTTGTTATAGTGAGGGATCATTTTTAAAAATATACTTATATACTAAGAATTTCCACTAGTCTGCATGATTAAGTCTTAACTTACAATGAGATTTTCTATTTATTATCGAGCTAAGCATTTCTGCTATATTCAATATACTTGATAGTTTCTTTTTTGAAATATTTTTATTTATTGTTAAATATTTCCCCATCACATTGTAAAAATTGCCCCTCCACCATCCTTTGAGAATCCAAGCAATATGGTATCAACTATACTTGGTCATAAAATCCACAGATATTCAAAAAGGGTCAACTTAATCCACAAACAAAAAAGCAAGTTGATGAGCAGTGCATATGGCTCCAATTATGGTACTCAGATACAAGGGCAACTCACAGGGCCCATAAGCACATACAGAGTATTCCCAAAAGTCTTGGTTAAGTTTTAAGTTTTAATCACTTCAGCAGTAAAAACACTAAAAACTGATAAATAAAACATTTGAAAGGTTATTAAAAATGTTTAAATATTGGTATATTTCTTATTAAAATTCAGCATAACTAATGCCTTGTATTATAAATCATCCTACTAAGCTTTCCAACTTTCTAAAAACTTTCACAGCTGCTGATCAGTGACTAGCCTTAAGATCATCTGATGAATGAAGTTTTGGTGCATACCTAACAGTTTTAATGTGACACAGAGATGGAGGGGCACAGTCAAGATGCCAGAGGGAGAGAAAACAGTAAAGCCTAGATTCCTACTACACTTCCCTCATAATGACCTAGAAAACACAACAGAATGAATTCCAATCAGGAACTCTATGAAAAAGTCATGTGAATACTTTCTTCCAACCCAGAGTAGCTTAGGGAGACAGACATAAGTTTGCAGACACTAGGGCTGGGATCTGGCCGCCATAAGAGCATTCCAGCACCAGGGACTGAAAGACAGTGATCCTAAGGGATCTTAGAACTAGCACTGACTGAAGGACTAGGTGCCATCTGGCCACTAGTACTCAGTAAAAGTGGAGCCTAGTTGTGTAACCAAACAGGAAACAAGTTCTAGAAGCAAAACTTCCTAGGAACAGAACAGGGATTCAGTTCTAGCGTCCAGCTCAGTGCACAAGCCTGCATTGAAATAACAGTGAGAGTCCCAAGCCAAGGGGGAGCCAGCAATTCAATTTCTCTGAATCTACAGAGCATCTAAGCAAGCTATTAGTAGCTGAGTCTGGCAACAGTTTACTGAAACCACCAAAAAAGAACAAGCCAACAGACCCAAACCTGGGTCAGGAACTTGCAGAGATGAGACCAGTGAAAAGGCCTCACTTCACCTCACCTCACCTCACCTCACCTCTAAGATTCTTAGGGAGCACTGAAAGTTTGCAGGGCCCTGGACTGAGCTGTGAAAGCAACAGAAAGAGTTAAGAGGAGAGAAGCTCAGGTCAAACATTGCTCTCAGTAGAACCCAGTCCAAAGTCAAGAGTTAGGCAAGAAGAATGAGCAAATAAAAAAAGAACCCGACCATCACGAGCTATTATGGTGACCGGGAAGCTAAAGTCATGGATACAGAAGAAGATGTGAAAACATCTACAAAGTCTTAAAGAAAAAATGCAGCTTAGACAAAATTCTAAAACTTTCTAGCAAAGTTTATAAAAAGAGTTAAAAAATGATTTAAAAAACCAAATGAGAGTGATGGAGGAAAAAGTAGGAAAAGAAGCAAGAGTTGGGGAAGGTATGAAAAGAGAATTAACAGCTTGGAAAAAAAGGTACAAAACCTTACTGAAAATTAGATTTGGCCAAAGGGAAACTAATGACCCCATGAGATAAACAGACTAAATAAAGATAATTTAAGAATCACTGGACAACAAAAGAGCCCAGACATGCTATTTCAAGAAATCATTAAAAAAAAAAAAAACCTCAGAACCAGAAGGTAAAGTAGAAATGGAAAAAATCCAGTCTCCACCTCCCTAAAGAAACTCCAAAATAAAAACTCCCAGGTATATTACCGACAAAATCCAGAGCTCCAAGGTCAAGGAAAAAAGCAATGCAGTTAGCCAGAAAGAAAGAATTCAAGTACTGAGGAGCTTCACTCAGGACCTCATAAGATTTAACAGCCACCACAATAAAGAAGTGGAGAGTTTGGAACGATATTCCAGAAGGCAAAGAATCTAAGACAACGACAACCAAGAATAACTTACCCAGCAAGTCTGACTATACTCAAGGAATAAATGTATCTTTAATGAAATAGAGGCCTTCCAAGCATTCCTGATGAAAAGACCAGAGCTAAATAGCAAATCTGACATACAAACACAGAAGCCAAGAGAAGAATAAAAAGGTAAGCACAAGAAAGCTATGATAAGGACTAAACAAGGTTAAACTATTTACATTCTTATATGGAGAGACGATACATGTGGCCCCTTAGAACTCTTATCATCATTAGGAATCACAGAGGAAACCTAATTAGATAGAGGGCCCAGAAGTGATTCTGTTATGAATTGATGATCTCAAAAGAAAAATGGAAATGGTGTGGGGAAAGAAACACACACTCACATAAACAGAGCACTCAAGGAAGAATATATAATAAGTAGGGGAAAACAGGAGTTTTCTCACTATTATATGCACTGATCATAGAAGGAAAGGACGGACACACCCGCACATGACTCTGAGGACAATGGAAGAAAAGTTGTAGGTGTAAAGAAACTCCAACACATTACCAATATCACCTGCATTTAAGATATGGCATAAAAATGATTTTAAAAGTGTATGATCAAAAATGGGCCGCTGGCATGAAGAAAAGCAACTAGAAATGGACGGACAGCCTCAAATGTTTAAAAACCTAATATAAGGCCTTTAATGCACTAAGTAGATCCTCTAAAAGATGTATGGGAAGAAGGCATAAAGGACTGTCACAAATAGAAAAGCTGAGATGTAATATGTGTAGGTGAAGGGAATAATCACATTGTATGAACACAGCCACTAAAGCATCAAAGTGCAGTTTTATAAAAAAATTTTCCAAATACTAATTTTACTTAGAGTAAAAGGAAGGCATGATTTGAATAGAAATGTACTAATTTATTCATTAAAAAATTAGTGGGCAAGGTGCTTTAGGGATAGAAGAAGTTAAAAAGATAAAAATGAAACCCTAAAAAAGTATCTATAAAGGAATTTGGAGATTCAGAGAAGGAAGAGAATATCTGATTAGGGAAATCAAAAAAGGTAAATATGAGCTAAGGTTTGAAGAATGGGTGGGATTCCAACAGATAGAGATGGAGAGAACATTCCAAACACAGGGAATGATATTAGCAAAGACATGAAGGTAAGAAAGCACAAAACATGTTCAAGAAATGGTAGGTGCTCCTGTCTGGCTGAGGAAAAAGGAACATGTGCAGAAAGGTGGACTGAAATCAGCATGATGGTGCAAGGGTAATTAGGTTGGCTTTTACTGGGTAAACAATAGGAAGGAAGCCATTTAAGGCTTATGAAAGGGGAAGGGCAGAGAGGAAAAGAAGAACAGAATCAGTAATCCTTTAGAAAGCCGTTAGACAATGGCACTGCAGGAAAGAGAATGAAAATAGGGATACAGACCAAATAAGAGATATTAGTAGAGAATTATGTTGGTGCCAGAGGAAACTGAAAGAAGGGCTGGATAACAAGATTTCCTTTGAACCTGGTGACTGATTATGTGGGGGCTGGAAGTAAGCCATGAGGTAGGGATTACTCTGAGGCTTTGAACATAAGTGTGACATTGGAAAACTGGGACCTTTAACAGAAATTAGAAGTTGGTTGGAATATAGTGAAGCTCCACTTTTTTTAGATGTTGAAGCATGAAGATGGACAGGTTTAGCAGTCATTCTGAAATTTGGGACTGTTGTTCAGGAGAGAGCTTGAGAATAGAGGTAGAGATCTGAGAGCTATCTCCATACTGATTAATTAATTTATTGAAAGAAAACAGGACCATGAAAGAAAAGAATATCCAGAGAGAAGAGGGTTCAGACAGAACCTTGGAGATGATCACATTTAATAAGTGCAAAAAACAAGCAAAGAAAAAGAACAGTCAGAAGGAGAGGAAGATAACCAATATGGTACAGTGTCATGGGAAATGATGGTAGAAGTTTCAAGAACACAGGAGTGAGCAATGTCTAATATTGAAAAGAAGTAGGACAAAGAACGTGAGGGTTAACGTGAGGGTTAATAAAAGGCATTTGGAGTTGAGGATAGTGAAAATCATGAAATATGAGTCTGGTAATTAGAGTTACCATAGGTTCAAAGAACCAGTGATTTCACCAACTGAAGAACTACGCCTTAAGGCACAGACAGTCCAAGGGACTTGTGCAGGGAAGTATCTGAGCTAGGATTTGAATCCAGGTCTTTCCAACTCTACACTCAACTCTCTAACCACTATGATGCATTACCTCTATGTCTACGACCCAATGTATTAAAAGAACCCTGGATGGGGAAGTTTGGAAACATATATCCTATTTTTGCTGAAAATTATATACGAAACTTTTGCTGAACAAATCACTTAACCTCTCTGAAGTACAGTGACTTATCTGTCAAATGAAAGGCTTGAATTAGATGATCCTCTAAAGTCCCTTTCCAGTTTTAAATCTGAATGATCCTATGAACCTATTCTAGGTCCATCGATTTAGGACTGACATGTTGTTATTTAGTTAGCTCACCAACAAAGGTGAGAAGTAGACACTGAACTCGGATCTCCATGGTTAACATCTTTCCCTATGCTTTAAAACAAGAAAATGTAAAAGTATTTTTAAATTTTACTTCCTTCAATTATTACAAATTGAAGGAATTGTTACAAATTCCACATGTGTCATTTCACCAAAAAGATGAAATGTTTGATGTCTGTTAAACCCTTAAAACTCTAGGTGTGCATAAATAATAACATGTGATGCAAGCAACAATACCCAAGTTCTCACAATCTATGTAAAAATCAATGAGGTACAGTCCTTTAAGTCCGCCACTGAGTGTTTTGGGATTTCCAGACCTCACCACGTAGAAAAAACTCATGCAACTTAAGGTTGATATTTTCAAAAGTTACTGCTAAACCAAATCCTAATAGCTGTTGGATAAATGATGGCCAAATGCATGCTACTTAAAAAAAAGATACCTTCAAAGCTGCTGTTCCAGCATACTGTCTGCTTATGGAATCACCATTATTTGCCCACATTATCTGGTAGATTCGATTGCATTTCATTGGCAATGGCTGCTCAGGGGGCATCACACCTAATTTCTTTAGCTAAAGTTTAAAAATATAATAACTGATTATTGCAAAGCACCTACAGGATAGAATACAGAAAACACAAAGTGCATATAAAATTAAGTGCTTTTAACTATAAGAAGCAGCACTGTCAATTTAACATTGCAGGACAAGTAACACCTGGTATGTCAAAGATTTACAAACAATACTGAGAATGGCTTCATGTAATTTTTGGCACGAAGGTCCACATGGTAATATCTCACTTCAACAAATTTAAACAGCAGAAGCAACAGAATATGAATGTGAAATGAAAAACAAATTAACTACATGACACTTCTATACACAGCAAGTTTCAAAATGTCAAGATTTGTATCTCTGAAATTAATACTTGTAAAAATGTCACTTTTCCTCAGTATGAGGATGTTTTTCCATTGAAGAACTTGAAGGTTTACATTCCTAAGTCAGACATCAGTAACCAGGCCAGCATTTGAACCAAAGTCTTCTGACTTCAAGACTAGTGCTTTTTATAATTAATTGGGAAAAAAATTAATACCAAATTTAAACTTACCTGCTGTTCCATGACCACTCTTGCAATAGCAGCTTGTACTACATTTGTACGATCCAAACAGTCCATGCAATTAACTCGAAAAATCCCTTCCTGTTTACATATCACCCCAGCTTGATCAACCCTTCAAAAAACCAGAAGAGGCTATTTTTGTAATACTTATATCAAAGCTGTTTCTGGAAATTAAATAGATTTTGTTCTTATTGATTAAGCTGACTGAATTTTAGGCTAACCCAAGTTTTGATTGATGAATATATAAAATACAAGTTCAAAGATGCATATTTACACTGACCTAGTATAAGCAGCTAATTTAACAGTATATGATACCTAAGCTAAGCATACAATGAATCATATCAAGATCTGACATAACTGACTAAAGAAATTTGACTACTGACTAGATTTTACTCTAATTGCTCCAAGCTATGATTCTAAGTTTGGATAGGAATTCAGTGGTTATCTCATTTTTCTTCAAGTATAAGATCAGCTACATCATCTCAAGACCACAGCCACCTAATTTGCTCCTTCCTTGAAGATGTTTAAGAAATGAAGTAGCCATCTTTTCTTAACTTCTGTCCTGCAATCAACATATTTTCAGATGTCCAATCTAAATCTCCCATAAGTCAATTTTCTCTTGATATTCAGTCAATATTCATTTATTCACTGCTATTTATTGGGTACCTACTATCTACGAGGCACTGGACTAGGCATTTCTCATAATGTACTAGTCAGTAGTCAAGGAATATCATTGACGATCATCCTTTTCATTAAAATTTAAACTTGGTGTCTTTAATTTTTGCCTCTCCACTTGACAGAAGGAAGAAACCATGGATTAAGAAGCAATGCTCTCGGGGGCAGCTAGGTGGCGCAGTGAGTAGAGCACCAGCCCTAGAGTCAGGAAGACCTGAGTTCAAATCCGGCCTCAGACACTTGGCACATGTACTAGCTGTGTAACCTTGGGCAAGTCACTTAACCCTAATTGCCCTGACCCACCCCCCTAAAAAAGAAGCAATACCATAAGTCAATTTATTTTAATTAAATGATGTTGGAACAGATTTAGACACAAAAAAACCAGTGAGATTTAGATGGCCTAAGCCATTTTTTATTCATCTAAGTTATGACTTCTCCCCCAAAGGCAAAATAACTAAATTTCTAGGAACATATAAGAAAAAGACGAGACTTGGGAGACCAAATAAATTCCCAATAAGTTGCACTTAGGGTTTATTGGCAGCAAAAGGCATAAATATTAGAATCTTGAAAAAAAAAATATTAGCTTTGTTAAACATTACCTACCAACACCACTTCATGTCCAGAATAATGTCATGAATGGCATCCGTTAGGGTCTGAACATTCTCAAATTTCATTCCTCGGCTAAAATACATTGGAAGATGGTACAATTAAATGGCAAGCTTTTTTAAGCACAAAAAATAACGATATGAAATATGTAAAGTACAATACATATGTAACAAAATAAATTACATATTGAAGCTAGTTTGTATGATTCAATGAAGCACAGACACTAAAAGCCCATTAAGTACAACATTAAAACATATACGTTAGGCAATTTATTCAAGTCTAACTGGCCCAACACCATCCCATTAACTGTATAAATTATCTTAGCTAGAGCCAGAGCTATGGAATAGGACTGCTATATATATAATAGTAAAAAGCTGAAGTTGAATTTAAAACTATTAAGTATCTTATTTTGTGTAGTTTTTTTTCCAAAGCAAATAGAAATGAGTTTTATTCTGGGCTAGAAGTATTAATAGGCAGCTCAAGGCAACTGTGTACAGAAAGGAATTAAAAGGAACTTTTCCACAAGTGCATGGGATAGGACAGAAAGGGAAAACTCCAGAATCTAAGTGACTAAGAGAAAGTTCACACACACAGACACACTCTCTCTCCACACCATTTTAAGGCAAAAAGAAAATATAAAAGGACAAATAAAAAAAATTAGTCAAAACTATGTCTACATGGAAATCAAATCTAAAAAAAAAATTGTCTGCCTTAAGATAAGAAATATGACTTTCCATTAAACAGAAGTACCTCAGATTGTAAGAATGTTAGAACTAGAAAAGACCTTGGAAATTACTTAATCCAACCATTTATTTTACAAATAAGATAACTGCAAGTTAGTGAAACTAGCTCTTGTCACACAGCCACTTACATGGCTCAAAGAACATTTCAAGGAAGCCACCTTACCAATGTTCATGAAAGTCAAATGAAACATAAGTGAGATTTGAGTTGTTGAAAAGCAACACCTGCTTGAGGTAAGCATCTCCAATAATCTTTTCTCTTCCTGCTTGATCTACCAAATTAATGATAACCTGTTAAAAAAAGGAAAGAGGAAGAAGGGAAGACAAGGTAAAAGTCAGATTTCACTAAATCTTTGAAACTTGAGGTCATCCCTGCTAAATCATACTTTTTTTCATGTAAGATATTGCAAAAAAGGTTTTACCAGTTATAAATTACGAAATTAATTCATGCTACTAAAAATTTTCATATACACTTGTAAAAATCTTGATTGATAAGAATTTGTCACTAGATTGCTTACAATGTTCTAACAGTTTGGTTGCTGGATCTATACGTAATCTTAAAAGTATATTAACAATGCGGTTTCAGTTTCAATGTGCCTTTAGTGTTTATGTACATATAAAACACACATACGAGAAACACAGACATCCCTCAGTTTAGAAGCTGCTTGTCTGGATAATGGATATTTTTCCAAAAAATATTACAAATATATACTGAGAGAAACCTGTAAAATAAAACATTTCTAAACATGGGGAACATGGGGGGGGGGGGGGAGTGTGATAACTAGATTTCAAAGCCAACCTGTTTTTTGTAAATTTTCAATTGTTCTTCAAAATGTGCTGAGAAATATGCAACTGTTTCCTTTTCATCTACAAAAAAAGAAAAATACAAAAATTTTCTTACCATGCATGTCTAAAACAGATAGGCACTGAGTCCATGTGTCCACATATGTATGTTTCTCATATGTGTGTGTGTGTGTGTGTGTGTGTGTGTGTGTAAAAACACATAGATTTCCATCTTTAACAATCTACCTTGGGTTATCAGTCAACAAACATTTTTTGAACATTTATGTCACTGTGCAAGGAGCTAGGCATACAAATTCAAGCAAAAAGAAAGGTAGTCTTGACTTCAAGGAGTTTATATTGTTTTTTAAAATTTTTTATTAATTAGATTTTTTATTTTTAGTTTACAGCACTTAGTTCTACATGTTCTTGAGTTTCAAATTTTCTTCCCTTCTCTCCCCTCCCCCCCCCGCCCCGAAGATGGCATGCAGTCAGATACAGATTCTACATAAGGAGTTTATACTCTACTAGGCGAAGACAACACATAAGAGGGAAGTGAATGGTATATGTCATATGGAGTTGGAAGTACTCCATGCAGGGGCCTGGTAGCCAAGTTCAAAGAGTCAGAAGCAGAGCTGAAAGAGGAATGAAGGATGGCCAACCTGGCCACTTTCCCAAAATGGAGGCTCTGGAAGGAACTCAGTGGGAAAAGGGGCTACAGGACTATAGGTGAGAAGGCCACAGGAACTGAGGGAACTTACAGAGTAAGAAGTCAATGGTCATAGAATTTAGAGCTAGAAGGAACCCTAATACTAATAACAGTCAACAGGCATTTATCAAGTACCTACTATATAGCAGACACTGCTAAGCACTAGATATACAAACAGAAGCAAAAGACAAGCCCTGCTCACAATCTAATGAGGGAGACAACAGGCAAACAAATCTATACAAACAAACTATATGTGCGATTAACAGGAAATAATTAACAGAGGGATGGCATCAGCATGAAGGGTAGTTGGAAAAGGCTTTCTGTAGAAGATGGGATTTTTGGTGGGACCTGAAGGAAATCCAGGGAAACCAAGGTGTAGCAATGAGGAGGGAGAACATTTCAGGTATTGGGGACAGAAAGAGAAAATGCTGAAAGCTGAGAGACCAATGTCTTACTTGTTGAACAGCAAGGAATTCAGTACTGCTAGACAGAAAAATATAGGGAAGTCAAAGGTATAAGAAGACTGGAAAGGTAGATAGGAGTGCACTAGGTTATGAAGGGCTTTGAAAACAGAGGACTTTGTATTTGATCCTGGATGGGATAAAGAGTTACATTTATTTAAGAGGAGAGTGACATGGCCGGACCCGTGCTTTAGAAAATTACTTGGTAGCTGAATGAAGAACAGATTGGAGTGGAGACTAGAGGCAGGCAGACCCGCCAGCAGGCTACTTCAATAGTCCAGGCATGGGGTGATGGCAGTAGCAGAGGAGAGAACAGGCTGTATGAGAGATGTCGGCAATAGATGGGATATGAGGGGTGAAAGATAAGGAGCAGAGAAGAACACCCAGATTGTGAGCCTGAGGGATCAGAAGGGTGGTGATGCTCTTCACTGTAACAGGGAAGCTTGAAAGAGGGGATAGGTTTAGGGGATAGAGGTAATGCATTTAGGGACATGTTTAAGATACCTACTGAACACCCAGTTTTAGAGGTCAGGAAGGTATCTGGAGATGGGAGACAGCAGCTTAGTTTGGAGGGTAGGGCAGGAAAAGTAGATTCGAGCCCCATCAGCACAGAGATGGTCAATAAATCCATAGAAGCTGATGAGATCACCAAGTGAAACAGTATAGGAATAAAAGAGGGCGTAGGAGAGAGCCCTGAGTGATACCTATGGTTAGTGGGTGTGACTTGGATGAGGACCCAGCAAAGGAAGCTGAAGAGTGTGGTCAGACAGGTAGGAAAACCTGAAAGAATAGGGACTCAAAAAAGAGTACTGAGGAGAAGAGGGTGGTCAACAGCACCAAAGGGTGCAGAGAGGTCTAGAAGAATGAGGACTGAGAAAAGGTCACTGATTCTGATAATCAAGATCATCAGTAACTCTGGAGGCAGTAGTTTTGGTGGAATGATGAAGTCAGAAACTGAGCTGTAGAAGGTTAAGAAGAGAGTGAGATAGGTGGAGGCACCTACTGTAGACAGACTTTACTTGGAGTTTAGCCACAAAGGGCAGAAGAGACCCAAGAGGATAGTTAGTGGAGACAGGAGGTTGAAGCGAGGATTTTTTGAGGATTGGGGGAAACATGGATATGTTTGTAGGTGGCAGAGAAGAAGGCAACAGACTTGGGAGGAATGAAGAGACTTGAGGGTACAGATGAGGGAGGAGGCAGAAAAGTGATGGAATTGTGTGTGCAGAGTGGTTTACCTTGATAAGAAGGGCCACCTCTTCATGAGACAAGGGCAAAGCACGAGATAGGTGACAGAAGGCATCTAAGTGATATAAGATGAAGAAGAGGGCCTCAACTTTTGTATAAAATATGAGGAAAGGTTCTCAACTGAGAGGGAAGGGGAGCCAAGGGGGTCTGGAGATGAAAAGGTTTGGAAGATGCACATGGAAACTGGCATAGTAAGTTAATAAGGGAGGTATAGAAGGATTACCTAGCAGGAGTGAGGGCCCCGCTGAGGGTGGGTAACAAATGTATAGCATACCCAGTCATCATAGTTGTGTGACTTTTCTCATCTTTGTTCAGCAGTATGTGTATAGGAGTAAAAGTGGCAGATGGTAGGAGTGATACAGGGCTAAGGTTTAACAGGGTACAACAGGTGATATGACAAGAGGGGCAGGGACTCAAGAGAAGGGGACAGTGTAGATTTTAACTGGTTCATCAACGGATCAAGATGAGGAAATGACGAAAGAGTGGCTAGTGATGGCCTAGGAGAGAAATGAGGAGATAAGGTCACAATGTAGACAGTGGTGTTTGCTATGGGAAGGCAGAGGGAGAGGCAGAAAGCCTGTAGAACATGGTCAGATAAGGCAATTTCAGAGTTTTTAAATATGAAGGCAGTACATGTGAGAGTGAAGGTAAGACCAAAGGGATGAGTGTCTGTGTGTAGCTGATATGGGGAAGAGGAGTAAGATCTTGGGAAGTAAGTAAGCTGAAGGACTGAACAGCTGGTGCTTCAGTGTCAATATGTATAGAGAAGTCCCCTAATATAAGAGGAATTGAGGAGAGAAAGACTGTGTGCCAAGTACTGAGCTTTTTGAGAAAGGAAGGAAGTCTTGGAGGTTTACAAACAATAGCTACCAGGATTTTGACTGGGTAGAATACGTGGAATATATGGACCTCAAGGGAGGAGACCTTACTAAGAGATGGAGATAGAGGACAAGCTGAAAGAGGCAATGGGGAGGAAATTATTCCAACTCCCCTCCCTCAACAGCGAGTCAAGGAGAAAGTACAACTGCAAACAGTACTGGAAAGGGTGGCAAAGGAGACTGTCATTGGCCAGAATAAGGTCTTGGTGATTGCTAGAAGACGGGAAAAGTGGGAGAGGACAAGATTTAAGATGAAGGCCCAAGTTTGTTGCCTATGGCCTGGTGAGACCAAAGGTTGTGTCCTACCTCTCTTCTTCATAGAAGGCTAGAGATTGGGGTGCGGCGTAAGGGGGCTAGTGAGAGTCTCCTAAGCAGGGGGAGATGGAAGCCCTGTGAAGTCTTCCCTCAGGAGAGAGAAGACACAGTCAGAAGGAAGATCAGGCCTTAACTTCACCTCTTCATGGGAAGGTGGAGCTAGCATTTACATAGCACTATAAGGTTTCCAAAGTGCTTTAAAAATACTGTCTCATTGTATCTTCACAAAGACCACTGAGAGGTAGCTGCTATTATTATTCGCATTTTAGAAATAAGAAAACTGAGGTAGACAGAAATTGAGTTTGCCTAGGATCACACAGTCCGTGTTTGAGGCTAGATCTGAACACAGGTCCAGGTCCTGATTTAAGGTTTAATGTTCTTATCCACTGCGACATCTAGCTCCCTAGTCTAACCTCTTCATTTTCAGATAAGAAAAGTGAGGCTTCAGGACATCAAGTGCCTTTCCTAAAGTTGCACAGGTACTAAGTTGAAAAACCAAGATTTTAATCCTACTCTTCTGACTCCAAATCCAGTATATTATATAGCACTAACATGTTAGAAAGACCTTATAAAGTGTAACTTTAAAAATCAACATGTATAAAATGGATAGAGTACTTTCAGGACTTGGAGTCAGGAATACCTGGGGTCAAATCTTGTCTGATACTTATTAACTGTATAACCCTGAGCAAATAATTTACCCTTTATATGTTTCAGTTTCCTCAGTTATGAGAACTCAGTTGCTTCTATGATCCCTTCCAATTCTAAAAAATCTCTGATCCTATGATAATCAAAACTGTTTAATGAAATAGTGAACTAATTAATTTTGCATTTTTAAAAGCTTGATTTACTGAATTAAAAAAAACTACACGACTGTACAAAGTATGAAAGGATATTGAATACAAAGAGGGGAAAAATTTCATGAAGAGAGAGTCTAATAAAATTATAAGAAAATGAATTTCTTGTTCAATTGTCTGCCTATACAGTAAATAACTAATGAAGAACTAGGATCTCTCCAACAAGGATAATACTGGGTTACACAAGTCTAAGCCTGAAATACTGTGCCACATCCAAGAACCAGAAGAGTTCTCAATAGGACAAGGCTCCTCTTCAGCCTTCCAGCCATTATGTGATGAGGTCTTCTTGGCCACTACAAAATAACCATGAAACAGCGTAACACCATTATCCCTCTTTTTTCCTTTTTTTTTTTAACAAATATGCAGAATGAAGCAAAATGAATTCTCTTATTTGCCATATTCCACCCCACCCCCAAATCCACATCTCATTCTGCACTCTGTATCCACCATCTTTCCGGCAGGAGGTAGATGGTAAGCTTTATCTGTGGTCTTCTGGTATTATGGAGAGACACTGCAACGAATGGAGTTCATAGGGCTTTCAAAGTTATTTTTGTTTTTACTTCTGCAGTGACAATTGCAGATTTGGGAGAATAGGGGTCAGATGATACAAAGAATCACAATTTTTAGGCTGTCTATTAATAAGAACAGTACTCTAAATGTGAGATCCTTGAGCAATGATCAATAAATCAATACGATATTAATGGGAAATAATTCCTAGCAACACGGACATTTTCACTATAAATAAAACCAGAATAAACAAAGACATTGCAGTTAAGTGGAAAGATGAAGACTTGTGACTCTGGGACTTGTAACAATGAATTTCATAGTAGTCTTGATTTGGTGGACTATCAAGTTTTTTTAGGTTCAGAATTTTACTGAGGCATGTAAGAACCAATATGCTAGGAATCCCTTCACTTCTTTAATTAAGCCTACACAGGCTATCTTGCCTCTTTAGCATGGGACAGATCTGGATTCTAAACCCAATCAGAATCCCCAGGTTCCAATTCTGCACTTTCGCTGTGTAACTAGGATACAATGTGGTACAGTAGAAAAGAATATTCTATTCATCTGAAGTTAAAGGAGATAGAAAATCCTGCTCTGCATTTACCATCAAATGAAACATCAGGCAAAGCTAGTAACATCTCTGGGCCTCAGTTCGAGAAGGTTGGACTATAACCTATAAGATTCCTTCCAATTCTAAATCTATGACTGTATGATCTCAATAGACAGAATAGAGAAATTTTCTTGGTAACCCTCTGACTATATCAAGTGAGAAACAAAACAGAAAGATGCATCCTTGCTAAATGTTTTCACCAGCTATGAAGGATCTTCAGCACAGACGCCAAATGGAAGAGGGAATCCCTACAGATGATGTCTTCCAGATGTCCTTATTTATAGATATCATTATGCCAACTGAATCAAGCCTCAATATACTGTAGGGCTTCCTAAATGAAATCTATAAACGCTCAAAAGTTCTCAAAGCGTAAAAAAACAAATAAATGGATTAAAATTGTCCATCCTAGGATGTGAAGTAGGAGAAAATTCACAAAGCACTGAGCTTAAGATACTATATCTTGAAGAGAAAATAAAGATAAACTTAGCTCAGAATTAAAATGGACAAAGAGAGCTGGCTGAATTGCATTTGGAAAATGACTCCAAACTTCTCCCTGAAACGAAACCCCCATGTTTTTAACATTTAACTGCTGTTGCTCCATGGCTGTGAACCAAAATTGCAGGTACCCGAAGGCAATGGAGAATTATTGTTATAAATAGTTTGCACAGTATGACTAATGAGAAGCTCTGCATAGGACTATGTTGAGTGTGTCGTCCTACAAGAGACATGTGACTGCAAGGAGGAATGGGTCAGTCAAGAAGCAAAGAAAAAAAGAAGAAAATGGCACTAGAGTTTTTCTGGCATCCTCAGAATGTCGAAACACCTCAAGAAAAGCCTCTAGCATGTTGGGCAGACTTCCATGGAAACTTACGGGAGGAAATGGACAGAAGCTGTACCAAATTAGAAACCATAGACTGCTGGTCATCTGTACCAGAGGAAGGAGTACCATATCAGATCCACTAAAGTACTGAAAAGTTAATAGGGAAAAAATTTAAGGTTTTGTGTGTGTCTGTATGTTCATGCATGCAGCCGCTAGCAATTTTACTATGAAGTTAAAATAGAACAATTATCTTCCGATGTTCAAAATGAAAAATCTGTTTTTGTTCAACTTTATTAAATATAGTCTACTTTGGTAGGTGTTACCACTTAAAAATACTTCCTCATGATATAAATATTGTTTACATTTACCTTTTATACACTCAAGTATACAATTAATCCATCCTTCAAGTTAAACAGCAATTTAAAAAGCTCTCTTCATCTTGTGTATGCTTCAACTAATTATTACTTAGGAATTTAAGTTAAAAGATTAACACATTTAAATCTGTGATTATCTTTTTGATGTAGAGCACATCATATACTGCCTACCTATATAATGTGACATAATGCAATGACTTTCTTGTTTAATTCAGCAATTTGAAAGATCAAATTCAAAAGTCTCAACTTTTTAAAAATACTTTAATAATATTGTTGACAGATCGCATAAATAATTGGCCCACTTACTTTTGTCTAGCCGTGGTCGTGGATTGTACCGATACCCAACCTGGCTCCAAAAAACAGGAACAGAGCCTCGTGTCTGAATAAATGACAGTGTGTGATTATGGACATGAATTAATTGCTCAGTCTCTACATAATTTGCAACATTTCCATTTTTATCAACACCTCTTCGTTTGTATCGCATTCCTGTGAGATGACAAAAAGGAAACAATATTTTAAACAATTTATTACATGGATGTTATTCAGTTCCATTCATGCATTCCTCTAACCCAGGGGTTCTGGGATTTTTGTGTCACAGATCCCTGTGGTATTCTGAGGAAACCTGAAAATAACCACAGACCCATAGAGCTCAAGTTAAGAACTCCTACACTAACCCACCTTCTCCCTCTCATTATAGTTTTAAAAACACTTTGGACATCATCATAGGGCTCCTCTTCTTGAATTACAATCAGATTACCCAAAAGTATATCTGAAAGGCAAATTCCATTTTCTCTTGTTTTTGTTTTTTAATATTAGAGGGTTCCTCCTTAAAATTTCTTATTTCCTTTCTTTACACCTATCACATTCTACTTGTATACCTGTGTTTATATGTATATTAGGATGTAAGGACTGTTTTGCTAGCTTTATCCCCCAAGCACCCGGCACAATACCTTACATACAGTAAGCACTTAGGCAAGCAAACATACGTTGAGGTTCCATGATCAAAGCATAATTGACTGCTTGGAAGCACTAGCATTTGTTTTGCAAGTACATACCAATTTACTTTCCTGTAGTTTACTTATCTGCTTATCAGTTAATGATAAAGCCATCAGTCACATCTTAACTATTTTAAAATTTTCATTAAAAATATGCCTTCCCTTTTCCTCCTTCTAATACTCCCCTCTCACCAAACCATACTTATTCCTTAGTTTCAGTCAAATATATGGAACTCCAAGCATGTGTAAGTATCCTCTCAAATTAGACCATTTCTCTATCACAGGAAAGTTCAGTGACGCTTTTAAGCACAGGGATATTTCCAGCCTTCACATATCAGGCGACCAATACACTGAAGATTTTCCAGGCAGCTGTTCTAGTCTTGTCTTTTGCTATTTTAACTTTTTATGATCACCTTAATATGTTTAGTAATTCAGGAGCCTTTGTGCTTACCAGCTCTATGCCTGCTTCGGCGTGAAATGAGAGCCACAAGAAACCGGGGATAAACATCATCTACACAAGAGGACTCTTGAGGAGGAGTATCTGGACTGCTTTTCTCATCATCAGATGATTCATTATAATTGACCACAAGTTCTTCAATCTGCACAAAACCTTGGATGACTGGGATAATCCAAAAATCCACTTCAGAAGTCTGCAAAAAATATGAAGTTTTCTATTTCTATCCTACACAAATCAAGCTGTACTGAAATCAAAAACAAATCCAGTTGTAACTGTTTTATTTTATTCTAGTACAGCTATTCAGCAGAAGCTTTCCATTTTAAGTCAATATATATCTACATGCTAAGTACTGAGTATACCAAAACAAAAATGGAAAATAATCAAGGAGTTTATATTCTACAGGGAGATACAATATGTAACCAGATAAGTAAAAACAAGATGACCTGAGGAAGAAATTATTACCAACAAGGAGACTCAAGAAAAGCTTTCTATAGAAGCCTTAAAGGAAGCTAATGGTTCTGAGAGGAAGGAATAAGGAAGGAGTGCATTCTAACCAAAGGCAAAACAGTAAGAGAGGAAATATCCAATTCAGAAAACATCAAGGCCAGTTTGATAAGAACCTAGAAAGGATGGAAATGAATAGGAAATATGCCTGGAAAGGGCAGACAGAACCATAATTTGCAAGATGTTAAACTCTAAGCTGAGGAGTCAGAATTTTAGAGGCCATACAGAGTCACAGAAGATTTCTGAATAAGGGAATACCATGGTCAAACCCATGTTTTAGGAAGACCATTTGGACAAAAGTATTGCGATTGGAACAGAAATGGAAAAACCTAAAGGTAAGGAGACCAACAGTCCAGACAATAGGTGGTTTGGGTCTGAAATGGGCTGGTGGCAACATGAGAAGGGAGAAAAGAACAGACACAAGAGATGTGACAGGGACAAGCAGCAAACCTGAGGACTGATTGGCTATGGGACATTAGAGAGAGCGCAGAGTCAAGGGGACCGGCCAACCCCTCCACACATCCATGTGATACATGTGGAGCTTGAGATGCTGATGAGATATCCCAGCAGAAATATCAGACTGGCAGATGGCAATGCAGGACTAGAGCTGCAAAGAAAGATAAGGCTTGGATGTATAAATTTGGGAAGTCATCTAAAAGAGAAATTATCGAAACCAAGAGAGGCAAGTGTAAAAAGAACACCCAGGACACCTATGGGTCAGGAAGTGGGACATGTATGATGATCCCACAAAGGGAAGTTAAAAAAACAGTCATCTGGTTAGAAGAGAACCAGGAGCTGCCAACTTCACAAAGGCTAGAAAGAACAGAGTATCCAAAAAGAGGTGCATAATCAAGAGTGCCAAAGGCTACAGAGGGATTAAGAAGAATTCTACTTCTCAATCATGAGTTTTTGGTTTGGGAGGAGAGGAAGGAGAAAGAATTGGACATATTTAATTTTTTTAAAAAATTTACCCCTGGTAGGGAAACTCCCTTGATCAATTCAGATCAGTGAGTTCCACAACTTAGTCTTAGAGAGCAGTCTAGGTCACTGAGAGGTTAAATGACTCAACTGTAGAGTTTTTTTCCCCTGTTTTTCGTGTAGATTCTGACACTGTTCCAGTTAAAGATACCATTTGCTATTCTTAATAGCTGATTACTGTGTAGAGAACAGGTAACTTAAAGCAAGATTTTAAAATTCTAACAATTCCTAAGGTCTCTGTGAAATTTTGAGCCAACTCTGCAAAAATGTGCTACTTTCACAATATCTGAAATAAAACATACAAGTTCAATATATTCATTATTAGTTTTGAAAAGGTTTGAGCTTCACACCTTTGAAAGAACAAAGAATGCTCTCTTACTTAAATCAGTTCAAGTAGTGAACAACCAGAAATCTGACTTTTCCTTAGTTAAGTGCCTAATAAGGAAATCAGAATAATTAGAAGAATAAATTGGCCTTAAATGAAAATTCTCCTTGGTGGATGTCGCATAGAAAACATTCAGATTTAATAGCTGAGTGGAATAGATACCTAACACAGGGCAGCTAGGTGACACAATGAACACAGGACTAGGTTTGGAGTCAGGAAGACCATAGTTTAAATCCTGCTTCAGATATTTATGAACCGTGTGTGACCCTGGGCAAGTCACTTAAGCTTTGTCTGCCTGAGTGTTATCATCCATAAAAAGGGAAAATGAAGATCCTACCTCCTAGTTGTGAGAATTAAATGAGATATTTGTCCAGTGCTTTAAAGCCTTAAAGCACTATATAAATGCTAGTTGTTGTTAAGGACAACAAAGTTCTCTGAATGTCCTCTGGTGACTTATTCTTAAGTCTATTGTCCTTGACTCCAACCCTACTTAGGATGCTCTATGTTTACTTCTGACATAATCCCAGTATCAGCTTTGGTATCACCTCTCTACCACCACCAAGCTCATATTACATTATGTATGTGAATATATACACATATATGCATGTGGCATGTGTATGTACTTACATATACATATATATATATACACACATATACATACATATACGAATCATATTAAATAGCAGGAAGAACCTCAGTAAACTAGTTAAGGTAGAGCACCATGGACAAGTCATTTAAAAAGTTATCCACAATCACTATTCTTGTCACAGTCATCAGTATTTGTCTATTCTTATGAAGCCTAGCCACTGACACAAACCTTTTACACGGACACAAAAAAAAAAACAAAACAACAAACTATTACCAGCTGTAACACTTGATTAAAAAACAATTCAAATGGAAACACAAAAATATCTTGCTAGCTTTTTATCACAGGCAATGTGGCAGTCCACAGAATTGTCCTTGATGTCAGAAGTCTTGGCTCAAACCCTGCCTCTGACACACGCTAGTTTTATGTGTAACCCTTGGCAATTCAATTAACCTCTTGGTGGCCTAAGTATAAGACTACACACAGCAGAGAAGGTGCCAACTTTCATTGATAGAAGGAATTTCCTTACGGACAAACAAAACACAGCAGAACCTTTTTATAGCTGCATCTTCGATATTAGTCTGCATGTTGTTTGGGAGAGTAATGAATTATATCTATGATTTGATCTACACTATATCCAAATACATGGTACATAACAAGAGGTGACTTGTAGAATTCATATCTTGTAAAAGATAAATTAAGCAGGTATACTGATAGAACCTGGTAATAAATGGGGTCATTCTGGAACGGGGCTTACCCTTTGACCTAACTATACCACTAGCCGGCAGACCCCCAAGAAGATTAAAGGAAGAGCAAAATGTTCTATGTGTACAAAAATACTTACAGCTGCTTTTTTGTGGTGGTCAAGAACTAGAAACTAAGGGGGATGCTCATCAGCTGGGAAATAGCTGAATAAATTATAACTGTAGTGGAATACAAGCGTACTGAATTGTTGAAAGTGTAAGGAATTATTGTAGAATGAAGGAAACAGAACCAGGAGTATGATTTATAACAACACTGTAAAAATGAACAATTCTGAAATACTTAGGAACTCTGATCAACAACAAATACAATGATGACACATGATTCTGGGGTTGATAAGAATGCTACCCACTACTTCCTGACAGGGTGGACAAAAAATGTAAAAGGAGATCTGTTTTTATATAGAGGCAGTATGGAAATTTGTTTTGTTTGACTATATATACTTGTTACATAGTTTTCTTTTTTTTCCCCAGGGAAGTGGAAGGTGGACAGTCAAGAAGCATTTAAGTGACAGGCACTATGCTAAGTGCTGGGGAAAAAAAGAAAGGCAAAAACGGTCCCTGCTCTCAAGAAGCTCACCATTGTAATGAAGCAAATAATCTGAAAAGAACTCTGTATAAACAAGATCTCTACAGGATGAATTGCAGATATCAGAGAAGGCATTAAGATTAAGGAAGACTGGGAAAAAGACTTGCATTAGGTGGAACTTTAGCTGATACTCAAGGGAAACCAAGAAAGCCAGAAGGCATAGATGAAGAAAAGAACTGCAGGTCTGTGGGACAGTCAGTGAAAATGCTCAGTCAGGAGATGGAGTATCATGTGCAAGGAACAGCAAAGAGGCCAGTATCACTGTATCAAAGTATGTGAGAGGAATAAGGTCTAAAACGAATAGAAAGGTAGAAAGAAACATTGCTAGCCAGTTGGGAATGGCGCAAAAATGAGATGAGAATACCTCAAAAAAAGGAAAAAAAAAAAGACCAGAAAGTTTAAGATACATATAGCAAGACTTCAATACCAACTTGATCATAACATTCAATAATTATTTCTGAAACCAACCATATTTTTCATTCCTAAAACATTTTAGCATTAATTCCATATCATTCTTTTTAGACTCAAAGACATCATTCATTAAGGTATCGCATTTCATTAAAATAAAGCAACCTTACCTCCATTGCTTAAATACTTTAAAATTCAAATAACCAAAATGGATGAATAATGACATGTTTTTGGTTAAATGAATTTTACATTTAAGACAACTAAAATTCCCAACCCTGTCATCCTACCCCCTCACTCTTACTGCTAAAACTAGAATGTATTTACCTAATTTTTCCCTTAATGAACATGATACACAGACGTGAACTTTATTAAGAATAGATATTAACCATCCTGATCTGGAATTACCATAAAACACAGGGGAAGCAGCACAGCATGGTAGAGAGAGCATTGGAATTGGAGTCAAAAAGACCTGCATTCATGCTGTGCCTCAAGACACTTACTAGTTGTGTAAGCCCCTTTCAGACTGTTTTCTCAGCTGTAAAGTGGCATAATAAGAGAATTTACTTCTCAGGGTTGTTGTAAGAATGAAATGAGATAATAATACATAATTGACTCTGCAAACTTTAAGATGCTATGTTAGCTATTATTATGATCACTATAGATGTTAAAGGGATGGGAAAACTAGCTGTATACGGACAGATGTCCAAAGGAAACACTCTGATATTTACTGGATTTTGCTGAAGTAGTGGTTAAAATTTTTGATCAACTCAATTAGGCACGAGAAAATTTGCATGAAATCTGAGAAACATATCAAGAAAAGATGATCTCGGATTTAGGATTATTCCAGGAAATCAACTGGATCTTTTATTTTATATTACTTATTATTGTATATCATTTACTTTTCTCATCTAGACTCTGATTTCATAACAATGATTTAAACAAACAAAAACTAAATCCGTACAACAGTAAGAAGCTGTTTTGCTTTCTTGGAAGTTCACCACTGTCTTACAAGTTCCAAGGCATTCTTTTTCAGGCATTAGAGAGAACATGAGGAAAAGAATAGAAGCATTGATCGAGAAGAGACCTTTTTAAAAGAGCATGTGATCCAACTACATGGTTTCCCTTACAAAAGAAAAACCAGGCTCAGCATTTCTACTTTACACAAACAATAAATATCTTTTCCAACAACTGTACGATCCCTCATCACACAGAGCTATCAAATATTCATATTACACTGGCTCCTCTGGCTCTATGCCATAAGGACTCTTATAGGTATGTTATAGCAAAGTTTTCTTGCTATTTCATAATCAAACACTTTTGAGAGCATCCCAGAGTACTTCAAGAGGTATAATGGCAGCACAATAAGGAGGATCTCCCCGCCTCCCCCATCCCTCAAAAAAAAAAAAAAAAGCATTTCCACATTAGTTCTGGGAATAACAGAGCCTTTTTTAGGAGATAATTACTCACACCAATCTCGATTAGATCTTTTATCATGTATCTATTCCAAAAAAATCTCTCATCAACCTGGAAAAAGCACAAAGAAAAAAGTTCAGGGATCACTTATCAGTTTCTAGTACAAATATAAGACAGTCGCACAAAGCTGATATAATTTTAATATAAGCAAAATATAATACAATATAAATATGATCAAAATAGCTGATACATTTTTAAAATATATCCTTGGCATAATGGAAAAGAACTCTAGATGTGGAATCAGGAAAGGTCTGGTTCCAAATTCCAACTCTGTTCATGACTAGCTATGTGATGTGGTGTATATGAGGATGCTGTCACTTGTGGTAAGCAGCTCAGCGTGTACTTATTAGGATCCACTGAGGCACTGCATAGGAAACTTTTGTAAACCTTCAGGCACTATATAATATCAATTATTACTATGGTTGTTGTTATAGTCAGAAGTGGGTACTTACATTTTGCCAGAGTGGTAAGTTTTTGTTCTCACAAACACTCTGTCTTTGCACTGAGTTGGTCAAGTCATAAGTTAAACTATAATAAAAAGATTCTGAATCCATGAACATTTTTAACAACTCTTCTAGTAATCTCCTTTCTAACTTCTCCTTCTCTTTACTCTCCTTCACCTATAAAGTAAAAGGAAGTAGAATTTAAATCCAGCATTTATAGTTTAAAAAACAAAGAGGCAACCTGGCAGAGGAGATGAGAGGTGGCCTTGGAACCAGAAAGACCCAAGGTCAATTGCTGCCTCTGACACATAATTGTAGGGCAATCATGTAACCTCTCAGGGCTCTAGCCAATTCTCTAAGCCTTTAGAGGTTGCAGAAAAATGTCAATCTGCATTGCAAGAGGGAAATTTCCTCATGTGGAAGTTCTCTATACCAATAAAACCACAGGCCCAGTCCCTATCCTACTTACAGTAAAGAATTATTTAAAAAAAATTTTTTTAATAGAGCAAACCTATTTTTGAACACAATTTCATTACTAGATTAAATTACCTTACAATATGAATCAAATCAAAACTACTTTCAAATTCTAAACAAATTAAGGCAACTCCTTACCTTCTTTTTATTGGGAACAGATACATTTGATTTAATATGAGTAAAGGTCTTAAGCAGAAATTTTGAGTCATCAGGAGATTGCGTAATCTTCTCTGGCTTGTTAATTCCAAAATGGTGCTTCTTACAGAGCTAAATGATTAAAAATAAAATTCACTGCTCATGATGAATGTTTAAGCCAAGAGTTAAAGTAAAATAAGAGAGATAAATGTTGATGCTTTCGCATTTTGTTTAAAGGCTAATTCAAAGTATTCTATATTATGTAGAGACCACATACCAATTTAAGGAAAATTTGTCCAACCCCAAAGGCTTAATACCTATGCCTACATGTATGCATTTATATAAGTACTTATGTACATATACACATTTATAGTTCAGTAAGATTCACAGGCTGATGCTTTCAAATCTTCAAAGAACAAATAACTCCTACGTTATAATAAATTTTTCATAAATGCAAAGATGAAATGCTACCTTTTATAAGTCAAATGGGACACAAAATTTGAAATATGGAAATTACGAAACTAAAAAATGAATGAACTAACTTCACTAATGAATTTCACTAGATCCCTAAAGTCATTAATATAGGTAATCCCTTCATTAGTGAAGACTACAGCAACTGAATGCAATTCAAATTATCATTTTTAATTCAAGCAGTTTTATCTATTTTTTTTAAAAAATCACATGAATTCTAAGTAAATGAATTCCCAGATATTTAACAGTTTAATCATTGTAAATGTAGTTTCCTATTTTTAACTTTTTTTCATCCAATAGTATGGAAAAATATGAGCTGCCTTACTCCACATAGCCTATCAGCTAATAAATACTGTTATTTCTACCTTTACAACATACATCTCTCAGATATAGTCCCTTCTCTCTACTCACACAGCTACCACTCTAATTCAAGCTCTCATTCCATTTCACCTCATTGCAAAAATCTTCTGATTTACATGTATGTGTACATGTACACATATGTACATGTGTGTATAATATGTATATATGTATATATTTGTATTTCCACTTATCCTGTATATCCTTATGTATACTTATTGTTGTTCTAACCTAATAAGCTCATTGTGAATAGGGATGGATTCACTTTTTGTGCTTGTATCCCCAGCATCTAACACACTACACTGTACACTGTAAGTGCTTAATAAAAACTTACTGACTGATCACTGAACTCATTTGTTTCATTTTTATTATTGAGCCAGGATTTTGAGGATTAAAAGAATGTAGGCTTCTTGAGGGCATGAGTTGTTTTATTTTTGTCTCTGTATATATACTCCAGCCTGCTGCGCACATAAGCAGTTCTTTAAAAAATGCTTTTTGATACCATCTGCACATAATAACTTAATGAGTCCTTTATGTTCAATGTTAACCTTGCTATTATCTTTTTCCTGATTGCTGCATTTGCTAGCCTTTCCAATGCCATATCAAACAAAACTAGCCCAAGTGACTATTTCTAGACACACACCCTAGTCTTGGACCTGTTTTTGTTTAGGAATGCCAGATGATGCTAGAAGACAAACATCATGTACTTTTCATAACTATAGGATAGAGATATATTCTTTATCATATCAAAGATAGAGGTAATTACAAAAGATAAAGAAAGATGATCTTGATTACATGACAGCTAGGTGGTACAGTGAATATAGCACTGTCACTGGAATCAGGAATACTTGAGTTCAAATCCACCCTCCAACACTTAACAGCTTTGCAACCCTGGGCAAGTCACTTAATCTTGTTTGCTTCAGTTGCCTCAACTGTAAAAGGGGGATAACAACCTATGTCACAAGTTTGTACAGATCAAATGAGAATAGAATTTACAAAAAGAGCATCATAGCACATAAGAAACGGAGATGATACAGACTTCACAACAACCTGGAAAAACCTACATGAAATAATGCTGAGTGAGCAGAGCAGAACCAGGAGAACATTATACACAACCACAGATATATGGATTCTGTGAGGAGTAACCCTGATAGACTTTGCTCTTCTCAGCAACAAAAGGTGCAAAGACAACCCCAAAGGACTCACGATGGAGAATACTATCTACATCCAGAGAAAGAACTATGAAGTACGAATGCAGATTGAGGCACACTTCATGCTTGCCTTCCCCCCCTTTTTTGTCTCTTTTGTTTTTGTTTTTGGGGCTTTTTGTGGGGGGGAGGAGTTGTTTCTTCTTTCTCATGATTCATTCCATTGGTCATAATTCTTCTCCACAATTTGACTAGTGTGTAAATTAATTCAATGCGAAGTTATATGTGGAAGTTATATGGGATTCTATGCCATCTTGGGGAGGGAGGTGGGGAAGGAGGGAAGAAAATCTGGAACTCAAAATTATGTAAAACTGAGTGTTGTAAACTAAAAATTAAAAAAAAAAGAGCATAGCACAGTGCCTGGCACATAGGAGATACTTGTTTGTCCTTAATTCTCGAGGAGGACCATAACATCAGGGAGGTGATGCCATGAATTCCAAGTAAACTGGATTTAAGTGAGGGAGGGCTGTGCAAAGTCACCAGCCTCATTTTCTCCCCCACAGCCATCTAGGTCCAGTGGCCAGATATTGATCAGGATGACTGGGAGATGGCCCAGGATGCAATGGGAGACCTTGGCTTTTTTAAATTAAAGTCTTTCCCAAGTCTCAGTTTGACAGAGGCAACACCCATTCAGTGTTAATCACTGTGTGGGTAAGAAATGAGGCAAAAGATTGGCCTAGTCTAGTAAAAAAAAAATCAAACTAGGAGGAGAAGACTTTACAGTTTCAGGCCAAAACAGAAAAGATTGCTATTTACATTCACTCTGAACCATCAAAACCCAAACAATGATCAGATGAGGCTTGGGCTGGAACCTATTATTGGCCAATCAGTAAGAGCCAGAGTCATTGGGTTTAAGGCATGGTCAGATAGCTCTATTTGAATCCCAAAGGGCTTTATCAAGACCTAATTTTCCAAAACATCATAAATAAAACTGAAAAGAGGCACCTCCCTGAAAACAAGAGTAGTTGTAAGGATAAAATGGGATAATATTTATATTCCTCAGAACAATACATAGTAGACAGTAAAATCCTTTAACCTGTGACATTTGTGTAGAATCAAATTCCCTTTTCCAGAAACTGAGCCAATTCTGTATGGAACATGCTTAGTGTCCTATTATAGCTTTTATACATATGCCTCTCAAAAAGAAAAGATCAAAGAAAAATATGTACTATTAACCTTAAACTTATAATTCTATAATCAAGATTAAGAACCAATACTTTTTCTCATTAAAAAAGTTTTACCTTAAAGATAAAGTGTATCTTTATCTACGTAAAACTAGAATTTTAAAATGAATGTCTAATGGGAAACCAAATAAGAAAAATGATGCTTGCTATCTATTAAAGCAATGGGATACAGCAAACAGGATATGTAGAAGTGGAATATAAGCCTATGAAACTTTAAAGAACTGTTCTGAACAGTGAGACCATCAGCGCTCTCATTTCTACTATCACTACAGATTCTTTATTTCAACTTAGAATAAAAATTGCAAGGAGCAACTGAATGATAAAACTAAATATTTTCACAAGAGCCAAAATTCGGAAATAGACTTGTTACTGCTTTAACTCTGGGGATAAGAATAGGTTTGAAGACAGACGAAGACGGGAAGCAAACCAAAGAATTGGTGAGGCCTCCTGGATAAAGAAGAAAAGAAGATGTGGGTGTAACAGTCACACTTGGTGCTGCTGAGTCTCTCCACACTCCAGTCCAGCCTCCACTTAGCTGTCAAAGTGATCTTCCTAAAGCACAGGTCTGACCATGTCCCCCCCCTCAGTCAAAAAACTCCAGTGGCTCCTCTATCAACTACAATATCAAATATTAAGTCTTCTGTTCAGCTTTTAAAATCCTTCAAAATCTGGCCCATTCCTGCCCTTCCAGTCTTTGTACACTTTACTCCCCTCCATGTGTTCTATGATCAATGGCACCGGCCTCTATTCACCGTTCTTCACACAAGACACTTCAAGAATCCTTGCTGGTAACACATCCCCCATGCCTCCTCACCTCCACTTCCCAGCTTTCCTGCTTTTCTTCAGGCCTCAGCTCCAGTCCCACCTTCTGCAAGAAGCCTTTCCTAATCCTCCTTAACCTTCCCTCTGAGGTGACCCCCAGTGTATCTCGATTTGTTTGTATAGTTAGCATGCTGTCTCCCCCATTAGACTGTGAGCTCCTTGAGGGTACAGACTGTGCTTTTGCCTTTCCTTGTGTCACCAGCTTTTAGCACAAAGTACACACTTAGTAGATGCTAACTGAAAAGAAAAAAAAGAACACCAAAGCTGTAGTAGAGTGACTAGGTTAAGGTTTTTTTGGAGATAAGGTTGGGGGGAAATGTAAATGTATAAGCACGAAAAGTAAAATAAAGAGAATAAAAACAAGATTAGTAGAGGGAAAAAGGAAATCAAAACTAATCAATTTGTAATATTACAGCTTATTAAATTTTAAATTAAATGTCTGGCTGTAATTTGGCATGGTTAGCAGAAGGCCTGCCCAGGAGTCAAGACCACCTGTGTTTTGACCCTGCCTCTGATCCACCCTCACCATGGCGCCCTGGGCAAGCTGCTCAACTTCTCAGTGCCCCCAGAAGCTCTTGAAGACTATAAGGTGCAGAGGCAAAGAGAATTTCCTCATCAGGTTCCCTAAACTGATGAAATCACAGGTCTGGAGAAAACAAGAATTAGATTACCGTAATTTCTGAAAAGCACTCAAGTCATCATAATTATTGGACACATTACAAAGAACACAGGCTCCAGAATATGAAAGTCAGATATTCCTGGAACATTTCTAAGAGATCTTTCAAATTGTGTCATGAGAACATTGGACTGAATAAGTAATCCTCACATAGGGCTAAATTATTTACTTTATATATAGTACACATGCTTTCAATAAAGTCTCCAAGGAAATTTGGAAGATGTCAAAGATTTAAATCTTGATATTGGAAAATAATTGATCCTTGATTATTTGGAGGTTCATTATTCAATCCATCAGCTTCTTTTCTTAAGCATTGCTACAAAAGAGTCATGGTGGGGGGGACTCACAAGACTGAAACTAAAATCTGTCTATTTTTAAATCATTAAAATGTCTTTTAAAGTGATCTGGTTAGAAAGGCTATAAAGTTACTTATTTAAATGGGAACTGGAGACATTTACTTTATCTGTGTTACTCTTTGTCCTCTATTAGTATGGCTAATTAAGAGTTATCAGTGGTAGCTTCTTAAACTCCATTAACAAATACAATAATCTTCAGAAGCCTGATAACACTGTATACTGTAAAGGATACTGAACAGAGTTGCTTGGAAAAAAAATACTTTCTAATCTGTACTTGAAAACAGTATCTTTTCCACTTAACTAGCTGGAAGGTGGCAACAGAAGTACCTTCCTCCTTAAGCAAAAAACAAAAGGAATATTCAAATCTTATACAGTATTTGTTTTCAAAATTTTAAAAAATTTCCTTATAATGAAATTTTGTCTTGTGCTTTGAATAATGGTCAGGTGGAAGGCTCAAAAAAGTGTCAGGTTTGTGGCTAGTAAGTTGTCAAGGAACCTGATTAAAAGGGTAAAAGTAGAAGCCTACAAGCTTTTCCTAATAAAGAGCTACTTCTGAAGCCCCCAAAAAGTGGGACACTGAAAAAATCACAGTCGCTCAATGGGGAGTGGAGAGAGAGCAGTTGAACGCACTCTTCTCCCCAATCCCATTTCCCCGAACCTGGGAACTCCCGTGTATTTCAGAGAAAACCTTGACTATAACAACAAGGTACACTCCCTTCTCCCAGGAAAAAAGAGATGGAGGGATGTCAGCATTAGCAGACCTAAAGAGTGACTTACTAAAGCTCTGAGATTTATTCACAAGTTACTATACACCAGTAGGAGATTCTGGTGGAAGACAATGACAGGGTTAGGTCCCAACCCCAGCATATTCAAGGCCAAGTCATATTATCAGGTCAGAATTCCAAATCCTGATGTTTACTTCCAGAAACCCTTCAACTAAAGATAAAAAATCCAAGCTATGTCATGAGAACATTGGACTGAACAGCCCTGTCTTATAAATACTTAAGTTATTTGCTTTATAGTCAGTAGCACCAAATTCTGGTAACATAGAAGAATAAGAAGTGTTTTGCTCTTAGAAATAGAAGCCCTCCTAGGTCAGTCCCATTTAATTTAAACTTGGTTTATTAATAAGATACTGAAGACCTTTGACCTGAGCCTGAAACACGTAAGCTTTATCAACCTAAGTTTGTTTCTAACTTCTTTTATAAAGTTAGCCCTGTTTCCAATTCACACCTTAGAAACTACTCCTTTCCTCCATCAATGAAAATCACAATCCATTCCAGTCATGCCTTGTATCTAAAATGTTAGAGGATAAAGTTTTCCAGTTGTAATCTTACAGTCAGTTCCTAGATGAGAGACCTTGTAAAATTTTTTGAATACCGTTCATCACTGGAAACATTACAGCCTACTTCCAACCACCACAGACCTCTCCACTGTCTTTTGGGGCATCTTCAATTAAGACTGTGCTCAGTATTCACAACTATATAGTGTCACAAGGAACTGTTTGGTAAAGTGCTACACAATTTCCCAAACAAAATCCAGACAGCTCTCTTGCTCCTATTCAATTCTAGGCCCAGCTTACTGCATAAAAACAGTTTCTTATTATGAATATAAATATATACATACGTATTTCTTGAGAAAATAAACAATTATTATTTTTTATGATTTTCCCCCCTGTAGGGAAAATGCTCTTTTGAGTAAGGAATCTGAAGAGAGGTAAGAAAAACTAAACGTTTTTCCCTTTCAGTTTACAGTGCGATTTTTGTCGGTTGCCACCAAAACCAATTTTGTGTTACTGCATTTAGCTAATTATAATGAAGCAAATCCAACCCCTCCCCCCTTCAAGGTTTGATCTTACCTCAAGCTCAAGATCTTGAGGTTCCATTTCAGAAAGTGATAATACAGCAATTTTGGTAATCTTGCAAACCTCATGGTCTCCAGGAAGTTTGCCTATCAATGCTTTCTGACGAATTAAGATAAGCCACCAGGGGAGATCTGAAAAAGAAAAACACCACCACTTGGTATTTATACAGCACCATGGTCCTTGAAAACTAAGGAGCTTTATCATACTTCTCATTTATAATATTCCTCAAAGTAGAAAAAGATAAAGAGTTAAGGACAAACTTTAAAATGAAACAAAAGAACTTAATTCACAAGCATGGCTACTCTAATCTTCTCTTCCCCCATTTTCCAAAGCCCCAATGACCAGACCTCATGGGGGCGGAGGGAAGCAAAGCAACATGTTTGTTTACATTGCTTGGATGAACTTGGAGTCACCAACTAGAAGTCTTCCTATAAGATGGAAGACCACATAGCTGGACCATCTGCTCTGCATTGTGTATTCAAGGCCTTCTGAGCCTTACCATCTGCCCCACTGCTGTGGCTGCCAGCCTTTGAGGCACTGCCATCTGATCTGCCCTGCTGATGTAACCTACACATCCCTGGGGCTTACCACCCCTCCCTTCAGGACAGTAGCATTTTTCAGACTTCTCGGCCTCAGCCATGCTGTATAGGCTGTTTCCTTCCATTCAAGTATGAGTTCCTTATTTTTCTGTTTGTTGTCACCAGCATTCAGCACAGTGTTTAGCACATAGTAAGTGCTTAGTAAATACTTAAAATTTATTGAGAGCCTACCATGTATAAAGCACTGGAAATACAAAAAACAAAAAACCCACAGTGCTATACACATAGCATAATGAAATTTGGGCATGAATTCCAGCCTTTGCTACTTATTACCTGTTTGACTCTGAGCAAATCATTCATCCTTTCTCACCCTCAGTTTACTCATCTGTAAAAGGCCAGGGTTGGCCTATACTGGCCTCTAAAGTTGCTTCCGGTTCTAAATATAAACTATGTTGGCAATTAGTAAAACAGTCCATGACCCCAAAGTGTATTGCCTACACAATGATGGACTGGTTTCAGAGTTTTGCAGCAGACCAGCTAAACCTCTGGTAACAGTCTCCCCTATGTTTCAATGAAAATAGATGACAAATTTAAAACAGTAAAAAAAAAAGTTACCTTTAAAAAATGGTGTGTCTTTATATAAAGTATACCGTGCAAATAAACCAAGCAACTGTCATATTGATACTGAAGTCAAAATTTTTTAAAATATAATTTCTGTGTAAAACTCATAATGGAATCATGGATAGACTCACTAGGAAAACTAAACATTTCATTTTGGCTACATCCTATTTTCCACAGTAGTGCTTATGCATAGCCTTGGACTATCTTCCATCCCAAATCCCTTTTAAGGTTTTTAAGAAGACCTTTATCCCCTATTTTTTCAACTTCTTTTTGCTATTCCATTTTTTGCAAGCCAAAAAGGGCGACTGCTAATTTTTTATTTAAACTGTCTACAGATTCAAATTCTTATTATCAAAACATTTTTATTTTCACATTTCAGGAAAAACAAATTATATGAAAATATTCAATAACTTGCACTAACTATAGCAGACACACACAAATGTGACAGCTCTCCCTTTGAAACAGAATATTCCTGAGTAAACTGAAAACAGTTATAAAACTGTTCCTTTAGTAACTCGCTAAGAGTTCTATTATAGCAGAGAATGGAAAACTAAAATATACTCTTTTGCCAGAGGTAAAGGTTAGGTTGGGATAGTCTATCGACACTTAAAATACATCAACACTGGGGAGTAGTCTTGGCAAAAATGGCCAAAAGTCATCCAACAGAACAAAACTGGAAAATTTGGCCTGAACACAGAGATATTTCCAAGAAATTTCAAGAGATGATAAAATCATTCAAAGGGAATGATGGAATCTCTGTTGCTATAACTATTTTGTCTTTGAGAGTTAGGTAGGAAGATGAGGGGAAGAGAACACACAAAGCCTGATTTTTTAGTGATGCAGTTTAGACCAAAAAAAAAAAAAACCACAATGCCGAGACAGTTATAATATTCATAATCTATGATATCACAAGTAAAATTAATTAAAGTACTAGTTTGGGCAAAGGGATTAACAAATAATGCCACAGAAGAAAAATATTTCTTTCCAAATAAAAATTACTGAACTAAAATTTGAATAACAGTTTCAGACATTAAAAATCTTAACATTAGAGTCCTGGTAAAAAAAAAAAAATAACTAAAATGTCATTATATTTTAAAATGACTATTCTATAAACTCAGATCCGAAAGGAAAAAGGAAAAAGCAAAGTCCTTACACAGCAAGATAAGAAAACAAATCAGGAAGGGATTGTTCTGAAAAGCATGACCTGCAGGGCCAGCTAGAACAATAGCAAAGGAAGAATTTTAATTGTATACCACACAAGAGATGACTCACTAACTAAGTGATATGAGAGAGAAAGATATTCATCATTTCCCATTTGGCTAACCTCCTGAACTTCTTAATCTCCAGAAACTCATCATTCTACAAGTAAAAATCAACTCTTGAAACTCACATCTCCACAGCATCCCTGCCTCTGACTGGAGAGAATAGAGGCTGGACGCTGGAGAGCTTCTCCCTAGTTTTCTACCATTTAAGGAAAGTACTCCCTACTCAGATAATTTCCCACTCCAGCTGTTAATGGTCCCTAAGCTGAGTATTACCTCCATAACTTTGGCTTTGCAACTTTTTTTATGTGCTGTTTTCCCCCATTAGATTGTGAACTCCTTGAGGGCACACCCTATCTTAAACCTTTCTTTGTATCCCCAGAACTGAAGAAAATGCCTGACATGTAGTAGGTACTTAATAAATGATTGCTGACTATTGACTATTTTCAACTTGGAAAGAAAATGTTTCCTACTCTCATGACAAACCTGTGAGGTAGATATTGTTTCCCTCAT
>CM053624.1:69593441-69614971 GCA_028646595.1 Phalanger gymnotis
TCTCCCTAGTTTTCTACCATTTAAGGAAAGTACTCCCTACTCAGATAATTTCCCACTCCAGCTGTTAATGGTCCCTAAGCTGAGTATTACCTCCATAACTTTGGCTTTGCAACTTTTTTTATGTGCTGTTTTCCCTCATTAGATTGTGAACTCCTTGAGGGCACACCCTATCTTAAACCTTTCTTTGTATCCCCAGAACTGAAGAAAATGCCTGACATGTAGTAGGTACTTAATAAATGATTGCTGACTATTGACTATTTTCAACTTGGAAAGAAAATGTTTCCTACTCTCATGACAAACCTGTGAGGTAGATATTGTTTCCCTCATTTTACGGATAAGGCAACTGAGTTTCAGAAATTATATGACTCACTCTAGATTATATAACTAAAAGTAGAGAAGGCAGGATGTGAATCCTGGTTTCTGGGAATCCAAGTGCAGCACTTGAACCATGATGCAGCTCTGCCTTGCACAGATCTGTAAGTTTTAATGGACAAGCTCAATGATTTAACCATATGATGTGGTAGCCAAAAGATAATGCGATTTTAAACTGCACTGACAAGCGTTAGATCCAAAGGGACAGCCCTATTGTAGTATGGCCTGGTCAGCTCAGATCTGCATGATCATACTCAATTCTGGGAATCAAATCTTTGAAAAGGCATTGAAAAGCTGGAAAACATCCAGGAGTGGGATCAGAATAGTGAGGGGCATCAAGGTGAAGCTCTAGTAGGGTGATTGAAGGAGTGGGGAAGCCTAAGAGAAGAAAAGACCCAACAGAAGCATGATAGTCCTCCTCAAGTATCTGAAAGGTTGTCTGGTAGAACGGGGATTAATCTCATTCTGCTTGACTTCAGATGGTAAACTTTCTAACAATAATAGCTACTCAAAAGGAGAAGGAGCTTTAGGAGATGGGTGAGTTGCTCTTCACTGGAGATTTTCTAGTAAAGGCTAGCTGACCATGTGTCAAGTATGTCAAAGGAAGGCTTCTTTTACAGACAGGATGGACTGAATGGCCCAGATCTCCTCTGAATCTGAATATCGTCTTCCACTCTTCTCTCTAACCTGCTCCATATAATCAACTGGCAACTCCTCAATTCTACTTGTTACTTATATCCATCTCTTCGTTATCAGTCATACTGCCCCTTCTCTGAACTAAGCCCCTGTTAACTTTTTCCTTGAATCAGATGTATTCTAGCTCACTCCCCACTCAAAAGGATCTCCAGTCTTCCTTTTTCATACAGTTGCAAGAATAATTTATGTACAAATAACACTCCTCTGTTCAAAACTCTCCAGAGTCCAGAGACGCATTGCTTCCCGAATTGGCCCCTTTTAAGTCTTTAATCTACGCCCACAGGGGTTTCACACCTGATAGGGCTTTGGGCCTGGGCTTAGCGTTTAACAGGTGAAAGTACTTTCACCTTAAACAAAAGCCAAACTCCTTAAGCACACCCGTTAAACTAAGCCCATTTTGCCTTACTGGCACACTGGTCAACACTGTGCCTTAGAAATGTTATTTTAATAGCTGTGGAGGACAGACTGGAAGAGCTAAAGACCTGAGGTAAGAAGACCAACTAAGAGGCCATTGCTTTGAAATGCTGTTGAAGTGAAAGTGACTTGAACTAGTGTTGTGGTTATGTGTGTAGAGAGAAATGGATACAAGAGATGAAGAGGTAAAAGATGAGCTTTGGCAACTCACTGGATTTAAATGAGTGAAGGAGAGTCAAGGATAACTCTGGGGTCACAAACCTAAGGGCTGGCAGTGCCCTCAGCAAAAATAAAGAAATTCAAAAAAGGGGAAAGGATTTATTAATGAGTTCTATCTTTTAGACAAATTGAGTTTGAGATACCTATGGAACATTCAGTCTGAAATGCCCAGTAGGCAAATGGAAAGAATATGCTCCAAACGCAGAGGGGGCCTTGTCTGATCTCATAAAAGCAAGAGAGGGCAAAACAGTATCAGGGAACGACTAGTAATTCCATCTGACTAGAACATAAATAAGAATAAAGTAAATTTAGTCTGGAAAGACAGTCTGCACCTGGATTGTGGAAGCCTTTATTTATAATAAGCTGAGATGTTTTAATATTCTATAAGAAATGGGGAACATTTGAGGTTTTTGAGAAAAGGAGGGCATAGAGACCTCTATATTCAGATTATCTTGGCAACTATGAGAAAAATGCATTGAAAAAATGAAAAGACTGAAGGCAAGGAGAAAAGTTAGGACATTATTAAAACAGTCTACACAAGAGACAATAACGGTCTGAATTAGGTTAATAGGGTATATAACAAGAGAAGGTAATAAATGCAAGAGATGCCCGTGATTAGAATAATAAACATAAAAAACGATGAGAATAAAGGTACTGAAGGAAGAAAATACAGGAGACATTTAGTAGAAAGAATAACCCAGTTTCGATGTAATGCAATATGTAAGAGGGAATAAGATGAAATAAGTCTAGCAAGGTAAGGTGTTACCATGACATGAAGGACCTTAAACATCAGACAAAATGAAGTTTTCCTTAGTAGAAAACAGGATGCCACTAAAGGGTTGAACCTAAGTGATATGATCAGATCTATGTGTAAATGCAAGATTAGTTTGGCATCCATAAAGAATGGCTTAGAGTAAGAAGAGAGTGGATGCAGAGTTATATGTCAGGAGCATCTTCCTTTAGTCCAGAAGGGTAGTGATGGGGAGAGAGAGGAATGGAAAAGGAATAAGCATTTATGTTTCACCTACTCTGTGTTAGGCACTGTGTTAAGTGTTGCCTAATTGGTAGAGGGGAAAAAAAGAAGAGCAAACTGTTTCAGCAGACTCACTGAAGATGGAAGCCATATTCCGAGGGATTAAAAAGACAGTAGACAGTAGCAATTTAGAGCCACAGAGTTTAGACAACCTTTTTTTTTTTTCCAGAATTGTGCCAGAGAAGATGAAGAGATGTGATGGTGTATTAGAAGGCTCAAGAAGACACGTTAGAAGGATCAAGGAAAGATCTTCTAAGGAAGTAGAAAAGAGAGATATTTAGGTTCCCTAAACATGTCTTGAGACTGGAAGGACCTAGAAGAAGAGATTAAAAATAAGAGAAAAATACTAATGGAGATGGAAAAAATGGGGTCAAGAGCATAAGTAAAAGGATGTTTTTATCAAAGAATAGTATATACCTCTTTCTTTGTCACCTAAAATCAGTCAGTCAATAAGCATATACTTAGTGCCTGACACTCCACCAAGAACTGAGGATGACATAAAGAAAAGCAAAAGACAAGTGGTACCAAAGAACTGGAAATTGAGGGGATGTCCATCAACTGGGGAATGGCTGAACAAGTTGTAATATATGACTGTGATGTAATACTATTGTACTATAAGAAATGATGAGCAGGATGCTCTCAGAAAAACCTGGAAACTCTTGCTGGAAGTGATGCAAAGTAAAATGAGGAGAACCAGGAGAACATTGTATACAGTGACAATACTGTAAGATGATTAACTGTGAAGGACTTAGCTTTTCTCAGCAATACAATGATCCAAGATAATTCTGAAGGACTTATGATGAAAAGTGCTACCACTCTCCAGAACTGATGGAGTTTGAATACAGATCAAAGCAATATTTTATTTTTCTTGGGTTTTTTTTGTTTGTGTTTTCTTTCACAACATGACTAATGTGGAATTATATTTTATATGACTACGCATGTATAGCCTGTATCAAACTGCTTGCCTTCTCAATGAGAGAAAGAAGGAAAGGGGATTTTAAATTCAAAAATTTTTTTAAAACAAAAGTTGAAAATTGTTTTTTAAAAAAAAAAATGAAAAGACAAAAGACAGTCCTTGCTCTCAAGTCTCTCACAATCTAATGGGCAAAAATAATAACAGCTAGTAAGTTAGTAAGAGAAAGATAACAGAAATAGAGAAATAGAGAAAGAAAATAGAAAGAGAAAGAAATAGCATTTATATAGTATTTTAAGGTTTGCAAAGAACTTTAAAAACTTTGCCTCGTTTTATCCTTACAACCACCCTGGCAGTTATGTTCTTGTATTATTATCCCCATTTTACAGTTCAGGAAACTGAGGCAAACAGAGGTTAATGACTTGCCCAGGGTCACAGGGTTAGGAAGTAACTTAGCGTGGAATTTGAACTCAGGTTATCCTGGTTCTAGGTCCATCACTCTATTCCCTGTGCCACCTAGCTAATTAGTGATGTTTCTAAGAAATTTTATGCACTATAAGAAAGGAACTGAAGGAAGTCCTCTTTGATAGCCTTAATCTTCTCAGTTATGTATGAAGCCAGTGTGAGGGTTGGGATATAAGAAAAAAGGCAAAAGGTGGTAACAACTAAGGAGTCCATAAGAGCAGACTAAAAGCAGCAGTAAGGTCCTAGATGAGATCATGACCCCAAAATTTTCATGGGTGGCACTTAGCATGATTTTATTTCAAGTGACATTCAGCAGCCCAAGAACAGGAGCAGAGAAATTACACAATAGCTATTGCCAAGGGATGAGGATTATCAATTTGGGAACAAAGTTGATGAATTCTATGGTAGTGACTAATGAAACATTAAATTAGTAGATCACGGGGGTCAAATATAGGAACGGAGGCAAGCAAAATCAAAACAGGGAAGAACAATGGAGAACCAAGGTTCTAGAGATGAAGATATACCTCGTTCTTATTCACCACATAACCAAACCTGGTACAGAATAGTCACTTGACAAGTGTTTGCTGACTGACAGACTTGAAACACGCAAAAAAGGTCACCTTTTTTTTTCTGGCAAAAAGAATCCTAATTCATTTAAATCTTTTCTCATAGTTCCTACTCTTCAGTCCCTTAATGTTTTCCATTGCTCTCTTTAGATGCTCATCTTCTTTACATATCCCAAGCAATGACTCATAAACAAGCAAGATACGATAATAGACTATCTTACAAGGGCTAAATACAGAGAAAATATTTCATGAGTCACATTTTACTTTCATTAACCTGCTTCTGTACTACACATCTCTAATTCCAAAACAATTTCATCACCGTATCGTCATTGAATTTCACTGGAGATCTTACTGGAATAAGAATCAGAAAGTGATATAGCTGCCTTAAGATTCTGATAGTCATACGAGCATTTACAATTGTGTGATTCTGGAGCTCTGCTTGAAATCATTATTAACAAGTTATATGTATGACTATTGTATACCTTGCAGAGTCTCATATAAAACTGCAACAGAACTGCAATTTAGAAATTAGAAGCTTTGATTGCCACAATTTCCACCAGAAAGATCCACTATCAAAGTCAGAGTTTCACTGTACGAAAGTATAACGTGAGGGATGTATTGGAGGGGGGAGAAAAGGAAAAGAGAAAAACAAGAAGTAGGAAAACTGTTGCAGTGTTCTTTGGCTTATCAAATTGAGAACTATTACCTTATACTCCATCTAACCTCACTCTGCTCCATTCAAGTTGCTATGGCAATCTAAAAACTACCAAATAACTTACTCTCTTAAAACAGAGAATGGTTTTTTAAATTTTTTTCCACAAAGTTATAAATTGCTTTAAATGTGTTTCATTGCACAAATATTGTACCATATGTTCTCAGGCAAATCCAAAGACTAGAATGATAAATTTTATTAACTATGTTTGCTTCCAAAGGTATTCCAATTTAAATTTCCACTAAGGACCTAAAGTCATATTCATATTCTAGAATCAAATATAAAAGTCTAGTATGCAATAAATATGATTTCTTTATAATTAAAGGACACTCCTGGAATTTCTGAAATTGTGTTAATAAGAATACATAAAAAATACTCCCTCTTTAAATCATGTGGATGTTAGTTATTAAAAGCCTACCGTGCTAGACTTCTCACAGCATTTCTTCCCTGGGAACATTTTAGCTAATCTAAAACTTTAGTTTCTCGAAAACCTTGCACACAGGAGGAACTCAATTTTTAAAATTGGTTGATTGGTTCTTTTATTGCCCTCTTGGAATCCCCTAAAAATGAGGTATATGGAAAGTTGAAAATGATTCATGGAAGAACATCTCCCTTTTAAGGATCACTACACAAAACTTAAAAGGGATTAAGCTAAAGTACAAAACAGAATGTTTAAAGGAGACCAGATTTGTGAGTTTAAGAGGCCTTAAACAAGGTAAAAGTACAAAACTGGTACAACAAACAAATTTACAAAGACAAATTAGCTTTAAAAGAAATAATCGACAAAAGTTTGATGAAAACAATGAATAAGAAAGGTTAGGCTAATTAGAAAACTTAATAGAACAAGGTTTTTCAAATATAGTATGTGAATTTTCCAGATAAAATTCATCTTATTCTTTTAAATGCTAAAACTTTTTTTGACTTGCCATTATTATGGTTACTATGTTCATAAATTATTTTAGTTTTGTAAAATTTAAACCCCAAGGGGCCATAAGGGATATACAACTGTTTGTGGGCCCCTATACTAAGAGACCCAAATGTTATCTCTGCTGTTGATTCCTTCCTTTTTCATGTCTTATGGCCACATCCTAGGAGTTCCTTTCTGTTCTAACTTTAACTTTTTATGCAATTCTATATCAAGAGACTGTGAACTATGGAGTAACATCTATTTTTGTACCTTAAGGCTTCCTTTAAGTCTCAACTAAAATCTCCCCTTCTGGGAAGACTTCCCAAACCTCTCTTAATTCAATGCCTACTGTCTTATTTCCTGTTTCCCCTGTATATACCTTGTTTTGTACGTATTTGTTTGCGTCTTGTCTCCCCCATTAGACTAAGTTTCTTGAGGACAAAGACTATCCTTTGCCTCATTTTATATCTCCAGCATAGCAGGCACTTTAATTAAAGTATACTGATTAAGAACTTTTAAGAATCCTTCAAGGCCTGTGTTCTAGATAGATGAGGTTGTTGATTCTGACAGTATATTTATCACATCCCTAAAGAAAACAAGGCTGTTTTCTTAATTATTAGGATATATACAATAATTAGGATGGGGGGGGGACACTATATTGAGAAAAAGTATAAAAGAAGAAAGTGAGTAAAGGTTATTCCATTTAACAAAGGACCCATTCAGCTGTCCTTCCCTAGAACTGGCTCTGGGCCCAAAAGAGAACAGCTCTCCTTCCTCTTCTCCCTGCCAAAGGCTGGCCTTCACCCCTCCATACTCAGAAATCAGGAGAGTACTTTAGCCACTTCAATGGTTGAATGAGCTTTTCTGGCAAGTCTGGGAACCTGGCCACTTTGTGTCTATGGGAAAGCACCGAGTTACACATGACAGAGACTGTGACACACACTTGGATTTATGAGCCCATTTTATCACTGCCATTAGACTGTTAGTTCCTTGAGGGTGGGAATTGAGTTATTTCTCCCCATTTCTCCTCCGGTACGACTTAATAAATGCTGAGCAAACAAAACATATATATTAGTTCTTGCCTGAAGAGAACTATACTTTGAAGGGATAGGCAACTTTACTTTTTGAATACAATTTTTGTGATTTTTTTTTACCTATGTGACAAGTTTTATAAATCATAGGTTTTTAGGTATCAAGGAGCCATGAACATATGGAAATACCAATAATAAATAACCCCAAACTGAAACATATACAAGCATGAAAGTAATTGCTCAAATAATGCCTTTCCCACAAAGCTCCTGCAGAAAGCCATTTTCAGTTTTAAATATCCTAATACATGAAAAAAAATTTAAATGTACCTGGCAAACTATTGATAAGTGAGCTGCAAAACACCTTTACATTCTAAAGGCTTTATTATATGGAATGCAAACATACATGTCTTATCACTGTGGTATAGCTATAAATCAGGTAATACTAAAATCTCCAAAGAATCGAAGTTGAGCACCATTCAGAAGGCAATGGAGAGGCACAAGGTGGATGTGACCAAGTTGCAACACCCGTCAGCCATTAAACATCTGTTAAGCACTTCCTGTGTACCAGGCATCATGCTAAGCACTTTCCAAAGATTAAATCATTTGGTCTCATTTGAAAAAGAACAAGAAGATGTTATCAAAAAAAATATATAAAAACAAAAAAGATAGGATGGTCATGTGGTTAACACCAGGGCTAAGCATTAGATGGCCAACATACCCTATCTTTATATGCCAAGCGAAAGAGAGGAAAGCCTCAAATATGTTATCTGGTCCACTTACAGCAAACTGATAGGAGGAAATGCTAGAGTTTCACAGGCTGGGCAGGTACAGACGGACTGCAATATGCATTACTGATGGGAATATACACACTGATGTGCTTATAATACATCTGACTAAGCAAATGATTAGATCCATCTTACAAAGCGCAGTAGCGTTTTCAGACTCATAGGATCACTGAGCAAGATCTGTAGCAAAGCCTGAAATCCAAAAGATTATCGTTGCTTCAATTTGTTGTTTCATACTGTTCCTAAATGATGTGTTGGGATTTTAAATATTTTTAGATAGGATTGTACAAGAGCACAGTGTTAATTGCACAGGATATTGAAAACATTTCTTACTAAAGAGGAATCAAGTAGAAAAATGTCTCCTATGACTAGAAAAGTAAACAAGAATTTAAATGTAGGGCTTTATTTAGTCATCTAAATCTCTGTGCAAGGCCATTTTGCTGATAATAATGAAGACATAATTCACATCAAAAGCTAAGAAAAAATAGATAGTAAGAACTATTTTAAAAGCATTAGATCTCATTAAATGACTTTTGTTCATTATTCAGCACTATAAATAATAATTTAGATTTTTCAGAAAATAAGGAGACATAATTGCCTAATTTTTTCCATTCAATATTCAACAACCATTTATGGAGCACCTACAGTGTAGGGAGCCCTTTGGGAGACTTTTTTAAATGTATATAAGAGAAGGTCCTTGCTATCACGGACCACTGTGGTTGACTAAGACTTCTTGAAATGGTTGATACTTTGCTATTCCTATTATTTCAGGACTACATTATATTACGTAGGCTATAATCCCAATAGCCAATGTCCCTCACATGTCCCTTCTATGTTCAGTTTCTTCTCACAGAGGCAGCATGGCAGCACAGTGGAGTCAAGAAGACCTAAGTTCAATCCAATGTCATTACTTATCTTCTGTCTGCTTTTCTTTCCTCAACAGTAAAATGAGGTTAATAATAGCATCCTTCTCAAAGAGTCATTGTGAGACTCAAATGAGTTAATATTTGTTCAAAAGCACTTAGCACAATACCTGGCACACAGTAGGCACCAAATAAATGCCTATTTCCTTCCCTTATTCCTTTTCCTCCTAAGCAGAGATAGTAACCTTCTATCTCTACCCTTCAACTTTACACACCCAAAATGTAGCCACTTTTGACCTAAGTCATTTCTATCAAAGGTAATTTTTTAATGGAGAACCATAATGAAATAGATGGCCATGGGTCTATCAAAATTATTCAAGTTTAAAAAAACAAGACATTCGGATCACATTTTCAATACAGTTCTTTCAAAAACTTTATTTAACTGCTCTTTTATGGTAATTATTCTATAAAATTTAAACAATTTGTTTTAAATAGCATTTTAGAAAGCAGTATTTTTTTTGGATTTATAAAATCTGGCTTATAATTTTAATGATTTATGCCAGCTAAAAAGAATCAAACAAAAAAAACTAGGAGGTAATGGTAATGGTGTGTGGTGCCACATGTATGTTTCACAAAACCTGGATTCTAGTCCCATCAATAATTAACACTGTGACCTTGAGCCAATAGCTCCACTTATCTGAGTCTAGACTGAATCTATTAAATGAGAAGGTTAGACTCAATGATTTCTAAAAGATATTTCCAGATTTAATATATACATCTAGAATGATTCTATTTTTATTCTGTGGTTTCGCCTTGATGCAACAGCCAGTTGAGAAGGAATGGGAAAATTTTGATTTCCACACAGCTATATGCTTCCTTAATCTATTTCCTGGCACATTTATCATTTTTCTCCCCTTCCCCTTTCCTTGTTAAATTTATCAAATCTACTAGCAAAATCGAAGAAGGACTTATTACATACAAAAAAATTACAGCTAGTCAAAAACATTTCTAAAATCTGGGTTCATAGTAACCTCCACACCAAGGCAGCTACACATGTGGTTTTCCTCTTAGACATGTCTAATTGGAGGATAGAAGGCACAGAGGACTTCAGAAAAGGGAGAAGGGCAGAGTCTAAAGCAGAAGCAAGCCTGACATAAGAGAGAACTGGCCCCCCCATCAAAACACTGGGGGCCTTGGAACCACTAACAGCAATATAGAATACTGTCTGTTGGGTTAAGTCCTTCCCTTACTGTCCCTACCTCACTGCTACTCTGAGGTCCTTCGTGCAAAAGTTATATATCACCTGATTCAACTTTGTATTATTCACCTTAACCTTGAAGACATTTAATTCAACGATCTTTTATGACTTATGTATTCGGATTGCTACTGTGTCAGATAATGAATGACCTTTGCAACTAAGGGTATTTACAACAAATTGTTTCAAATCTACTAAATGTATATTTCACTCTGCCTTACAAGAGAAAACTCTTCAGCACTGTAGAGATTTTCCTCTTAGCCTCTCTTCTCCAAAATCATCCTTACTCTTCTATTTCTGAAAAGCATTTCTTTCCTTCTAGAAAGCTTGGAAAATCCTGTCTTTAAATACTAGATAAATGGTCTCTAGGGATTTTTCCTAAACTAGAATACATGAGCCTCTGTTAAACTCACAATGAAACTGTCTAGAGGCAGGAGTGGTTGGGAAGGGAATCAGACTGTTAGTGAGGAAGAAAATTGAGAGGAGGTAGGGCCTTCCACTCCCAAGGCTGAAATCTGAGGGCAAGAAGAAAGTGCGACAGTTTTTCCCTGCCCTTCCCTCCTGAGTGGGATGGGAAACAAAGAACAGAAGCTGGCAACAGGTAGACTAGGTTTTTATTATTTACTTCCTGTTTCTACCAACCAGTGCTGAGGGGAATGAGAGGAAAGAGAAGAGGGAACAAAGGCTTTCTAGCTTCTTTTTTGAAGTCTATCTAACCACCAAGCTCCTAGAAGGCAAGGACTACTTTGGTGTTGTCTATCTCCAGTGCCTAGCATGGCACCTGGCATATCATAGGTGCTTTACAAATGCTTGTTGAATGACTAATGTGGGAATATTTTTAATATGAGTGTACATGTATAGACTACATCAGATTACTTGTCCTCTTGGGAAGGGAGGGAGAAGAAAAATTTGGAACTCAAGTGAATGTTGAAAACTAAAGAATAATTAAAAGAAGAATAAAATACTGAAAGCACACAAAAAAAATGCCTGTTGAACTGAATCACGGTGCAGTAGGATCTGCACAGAATAGAGGCAGGAAGAGGAGAGTTCCAGTCGAGTGGTAACTTTGTGAGTGGAGGAGATGGACAGCTATACAGAGACCAGGTGGATTCTATCTCTACAACATCTCTCACATCTGCCTAATGCCCTCCTAATGCACAGCCACAGCCACAGTCACAAGCCTAGTTCCGGTCCGACTCCCTCCTTACCAGGACTATAGCAACACTTTTCCAACTTGCTCCCCCTACTTCCAGGTACTGCACCTCTCCAATCCACCACCAAAGTGGTTTTCCTAATACACAGATTTCCTAAGAGATCTCTTTACCTTCATTCCTAATCCCCCAAATCAATAAACTCCAGTGACTCCCTATTAACTCTGGGATCAAAAATAAACCACTTTATTTGGCATTTACATCTCTACCCCATCTAGACCCTTTTTACCTTCCATGTCTTCTCTCATATGACTCCCTCCAACACACTCTGCACTCTACCCTTAGTGGCCAGCTCACCCTTACCCACACATAAGACCCTCCAGTCATCAACTCCATGCCTTGACTCAAGTTGTCGCCCCCTCCTTACCTCTGCCTCTTGGAATCCCTGGTTTTCCTCAAGATTGGGCTCAAGTATTACCTTGTATGTGAAGTCTTTCCTGATTTCCCCATCTGCAGTGTATTCCTTCCCAAAACTAACTCATTCTTTTGTATGCATTCATGCATATATAGTTATCTTTTCTATTATAATGTAATTTTCTTGATGGAAAGGACTGTCTTTACACCTTAGTATAACTCCAGCATATGGAATGGTAATTGGCACATAGTCAATTAATTATTGTAGTTGACATTTTTAAAGTAAAAGATTAAGAAGCTAGCTCTCTGAATATCTCAAATGCCCATCTATACTGGTCAAATTTCATATTAATTATTTATTTTCCTTTGAGTTCAGTCACAACTTTTATAATGGTAAAGGAAAAACATTAAAATTACATTCTAGCCCAGAACTCATGTCAAACTACTCTATCAGCATTTTAAATCAATTAAAATACAATCTAAGCAAACTAGATAAACAGCACAGTATTACTTAAATAACTATTAAACTTAAAATTTTATTTCTATTTTCAATTATGTTAAAAACATTTAGATTACAAAAATATCTGTCCCCTTTAGTTTCACAGTTATAAATAGGTGAAAATATACCTTTATGATAAGTTTAGAGGTTATAATCCAACCAGTAAACTTATTTCAAAAATAATTTTAATTAAAAAAATTAAAATTGGGTTTCCATTTATCTAAAATGCCAAATAAATCACAGTTTATGGCATATAGCAAAGTACTATGGATTTGAAGTCACAAGGTGTAGGAAAATATCCAGGCTCTATTTAATGTGCAAATTTGGACAAATCTCTTGACCTCTAAGGGACTCAAAAAATGAGGAGGTGAGAGTAGATGTTTTCTAAACTCCCTTCTAATTCTAAATACCAAGACATGCTCCACAGATAGGGTTATCATCCTGGTCCTATCAGTAAAGAGAAACATTCTATCATCTGAATCATAATATGTTTGATATAAAAATAGCAGGAAAAGCCTTAAATCATAATCCCCTCTATTCTATTAAGTTATCAGTAAAATAAAACTTCACACCTGTTCTACAGGACTGTACACTCCACAGAGACAGGAAACTGTGTTCCCTGCAGTATTCTACATGGTATAGTGCCCTGTACAAAAAGGCAATTAGTAAATATTGCCTGGATTTTATTTACATAGTAGCTAGCTAAATGGTGCAATGGATAGAGTACTAGGCCTGGAGTCAGGAAGACTCATCTTCCCAAGTTCAAATCTGGCTTTAGACACAAGCTGTGTGACCCTGGGCAAGTCACTTAACCCTGTTTGCCTTAGTTTCCTCATTTGTAAAATAAGCTGGAGAAGGAAATGGCAAACCATTCCAATATTTTTACCAAGAAAACCCCAGATGGGCACAACGGATAGTTGGACACAAATGAAAACTGAACAATAGGGATGAATCTCAAATTGTTCAAGTTCAGAATTTTATAATATTTAAATCTTTTTTAAAAAGAGGGCCACTTAGAATTATGTAACCAGGTGTCATGGAAAACTAAGCAATTCACTGCTAGCTATGCCATACATATGACTATTTTGTGTTAAAAATAAAGAGCAAGAACTGTGAAATATACTAGCTATGTGGCAATGTGATAAATCACTTAACCTCAATAAACCTAGGCAGCTCATAAATTATAAATGAAGTATAAGTTGCTTATCTGTAGGAAAGAAGGGAATTTATACAAAAGAAGTTCTTTATATCAACAGTCTGCACCCAAAAAAAATAAAAAAAAAAATCAAGCCTGAGCTACAAAAAGCACTACTAAAAAATCATGCTGGAAAAGTAAGATGAAATCAACTTGGGCAAGCCAGGCTAAGGATGAAGTTTATGCAGTTTGTCCTACAGGCAACAGGAAACTGCTCAAGTTTTTGAATACGGAAATGAAATAACATACATGGTCAGGCCAATCCAATGCATTTGGAAAACTGCGCAGTTTAGCGAAGGATACATTAAAATGGGTGACCTCATTTAGGAGGCTACAAAAATAATTGAGGAGAAAAGTAATAAGGGCCTGAATTAGGGTTGTGGCCATGTGAAAGATACCACGGATGTAGCGTTTACAAGTATGTATTAAATTGTTTCTGGAATGATCATAAGCATGTATCTCACAGGTTTTACTTATAACAATCATCAGGCTTGAATCATAATTATGAGACGACTTTTTTTAAGTTAAGCATATACACTGAAATCAAAACTCAGAATCATCCAAGATCAAGATTAAATTTTAATAAACAAATGACTTAAGGCAGACCATAACACCAAAGCCCCTTTTCACAGCCTTTTATTTTCATGTATACACACTATTAGCTCAAGAAAAAAAATGAATCAAAGTCATAATTAAACCTTTGTGATCTGGTTAAGATTAACCTCATCTTTGATGAGAAAAATACAGCAGATCTAAACTAAAAATTAAGGTACTATTTATAGGTCGAGGGTTTTTTGGTATGAACTTCAGAAACTGAAACTTACCTGAATGGAGTTGAACTTTCCCAATAACACCTTCTACAAGCCCCAAACAAATGGGATTCCATGCCAGAAGAAGGTCAGTGGCTAAAATAAAATAAAAAAAAACCTTTATTTTAAAATCTACTAACATAAGAAAACGAAGTAAAATGCCTAAAGCAGCATATTTTATAAACAGTAAAATGGCTAACAAGTGAGTAAGTATGAAACATGATCCAAATTAAAAGAGAAAGGTCTACTTAATTACTATAACAATGAAAAGGAGGCTTAGCATTTTCTCCCCCCATTTCTGGATGAATAGACTTCATTATGAACTTGGATATTTGAAGGATTTGCAGTTTTTCAAGAGTGGGTACATGTTCTTTCCTCTGGTATGTAATAGACTGTCTTCAAGAACAGCTGAATTCCAGCCACCGAAAAAGCTGAGTTATTTTCATCCATTATCACCAAGGAGAAAGGGGGTGGATGAGACAGGGATTAGATTAAATGACTTTATATAAAAGGTCATACTAGATAAGTCACCATTCAGGGAAAATCCTAAACCCTAGAGTACAATGGTAAAGCAGAAAAGGCTTTGGAGTCATAAAACCTAGGTTGAAATTCCAGCTGTGTTGTGTGATGACATTAAGTCATTTAACTTCTCTGGATTAGTATTCTCTATTCTATAATTATATAATATGCATATAATACATTATTATATATAATTATATTATGTATATAATATAGTGTTATATAGCTAATTAATTATATTGTGTATGTAATTAATTATATTGTGTATATAATATATAATTCTATAGTAGGATTAAACTAAATGACCTCTAAAGTCCCTTCCAGATCTTAATCTTTTCTCTGAAGTGAAAAAGTGGTAGGCTACTACCATGGTGACACCATTAAATGTAGTTTGGCATACCTACTTTGACATTTATATATGTCTATTGGCCTAATTATTCTGAATACAAAATAACAAAATTCCCTTATAACAAAATTAATTAGTCTCTCAGTTTTAAAAGCCAAACAGAGGGTTTTACATTTGATCATGCTGGCAACAGGGAGTAACTATTACTAAACAAGGTTAGAGCTGCATTTTAGAAAAATTACTTTTGACAGCTGAGTGGCAGTTGACTACAGAGAGTAAGTCTTCTGGTGGTGGGGGCCAACTAGAAGGCTGTTGCAAGTGTCTGGACATGAGACAGTGAGGGCTTAGACTAAGGTGTTAGTGTTTGAGTGGACAGAAAGATCTCTGTGAGAGATGTTATAAAGGCAAGATTTAGCAACTAATTGGATACATGAAGTGAAAGCAAGTGAGAATGAGAAGATGATATCAAGGTTATGAACACAGTATTAGGGAAGTTCAGTTCAGAAGAGGGGAGGATTTGAGGGGCAAGATAATGAGTTGTGTTTTATACAAAATAAGTTAAAAATGCCTACAGGACATCTAGTTTGAGATGTTCAAAGGGCAATTTGGTGATAGGACTTTTGAGGGTTATATAGTCTTAAAATACTACTGAAAGGAACTTGTCCTAATACTAAAAACAAAGTCATCACAAGTAAAACATTAATAATTAGTAAATTAAGGCACTGTTTATAGTTTTATTGTAAGAAATTTGTTGGCTTAACACCATTTGTCTAGCCAAGACCTGCCATTAATTAAAATATTCAGTTAAACTTGCAAAACTCAACAAAAACTTGTAAAATTCACAATTCCTTATCAAGAAGTAGTGCTGATACCATAAACTAAACAGATCTTAAACAAAAGAAATGTAAATATGGAAACAGGGAAAATAGTGGGAAAAAGTGAAAAAAGGAGACCCTGCAATCCCAGATCTCAAAATTATGCTACAAAGCAATAATCGTAAAAATTATTTGGAACCACTTAAAGAGAAAGGTTCATGAGTAGAAAATATTAGGTACAAAACATAAGGAAGCAAACAAACACAGTAAAGTAGTGTTTGATAAAACCCAAAGCCCCTGAGACAAGGGGTTACCATAACCGCAACTCACTATCTGACAAAAGCTACTGGGAAAACTAGTAAGCTATTAGCTTAGATCAACACTTCGCATGACACATACCAAAATAAACTCCAACTGGAAACATGACTTAACACATAAAATGTCACATCATAAATAAATTGAAGGAACAAAAAAGAAATTACCTTCTGCACTTATGGATAGAGAAAGAATAATGATGAAGCAAGGGATAGAAAGAATCATAGAATATACAATGGACAGTTTTAATTACATAAAATTGAAAAGTATCTGCACAAAGCCAAGCAAAATAAAGGAACTGATTCAACCACATAAAAACAAGAGTCATTTCTCCAATAAAAAAATATTCAAAGTATATATGAATAGGCAGCTCTCAAAAGAAGAAATGCAAACTATCATGAGCCACATTAAAAAAAATGCTCCAAATCACTAACTAATGACAGGGAAATCCAAATTAAAGTAACAGGTTCTGCCCCCACTTGATTGACAAGGATAATCTCCAAAAATGGCAACTGTTTTAAGAGGAGAAAAGAGACAGATTGACACATTGTTGGTGGGACTGTGAACTGGTCCTGCTAGTCTGAAAAGCAATTTAAAACTATGCTTCAAAAGTTACCAAAGTATGTACCTTTTACCTTGTAATACCCCCTCAAAAAAATTAGAGAAAAGTATTCATATGTACAAATATAATTTATAGCAGCTCTTTCATTACAGAAAAAAACTAGAAATTATAGGACTGTCTATTAATTGGGAAATGGATGAACAAATTCTACATAAATATAGAATACAATTGTCCTGTAAAAAATGATAAAAGGGACAGTTTCAGAGCAACTAGAGTGAAGTGAGCAGAACTAAACCAATTTACACTAGGGCAGTACCAACGTAAAAAAGTTCTGAAGATTTCAGAATTATGAAGGATGCAATAACCAACCACAATTCCAGAATTGATTGTAAAGCATTAGCTACTCTACCTTCTAAGAGAGGTGACTCATGGTACAAAATAAGACTTTTTTTGAACAATGTAGAAATTAATTTTGCTTGATTGGCATTTTTGATAAGGGTTTTTCTTTCTTTTTTAAATTGGGACAGGGATGAAGTGGCTACAGAGTTACCAAAAAAGGAAAAAAAAACAAAGAAAGGAAAGGAGGTCACACACACACAAGTGGCTCTTTTGTAGACTCTTCAACTGGCCACAACAAGCAATTAGGAGCACAGCTTCAACACATGTCAGCGAAAAAGAACATAGAATTGGGTACGGAAGGGTAGAAAGTATTTTTAAAAAATTTTATTGTTATCCTTTTATATTTCCACTTATATTTCCCAATGTATACTGTCCCCATAACCCCAGATAGACATCCTTTATAACAAAGAATAAAAAAGAAAAGAAATAGCACATTATCTATGTTATTCCAATTTTGCAAAGAATAAAGAGATACAAAAGAGGACTTCTTACCAAGGATTATTAATATTGAAGTTCAATGACCCTTACTATTGAAAAATAAAAATAATAGTAAAAGGGAAACAGCTTATCATATACTGAAATTCTATCTGGATCTGTTGGGAGGACTTTCATCTATATGACTTTTACTATATGTATCAGTAGGGGCAGTTAGGTGACACAGTAGATGGAGTGCCAGGTATGCACTCTTAGGAGGATGAGTCTTATTGAATTCAAATATGGCCTCACACTAGTTGTATGAACTTGAGCAAATCACTTAATTCTGTTTGCCTCAGTTTCCTCATCTGTAAAATGAGCTGGAGAAGGAAATGGCAAGCCACTCCAGTGTCTTTGCCAAGAAAACCCCAAATGGAGTCACAAAGAGTTGGACAGGACTGAAAAACAACTATACAATGTATGTATCAATAACAAGAAAAACACAATTTATAAAACTATACAAAGTTTTCTATATATAATAGTTTATATGTATGAAAACAGCATATTTTTATACTCACTCTGATAATCTAGACCCATTACTTGAAATGTGAGGGGAAGGGTGGCATTGTAGACATGAAGTTGACCTTAAATTCAGGAAGACCTAGATTCAAGTCCCACCTCTGACAAGTTTTTCCTGAACAACTATAGGCACCTCTCAGTGCCTGAAGGCAAATGAGACTAAGTTGTGGAACAAATGTCACTGTCATCAGGAAGGGGCTTACTGGGAAATCCTACACCAACAAACCATTGGTCGAATCCAAAAGAAAAAATAAGTCTACTATTGCTTTGAAGTAATAGAGACAACAAGATCCCTGGGGCCCAAATAGTTTTGAGAACACTTAAATCCCTCCCTTCCCTCTTTAACTCCCTCTCTCTTATCTTTCCTTTTTTCTTTTCTCTTTTCTACTCCCTCCTCTGTGTCCCTCCTATCTCTCTTTTATCTTTGTGAACTATCTCTCTCTCTCTCATGTCTTTGTGTCTTTATCATTACCACTTGGAAAATATTGGTTTTAGAGAGGCAGAAATAACCACAACCAGCATAGTACAGTGGAAAGAACAGTGTATTTTAAGCCAGAGGGCCTAGCTCCCTAGCTCCACCACTTATTTATTATCTGTATGACTTTGGGCTAATCATTTTACTTCTCTGGGTTAGTGTACTAATCTGTATGTAGCTGATAGCACAAGCTCTCTCTATCCTCCTCCTCCCCCTCAAAACAATCAGCAAACCTCAAACAAAATCAGTCCAACCTCAAAAGTCATTTTCACTTTCTGACTTGTCATCCCCTAGTTTTAATGGGAGTGGGGGGTGGGGGGAATCTTCAAAAGTAGCTTACTTATAGCTTGTATATTATTATAGCTATATTTCCCCAACATAGGTAAACGTAGGTAAAAAGAATCTCCAGCTCCCAAGCAAGTATTCAAGGCAATACACACAAAAAATGCAAGGAATCCACAAACTGATAGACAAAACACTTATAGTACTTGCGGGAGTTCATAAGCTGATACAGAAAACACGGAAAGCACTTTAATAGAAGTGAAGCCATGACTTGCAAGTGAACTGGATAATAGCCACCTGGGGTCTAGTGGCAAGATATAAATCAGGAAGAATGGAGATGGCCCTGGACACAGTGGGAGACCTTGGCCTTTTTAAGCTAAGGTCTTTAACAGGTCTAAGTTTGATTAAGGCAACATACGTTCAGTCATTAGGGCTAGGTAAAAAATGAGGCAGACAAGGGCCTCTTTACCTAGTCAAAAAAAAAAATCAAACTGGAGAAGGAAGACCCTCAAGAATTTTGGGGCCTAAACAGATGTTTACTATTTACATTCACTCTAAGCCAATCAGGGCCCAATGACCAAGTTGGGCTTGGCCTGGGACCTACTGTTGATCAATCAATGAGAGCCAGGGTGATTCGGTTTAAGGCATGGTCCTTAAGAAAAAAAATCTAGCATGGAAACCCCAAGACATCTTGAGGTTTCCAAGATCAAAATCTGCATTCCTTCAGGCAGAGGACCCTCCAGGTAAGGATATGATATAATATGTGAACAGAGGAGAGGAAGGGGAGGAAAAGGTAGGAGAATAGAGGGAGGGAGGATGGAAAGAAGGAGCTGAGCTGCCCAACTGGCCAGTTCCAGTTGGGTCCCCACTGGGGCAGCTCCTACTACTATTCACAGAGGTTGTAGTTTGTCCTTTGTTCTCAAAGAAGACCATGACATCAGGGAGATGATGCCATGATGTTCACATGAATTGGACTAAAGTGAGGGAGGGCTTGCTTTTTTGCAAGGTATCAGAGTCAACTGTCTTAACGAGTCCTCAGAAAGCTTTAGGCAAGTACGTATAACTCTCATTTGTTCCTGACCCAAAGTTTCCCATTAATGGGTTCTGTCATGGGGAAAATCATTTATGCACACACACCACTACAAGCCCTTAATGGTTTGCCCTCTAACACAGGGAAAAGTGAAGACAATGCAAAAGATCTGGTCTGTAAGCTCACTTTCATAGACAATGGAGAAGGGCAGCTCCTCCAACAAAAATCCATTCTCCTATGTTCTACATAGACAATCACAGTGAAGGCAGCTGAGTCAATGAAAACTTAAGGTCCTATTATGTTTTTCTACAATTAAGTTTACCCAAAAAAATTAAGGTAAACACTGCCATCCTTATTTCAGACAAATTAGTTAGTATTTTATTTCTACAATGAAAAGTACTCTTGTCTTTTTGGAATACAGAAAATAAGTTACCACTAAGTATAACAGTGCCTACATAAAATATGAGTCATTCATTCCAATATCCTTACTGTGAAAGAGACACACCCATAATCCCAAGAAAAAGCATATGCTCTAAACTGATCTTGTAATAAGTTATGTATTCGCAAATTCAACAGTTCCTGTTGGAAGTAAAAAAGGCTGGGGTGTAACTAGACTCAAGTCTCATTTCCTGCTTAGAACAAAAAGAATTGATAGGAATGAGAATTAACGTTGGCAAAAAAAAATGAACTAAGAAAAAGATAGTAATTATTAGCTTATCAAGATTCTTAACTATGTTTTGACAATTTAATGAAATACATTTTGACAATTTAATAAAATATATTCAAAGAAAATGTGCCCAAAATGAAGAAGCCATCTTGTAAATAAAAGACTCTAAACTCATTTTAAACTTTAAATATGCCAGTTGTGTACTAACATATTAACTAGTTCTCCAACAAGCATTAAAGTTAAGCATCTAGTCTGATTCAGAATCTCTAGTATTTAGTCCTTTCCCAGTATAAATGCCAACTAGACACAGGTTAGACCCTATTTTGTAGTATTATTGTCTTAAACAGCAAAAATTATAAATTCTTTTGATAAGATCATGTCACATGCATGTAAACTCATCTAAGTAGAAAGTCACAGATTGCATAAGATATTATGAGTGGGCAGAAAAGTGGTAGATACGTTTCAATGTGAGAAGATATATCAGAAGGTGTTTCTGAAAAATAAAGACAAATTATACTTTTAAGATGACACACTCAAACCTAGAAGTTCTTTTTTTCTCTTAACAATTATTTTATTATTTAATATTTTAGTTTTCAACATTGATTTCCGCAAGATTTTGAGTTACAAATTTTCTCCCCATTTCTACCCTTCCCCCACCCCAAGATGGCATATATTCTGATTGCCCAGTTCCCCAGTCAGCCCTCCCTTCTGTCACTACACTCCCCCCCATCCCCTTCCCCCTTACTTTCTTGTAGGGCAGGATAGATTTTTCTGCCCCTTTACCCACATATCTTATTTCCCAGTCATATGCAAAAATTTTTTTTGAGC
>CM053624.1:69615471-69631174 GCA_028646595.1 Phalanger gymnotis
GTCTCCTGGTCTAGTAGGTCCGCGTCTGGTCTGTTCGCGCCGTGCGCGCTGGGCTCAGCTCTGCTCCCCTCAGCTGGGGGCCGGGAGCTCCGTGTGGGACAGACCTTACTCAGAGACCATCCAGGCTGTCCTGGGCTGGAGCCCTGCTTCCTTCTGCCACTTTGTGGGTTCTGCAGCTCTAGAATTGGTTCAGAGCCATTTTTTATGGGTTTTTGGAGGGACTTGGTGGGGAGCTCACGCCAGTCACACTTCCCAGCCGCCATCTTGGCTCCGCCCCCTCAGGAATTAATTGTTCTTTAAATGTTTGGTAGAATTCACATGTAAAACCATCTGGCCCTTGAGATTTTTTCCCAGGGAGTTCGTTGATGGCTTGCTCAATTTCTTTTTTTGAGGTGGAGTTATTTAGGAATTTTACTTCCTCTTCTGTTAACCTGGGCAATTTATATTTTTGTAGATATGCATCCATATCCCTAAGGTTGTCAAATTTATGGGCATACAATTGGACAAAATAATTCTTAATTATTGTTTTAATTTCCTCTTCATTCGAGGTAAATTCACCCTTTTCATTTTTGATACTGGTGATTTGATTTTCTTTTTTTTTAATCAAATTGACCAAAGGTTTATCAATTTTATTTATTATTTTTTCATAAAACTGGCTCTTGGTTTTATTTATTAACTCAATAGTTTTCTTGATTTTAATTTTATTAATCTCTCCTTTGATTTTCAGTATTTCTAATTTGTTATTTAATTGGGGATTTTCAGTTTGTTCCTTTTCTAGCTTTTTCAGTTGCATGCCCAATTCATTGATCTCCTTTTTCTCTATTTTATTCAATAACGAGACAACATACCAAAACTTATAGGATTCAGCAAAAGCAGTTCTTAGGGGAAGTTTTATATCTCTAGAAGTAGAACTTTAAACCCCTGCCTTCCTGACTCTCAAAACTGCTATTTTCTACTCCAACATAACTCTCTAAGCTTTTATGATTCTTATGCAACCAATGTTCCAAAGCCCATAGGTATGGGACTTCTCCTTACCAATGAAGGTGAAAGCCTGCCATGAGAGGGGTGAGGTGGAGTTAGCCAAAGGTGAGAGAGCTTCAGCCTATACCACTCCAGTGATTCAGGACTCTTCAGGGCCACTCCTCTTTCCTTTCATGAGGGAGCTTTGTCCATAGAAATATAATTTCTAATCACTTATATTTGCATGATATTATGATTTGGGCGGCTAGATTTTTTCCCCCTAGAAGTTTTGACAATTTCCTTTCTGTCTTGTTAGGTCATTTTAATTGTGTCTGATTGTTTGTTTTGGGGTTTTCTTGGTAAAGATTCTGTAATAGTTTGCCATTTCCTTCTCCAACTTATTTTATAGATGAGGAAACTGAGACAAACAGGGCTAAGTGACTTGCCTGGGGAGCATTCACACAATTAGTAAGTGTCAGAGGCCAGATTTGAACTCGGGAAGATGAGTCTTCCTGACTGCAGGCCTGGTACTCTATCTATTGCTTCATCCAGCAGCCTTTCCTTTTCATTTTAGGCTTATTCCAAGTATTTTATTGCCCTTCTCCTCCCCAGCAGCCCATTGTGTTTCAAATGAAGCTACTTGGCTATACCATTAAGCACAAGATGCCTCAAGCTTTTATTGAATGACTAATAAAAAACCCCCAACCTAAGCCTTATGGACTACTAAGGAGCTGGGTGGATAGAGTTCAGTGATAGAGTACCAGGCCTAGGGTTAGGAAGACTTCTCTTCTTAAATTCAAATTTGGCCTCTGATACTTATAGCTGTGTGACCTTGGGCAAGTCACTTAACCCTGTTTGCCTCAGTTCTTCATCTATAAAATGAAATGGAAAAGGAAATGGCAAACCACTGCAGTATTTGTGCCAAGTAAACCCCTGAATGTCACCTCCCCCCCCCAACTTAAAGCCATCTCCTTTTGTATAAATTCTTGCCTAGTCCTTCGGGAATGAATGAGGATTGCCTCAGGCAAGCAAAATGAAGCCTGGGAAAAGTCCTTGATTTAAAAAGAAAGTTTTTGGCATTTTTTTTTGTGGTCAGTTTTATTTCAAGAGTGGAATTTTGTCTTCCCATTCTGGGAAATATTTTTCTTTGCATTTTTCTTTTATTTTTCTCTTCATGGCAAGTAGAATTTTTTCTAGAGCCACACACATTTTTTTTTCTTCCTAGTTATATCCTGGAATTCTCTTTGAATGTAACTTTTATTTCTTTATTAGATAGATAGATAGATAGATAGATAGATAGATAGATAGATAGATAGATAGATAGATAGATATAGATATATATTTTGGAGATGTAACAAGCTTATCCTGGCTTGGCTCTATCCTACTGTTATGCAGTTGCTGCATTTTTCGACACAGAGTATTTTTTAAAAGTCTGAATGCTACCGAATGTATAATTACTTGATTTATGTCGTTTCATGAAAAAGCTATTGGTTTTCATGCTTCAATTTCATGTTTTTTGCTACACTATTGACTTGCTTAAGAATGCTATATTAATCCAATAGAATATGAACTTTTTGGTTTCCCAGTGCATATAAAAGCTGGGATACCTTCACACTTTGATCACCCATACAGACTGTGTAGGGGATTGTAAGAGGACAGGGGCAAGAAGTTCCAGTGAACAACACAGGAGCCTCACGGGTCCATTCTCTCTACTAGATCCTGAATCCTTAGCTGACTCTGGGGACTCCCCAGTACCACAAGAGTGGAAAAGCTTGAGGCTGGGATTCAGCAAGAAGACAAGTATGTTCTCTTTGCATGAGTGGGATGTTGGGATGTATTCAACTTGCAACCCATAAAATCCAGCTCAACAATTCTAGACCATTTAGGGGAAGATACAGGAGGATTCTATGATGGAAGACCTCCAAAACTGTCTGAAAGAAATGCTGGTTAATGGCGTCATCCCAGAATCCAGTAGCCCTTATATGTCACACAGAGTGGCAGAGCCTAAGGAAAAAGGAAAGATATGGATATATGTTCATTACCAAATTTTGAACATGGAGACCAAAGTGGACAATGCCATGGGTGAAAGATGCCTTGGATCGTCTGGCAGGCAGCCAGGGGTTTCCAGCTGTCTAGTGGATACTACCAGACTCCTGTGTCTCAAGAGGACAAGGAAAAGACTGCTTTTATCTATCCAGGGAATTACAAGTTGGCTGACCAATGGAAAGCTAACCCATCAAAGGTAATTGAGAGACTTGGCAACTTGCTTGTTTACAAAATAACCTCAGACAATGGAGAAGGCCCTATCAGGACTATTCATTCACAGCAACCACCAATTACCCATAGGAAAATTAGTTGGCCTTTCTAATGAGCAGGTGGAGAAGACAGTTGGAGGCTCACCCAGGAAAAGGCTGAGGAAGTGGGTGAGGCTGCTGCCCTCCCTCCCGCCTTGCCTGCCTGCCTAGCCATAGTTGTTGCTCCTTCAACTTCCTCTCCGCATGGGCGAATGAGGTCATAAGGTCAGCCTGGCTTTGGATGGCTAGATAGCCCCAGCTGCCTGGCCCCTATCCTCCCCACATACAGCATGGACCCAAGGGTGAATGGCAGCTGCAGCAAGAGGAGATGGAGGAGAAGAGGGCAGGATAGCCACTGGATCATGTGGTGGACTATGGCACCAGACGTACAAAACTTGGATATGGGGGAAATACAAAGCCATAGTTTTTCATGTGTTGCTATCAAGGAGTCTGAAAAAGTAGGAGATCAAGCATAAAGGAAGTTGATGAAAGGTGTCACACATCTAGATTTCTTTATTAGGGATGAAGCAGTAGAAAAGCCAATTTATGCAACAAAGCAGCCAATCTGTCATGGCAGAGTTGAGGATTGGGACTTGTTGTAGAGATTTAAGGAGCAACTGATCTTCAAATACCTAAAGACAGAACCTGAAGGTCTTGATTTTCTTTTGACTGAACCTCCACTAAACACCCCAGGAAGCAAGGAATATACTGCTAAAATTGTGTTTGAATCCTTAAATGTTATGAGCCTACACAGAGCTATGCCTGTTGTCCTTGCTTTAGTTGCCTCTTGGACATCAAGATGGGTAGGAAAGTGGACATGACTGGTATGATGGAGATGACATCACTCATGTTATTGCTGTGGCTAAAGGGTATGCGATTGGCAACTGTATCAAGCACATTCCAGTTGCTGGGAGAGATATAACATCTCATTTAACAGTTATTGAGAATTACAAAATACTTTTCACATAAATAAAGTCAGATCTATATAAATGGAAAGATATCAGTTCCTCATGGGTAGGCCAAACCAATAAAATAAAAATGACAATTCTATCTAAATTAATTTACTTGTTCAGTGCCATGCCAACCGAACTACCAAAAATTATTTTATAGAGCTAGAAAAAAATTATTATAAAATTCATCTGGAAGAAAAAAAGTTCAAGAATATCAAGGCAATTGATGAAAAGAAATGCAGGGGAAGGTGGCCTAGCCATACCAGATCTAAAACTGTATTATAAGGGCAACTAGATGGCGCAGTGACTAGAGCACCAGCCCTGGAGTCAGGAGGGCTTGAGTTCAAATCCAGCTTCAGACACTTGATACACTTACTAGCTGTGTGACCTTGGGCAAGTCACTTAACCCCAATTGCCCTGCCTTCCCCCCTCCAAAAAATAAAAAAATGAATAAATAAAACTGTATTATATAGCAGCAATCATCAAAACTATTTGACTAAGAAGTAGAGCAGTGGATCAGTGGAATAGGTTAGGTATACAAGACAAAGTAGTCAATGACCACAGTAATCTACTATTTGATAAACCCAAAAGACTCCAGTTTTTGGGATAAGAATTCACTATTTGACAAAAACTACTGGGAAAACTGGAAAATAGTATGGTGGAAACTAGGCATAGACCAACATCTTACACCTTATACCAAGATAAAGTCAAAATGTGTACATGATTTAGACATAAAGGATGATACCATAAGCAAATTAGGGGAGCAAGGAATAGTTTACCGGTCAGATCTGTGGAGAAGGGAAAAAATTATGACGAAACAAGAGATGGAGAACAGTATGAAATGCAAAATGGTTAATTTTGATTACATTAAATTAAAACAATTTTCACAAAGTCAATGCAACCAAGATTAGAAGGAAATCAGAAAGTTGAGAAATTATTTTTACAGTCAGTATCTCTAATAAATGCCTCATTTCTAAAACATATGGAGAATTGAGTCAAATTTATAAGAATGAAAGTCAATCCCCAACTGATAAATGGTCAAAGGATATGAGCAGGCTGTTTTCAGATGAAGAAATTAAAGCTATCTATACTCATATGAAAAAAAATGCTCTAAATCACTTTTAATTAGAGAAATGCAAATTAAAACAACTCTGAGGTACCACCCACCTCACACGTATCAGATTGGCTAATGTGATAAAAAAAGAAAATGGTAAATGTTGGAGATGTGGGAAAATTGGAAAACTAAAGCATTGTTGATGGAGTTGTGAACTGATCCAATTTGGAACTATACCCAAAAAGCCATAAAACTGCATATCCTTTGACCCAGCAATACCACTACTACCCCTAAGAGATATAAAAAAGGGAAAAGGACCCACATGTACAAAAATATTTATAGCAGCTCTTTTTGTGGTGGCAAAGAATTGGAAATTAAGGGGATGCCCATCAATTGGGGAATGGCTGAACAAGTTGTGGTATATGAATGTAATGGAATAATATTGTTCTATAAGGAATGAAGAGAAAGCAGACTTCAGAACAGCCTAGAAAGACATATATGAATTGATGCTGAATGAAGTGAGCAGAACCAGGAAAACATTGCACACAGTAACAGCCACATTGTGCAATGACTGACTTTGCTAGACTTAGCTCTTAGCAGTACAATGATCTAAGACAATTCCAAAAGACTCATGATGGGAAATGCTATCCACATCCAGAGAAAGAACTATGGCGTCTGAATGCAAATCAAAGCATACTATTTTCTCTCTCTTTTTTTTCTTTCTCATGATTTTTCCTTTTTGTTCTGATCCTTCTTTTACAACATTACTAATGTGGAAATATGTTTAATGTGATTGTACTTGCTGTCTTAGGCAAGGGGAAGGGGAGGGAGGGGAAGAAATTTTTGGAACTCAAAATCTTATAAAAGTAAATGTTGGAAACTATCTTTACATGTAATTGGAAAAATTAAAATACTATTAAGTGGGGGAAAAACAGTTACTGAGAGAATGAGAAATAGAAATTCCTTCTAAACAATCTCTGGAAATAGCTGAGGCAGTGAAGGAATTCTATAGTTATATCTGCCCAGATTTAGTCAAAGAATTTAACAAATATTATACATGGATCAAAGTGGAATAAACAGTATACCAAAATCAATGCAATCTTAAAGAAACAATTTTCTGTTAATGTTGGTTATCAATAGTTCCTTGGCCAGAAATCTTCTTTCACTGAGTTTGCTAATTCAGACTTCATACAACCTATCTCAGAAGTAGTAGGTGAGATAATTCAGAATTGTCCCATCAATGTCAGATGTCTTCTCTACAATAATATTGTCCTCTTTGAGGATTCAACCATATTCAGGGATTTTGGATGTCCACTACAACTGGATTTGAAAAGAATTGTTAATGCAAGGTTGAATCTAAATGAAGGATTATTTGGTGGTAAACTAATGCTAAGGCCTAATGATGTATAAGTCATTATATACCATATGCAATGAGATGTAGTATGGTTTAGGGGATAAATGCTGGCTTCTAAGCTTGAGTTCTACCAAGTATGCCACACTCACACACATACACACACACACACAAAACAATAATGAAGAAATTGGACCTAATATTTGTCACCACAGTCCAGTGTTTTGGGTCATGTCTTAAAATTGACTTCATAATTGTGACTTCATAATTGTAACAGGGAAGTGGATTCATAATTGTAACAGAGAGCTCATCTTTCTGATTACTTGTTTTGTCTGGATCATTGGTATTAAGATAGGAAACTGACTTGGGAAAAAAAACATAATTCAATAGGAATATTTTAATAAATGTATCCATATACAAATACAGAAGAAAGCCAAAATGATTAAAAATAATATCTGAATCTGTGTGTAACAAAAAAGTGGCTTTTAGTTCTTTCTGTGTAATTTTGTATATTAATGGATTATCTAAGATTTGATGGAATATAATGGTATTTAGATAGGTCTACAATGCCTGAATCATCCAATTCCAAATGTATAATGCAAGAGCTCATTTATATTTCATACTTTTTTATACTTTGAGGAAAAAATATCAAAGAAAAATATGTATTTGAGGAAAAAGAAGACCAACTATAAGTGAATTCTAAAAAGCTTCATGATATTTGTTTACACACTCAGATCTTATTCTAGTTTTAAAATTTTTGACCATCCAAAAAAAAAAAACCAAAACCCTGGTTTTCTTTGAAAGGGCTTTTTGGAACTAAAACTGGTATCTTGGATTAACTGATGCCTACTAGTACTTCCTGAATACTCTCATTCTGTTTGTTGCTTAAAAGAAAAAAGCAAAGTAAAAGTAAAGACCATTATTGCAGTTATGTAGTGTCTTTTCTAATAAAAAAATATCAAAATTGGTATAAAGTCTAACATCATTCAAATAAAGGCACAAAATTTCTTTTGATCCTTGTGTGAGACTCTTCAATCTTCTTAAAAGCTAAATGATAAATCCTTTCTGAAGATCTCATAATCAACAGTTGGACTAGCAAGATGAAATTTTTATATGCTTTGCAAAATCATATGTGTAATTTTAGAACTAAAATATTGACTGCTTTCATTTTGATAACCACACCAATGTTTGATATTTACATTTGCACAATTAATTTCACAGTTTGAATTTTTTTCCCAGTCACTGACAATATCGTGCAAGTTAGGTTTTCATTGCATTTTTAAGTCTGTGGATCATGAAAAAAGAAAAAAGAAATAAGTTGAAACTGGAAAAAGGCTGAGAAAAAGAGACTGTCCACCAGCTGTCTAAAGACTTTCTGACCCGAAAATGGGAGTTGAAAATGATGGGTCCAGTAAAGGAAACTGTATATTATTACAGGATAGAAGAAATTGAACCCAGAGGTAACTCTTTTCATACCCAGAACTGCTACAGAGACTCATCAGGTGCAGATCCACAGAGCTTAAAAATACTGATAGTCTAGAGCTGAATAGAAAATTTGACTTTCAAACACAAGAATCAAGAGAAGCATGAAAAGATAAACAAGAAAGAGAAATCATAAGAGACTTAGTAAAGTTGAACTGTTTTGTTTACATTCCTACATGGAAAGATGTGTGTAATTCAGGAGACCTTTCTCAGTATTAGGGGAGTTGAAGGGAATATAGACAGAGGGCACAGGATGAGTTGAATAGGAAGGGATGAGATCTAAAAAAATAAAATTAAATTAAGGGGTGAGAGAGCAATACATTGAGAGAAGGAGAAAGGGAGAGATAAAATGGGGTAAATTATCTCACATAAAAGTGGCAAGAAAAAGCAGTTCTGTTGGAAGGGAAGAGAGGGCAGGTGATGGGGAATGAGTGAATCTTGCTCTCATTAGATTTGACTTGAGGAGGGAATAACATACACACTCCATCGGGTATCTAACCCCATGGGAAAGTAGAGGGAAGGGGACGAAAAAGGGGGGACGATAGAAGGGAGGGCAGATCGGGGAGGAGGTAATCAAAAGCAAACACTTTCGAAAAGGGACAGGGTCAAAGCAGAAAACTAAATAAAGGGGGACAGGATAGGATGGAGGGAAATATAGTTAGTCTTCTACAACATGAGTATTGTGGAAGTGTTTTATATGATACATGTGTGGCCTATGTTGAATTGCTTGTCTTCTTAGGGAGGGTGGGTGGGAAGGGAAGAGGGGAGAGAATTTGGAACTCAAAGTTTTAAAAGCAGATGCTCAAAAAAATGTTGTTTTTGCATGCAACTGAGAAGTAAGATATATAGGGAATGGGTATAGAAATCTATCCTGCCCTACAAGAAAGTAAGGGGGAAGGGGATGGGGACAGGGAGTGGGGTGACAGAAGGGAGGGTTGACTGGGGAACGGGGCAATCAGAATATATGCCATCTTGGAGTGGGGGGGAGGGTAAAAGTGGGGAGAAAAATTTGTAACTCAAAATCTTGTGGAAATCAATGTTGAAAACTAAAATATTAAATAATAAATGTTTATCTACAAAAAAAAAAATACTGACAGTCAAGCTGGAATGATGGTCAGCCCAGGTGTAAATACATAAGTATATAATGATCCTGATGGTCAGCTCATACCAACCACTAGTTCCAGTGCAGGAACTAAAAGATGGGTCAGTGACAGGAGTGAACTAGGAGTAGGCCACTCACTAGGCTAAGTTATGTCACAAGTAAACCTTTCTCTAGGTGACAGTGTGAAAAGCACATTGTATTTAATTATTTGTTTAGAGCTGTACATGTGTTTGAAAATGCTTGTTTTATTTTGCTATGTTGTTTTGAGTGTTTTGTTTTATATTTATGCTATAGTAAGGTCTGTTGATTGTTTTGTATATATGTAATTATTGCTTAATGACAAGTACTATTTTATATATAGGCCTATTGATATCTTACAGCTTGCTAGCTTTACTTTGTTAATTAGCTGTGCTTAATGTTTTTGCTTGATTGCTACTATAGCTATCTATACCTGTACTTTTGAAATGTGTGTGTGTGTGTATGTGTGTGTGTGTGTGTGTGTGTGTTGTATCCTGCATAATATGGTTTGGTATGCTGACACTATAATATTCTATTACATTTGCTGTTCCATTTGAAAATTAAGATGAACTGAGGCACAAAGTTCTAAGCAATTCAGTTTATTAATAAAATATGTATTTATTAGTAAAGAGGGTCAATGGATACTTCAGCTGTGCCAGAGACCTTGAATGAGGGACAAGGTATTTTATAGCAATTAACAAGATTTATTTATTTATTATTAACAAGACATAGTCTTGACATAGTCAGAATTGAGATCTCATTATTTGGACTGCCTTTCTGAAACCCATTTAACCTTAGCCAAGACATGAGATTCAAGTCACAAAACAAAGATTCTCAGGATGGGAGTTGAGATTTGACTTTTTAGGTTACTCAGTTTCTCTAGAAGGTGGCGTTACAAAGGTGGAGATAAGACAAAAGCCTGATTTTTAGGCAAATTTCTTCAGGTTGTAGGTGGGAGGTGGAATTGCAAGGGTGGAGATACAATATAAGAATTGTGATGCAAGTGACCTGAGGTTACCTTAGTCAAATTTAGTGAAGGAGAGTATGAAATCTAGCTTGACTAAGCCTTAAAAATAGAATTAAAGTCAATTTTCAATTTTACAATGCTCCATATAGTGCCATCTCTACTGCACGTATTGTTAATGCACATTTATTTTAGTTTCAATAGTATTTCAAAGATTCAACCAATGGTATTTCAAAAGTTCAAAGGCTGACTGCCTGAGAACTAAGGAATATCATCCTTGTTGTTTTAAAATACTGACATTTGTGTTTATACTATATATTTATAGGTTTTAGATCTGCCTTAGTTGATCTTCACAAGGGACTTCAAAGAATTTTGATCTAGGGGAGGAATGTAACTCCCTGTCCAGAAGCCTATTGGTATGGGACTCTCCTTATTGGTGAAGAGCAGAGCAGCGGCACTGTTAGCAAGAAGAAAGAGAGCTCCAGCCTTCCCTAGTCCCCCTTCAAGACTCTCAGGGACAGTCCCCTTTGGGGATTCTTTAAGTGGGAGTCCCCTATCGGGACTTTCCAGGGCCCTCTTTGAGACTCTTTTGAAGCCCCAATCTTCTTTAGGACTCTTCAAGTGGTATATCCTTTAGAGTGCTTTTGGTTTCCAGTTTCTAGAGAGAAGATGGAAGATACCAACCCCTCTTCAGGTTGCTGAAGGAAAAGACTCTGGGAAAATATAAGAAGAGCAGGAAGTGTCCATCAAGTGTGCTCTCTTTTGGTTGAGCTGAGTTGTCTTCTGCCAGTGGAAGAGCTTCAAACTGCATTATTTGATACATATTCTCCTATATATACCTCTTCTGATTTCTGCTTTGCTATGATTTGGATAAACGAGCTTCTTTGTTATTTGTGTTTGTTTACTTAGAGCCTCTGAATGGCACGGGTGATTGCCCCACTTATGGTCAGTAAGACTAATCTTTCTGAGTTCAGATCTGGCCTTAGATACTTACTGGCTGTGTAAGCCTGGGCAAGTCCCATCTGTAAAATGAGCTGGAGAAGGAAATGGCAAACCACGCCAATATCCGGCACATAAATGAATCGCAAAGAGACTGAAATGACTGAACAACAACAACAAATATGTGTTTATTGTGGGACCGATATTAGGTAGGAAAGGAGTTAAGCCTTGGATATGGAGTTGGGGGGGTTCCTTTTTCCTTCCAAGAAATCAGAAGTTAGATGAAACCCTATCATATCTCTAAAAAATAATATTTAAGGGAGCAGATAGATATATCTAGCCTGTTACCTTCTCTCTCTGAGGAAAGCAGAGTGGTGGCCTCCAGCTCCAACCTCCTGCTTCCCCTACTAGTAGGAATGAAACCCTCCTTTGGAGAAGGGTAGGGGAAGAATAGGCTAGAGATATCTATTCTGTCTATTTTCAAGCACATAAGGCCAGCTTCATCATACGTGGGGCCCTGTCTACATGTAGGATTCGCTACACTCTTGTTGCATTTACAATTTAGTAATGATTCTTTTTGAGATTTCTTGGAATCTGGAATTCTAGTTTTAGTTAGACCATAGAATAACTGATATTCTCAGTGCATTGGCTTCCATAGTGAAGCCAATATAAATAATTTTATATATAAAATCAATTTATTTATTTTGCTGGATCCATGATTTCTTTAGTACTCTACCAATACCTGAATGCATGCTTCCAAGATTTACTACTCTTAAAAAATAGAAACATAAAATCTCCTAATTGGAAAGGATCCTTGAAGTCACATACTCTCATACTTATCTCTACAGTATCTTCAAATATAGGCATTCAAGAGCTCTTTCTAGACCTCCAATTATGGGAACACAAAACTCCAGGGCTGGTATATTCCCCTCTAGGATAGCTTTGATAGGAAAGGAAAAAAAGAAGGGAGAAAGAGAGGGAGGGAGGAAGGAAGGAGGGAAGGAAGGAAGGAAGGAAGAAGAGGGGAGGGAGGGAGAAAAGGAAGGAAGAAAGAAAGAAGGGAAGAAAGAAAGAAAAGCATGTTAGGTACTTAATTTAGGGAAGTCGAGCTCTATAACTTTAACTCATTTCTAATTTTTCTTTCCAGAAGAAAGCAGAACTAGTCTATTCCATCTTCTATATGTGGCAAATAAAATAATTTCAAAAGACAAAGTTTTGGGATAAATTATAATCAGTTTTATCAATCACAGTCAGCAAACGATTGACAAAAAGGACTCATCATCCTCCTGATGACCAAAAAGGAAGAAGGACACTTCTTGAGGTTTATATACCCTTGGACAGAGGAGATCCAGCAGATGGCAAGCAACTCTGATCCCAAAAGTTTTTTCTGCTCTAGCATTAACATCCTTAGTTCCCTCAGTTGACTCTCTTATAGCATGGTGTCCAGGTCATTCACTATCTTGGCCATCTTCCTCCAGATGCACTCCAACTTGTTAGTGTCCTTCCTAAAATGTGATGCCTATAACTGAACATAGTACCCCAGATATGATCTGACCAGGGCAGACTATAGAAACAATATAATATGCCTTGTTTCAGACAATATTCTTTTTCTAAGATAGTTTCAGCTTTTTTGGGTGCCACATCACACCATTTCAAGCATATCGACCTTTGTTGTTATTGCTGTTGTTGAGTTGTTTTTCAGTTGCTGTGCAACTCTTTGTGACCCCATCTGGGGTTTTCTTGGCAAAGATACTGAAGTGACTTGCTATTTCCTTCTCCAGCTCATTTTACAGATGAGGAAACTGAGGCAAATAAGGTTAAGTGATTTGCCCAGAGTCACACAGTTAAGTCTGAGGTCAGATTTGAACTCAGGTCTTCTTGACTCCAGGACTAGCACTCTATCCACTGCTCCACTGTTGCCCCATGTTTACCTTACAGTCAATTAAAACTCCTAGTTTTTTTGTTTGTTTGTTTATTTTTTCCCAAGCTACTGTCTATCCATGTTGCCCAACCAGTACTTATACAGTTATCTTTTGCAGCTTAAGTGTAGAACTTTATAATAATCTCTATTAAATTTAATCTTATTGGATTCTGCCCATTTGTGAAAGTGGTAAGGCTCTCTTGCAAGATTCCCTCGACAAGCTTAACTCTTTGTCAAGACTAACTCCTTTTTAATAAGGACGGCTTATTCTGATAGCAAAGTTTTCTTTGATGAGATGGGAACTGTTTTTTCCTTATTCTTTGGCTCTTTAATAGCATAGCTAAAGATGATTAGTTGAATCATGGCTAGTCACTTATACTTGAGGTCAAGGTGAAAGGAATCTGTTCTCTAATAATTCCAAGGGTTTCAGCTACCCCTTTTAAAGCCCAAGTCCAAGTGTTTAGCACATTTTTGGGGTGGGTGGGGGACTCAACCCTTGCTATAAGTCTGGGCAACTGTAGACGTCCCTTAAGAAGGTAAGGCTCACAGAAGAAGAGTATTGCTTGACTTTCTAGCAAACCTGCAGAATTTCTCCTTGAGAAGAAGCAGAGCAGAAAAGTGGAAGTGAGCTATTTAAGGTCACATAATGAGTCAGCAGGAGAGCTAAAATTCAGTCCCAGTTTCCTGGTGACTTTTTTACTAGACAAGTTTTGCATCCACCTCAGTCTTTCTACTTGTCAACAATAATATCATAAAAGACTTTTTTTTCCCAAAGTCCTTACTGCAATCAAGATAAACTATGACTACAACATTCCTTCTGACACAGTCAGAAAAGAATATTAGGTTAGTCTAGTAATATTCTCAATAAACCCATGCATACTCCTACAGGTCACTTTCTAAATACTCACTAACTATTCCTTAAAATTTTGCCAGGAAGTGAAGTCAAGCTAACTGATTTGTAGCATTACCCATTTCTCTTTTGTGAAAAATAGGACATTTGCCCCCTTTACTTCTCTGGTGTCTCTCTCCTGTTTTCTATAGTTTTAACAGTTCTTGGACAATGGCTAAACAATCACATTTTTCAGATGTTTCACTATTTGGGGACATAATTTTTTTTTCTGGGTTTCATAATTTATTGTTTGTCCTTAGTTTTCAAAGACAACCAATGACCTCACGGGGTGGTGTTTTAACTTTCAGGGAAATTGAATTGATGTGGGTCAGAGTTGCACAAAGTTGTTTGCCTCACTCTCTCTTCCAGTCATTGACGTCCACTGGCAAGGTAAAAGTCAAGAAGATTGGCAATAGCCTGGGATGTAGTGAATGCAGTGTATGACCATGGCATCTTCAATGTCTGACCAAGCTCTAAGTGTTCTACAGTGCCTCCTTCAGCCCTCTCCATGGCCATTGAAACAAATTGTTCTCATTCATCCGTTCTGCAAGTGGGAAGTCTTCATATGCTTGGGGTACACACACCCCTAACTCACCAATGGGTTTGAGCCCTGTTGGTTACCCCCAACCTGGTTTAGCCAGTCTGCTGAGATGGTATACTGGGGTATGACCACTGTGCATGCTATAGCTTCTTGGAGCCACAGGTGAGAGTTGGGTGAAAGATGGACAACGAGGTGAATGAAGAGCCCTGAAAAGGGCTCGGCAAGCCCTCGCACCAGAGATGCTAGCCCTTCTGAACACCCCATACATTTTTTGAGAGATCTATTGTACTTTATAAATTTTAATTTATGGAATAAAACAAGCATTTCCATAACATAGTATGAAGGAAGTTGGGTGGTTTCTCACTGTTGCCTCACTTGTCTTCTTTACAATTTTTGTTCTTTCCTTCTCAGTCTAAGGATCATTTTCCTTGTTAGAAAAAATAAAAGCAAAATAATGGTTAAGTAGTTCCAAACTGTTCATGGGAAGCTAGGGTGCACAGTGGATAGAGCGCTGGGCCTGGAGTCAGGAAGATCTAAGTTCAAATCTGGCCTCAGAAACTTACTGGCTGGGCAAGTCAACTCACCCTGTTTGCCTCAGTTTCCTCATTTGTAAAATGAGCTGGAGAAGGAAATGGCAAACCACTCCAGTATCTCTGCCAAGAAAACCCCAAAGGGGGTCATGAAGAGTCCAACATGACTGAACAGCAGCAACAAAGGTTCCATGTTCTCTCTATCATTCATTTTCACTATCCCATTCTTGGCATTGCATCGTAAATCTCAGCTTGTTCTAAGCTTTAATGCTCCTGACAATATTCTTATATCACTATATCTCTCTTTTGTATCTACCTGATTTTGTATCTAACATGATTTTGCATCCACTTCCTATACATCTTAAAAATCTTTATTGGTTGATGTGACACACATCCATGTTGGTCTTTTAGTTTCCCCCTTTTATTTTCTTCCTCTTTTTTCTTTTCTTTTTTTTTTTTGGAGGGGGGAAGGCAGGGCAATTGGGGTTAAGTGACTTGCCCAAGATCACACAGCTAGTAAGTGTGTCAAGTGTGTGAGGCCAGATTTGAACTCAGGTCCTCCTGACTCCAAGGCCTGTGCACCTTACTGCACCGCCTAGCTGCCCCCTCTGAGTATTTTTCTTCGGAGTTTTCCGTCCTTATTGGGCAAACTTATTCTGCTGAATTTTAAACCATAAAGAAGTCTTTTCCTTTTGATGAACTCTTTCA